>JAHRIG010000494.1:1270621-1711767 GCA_020311275.1 Eira barbara | reverse complement strand
ACTGTTCACATTTAGCTCAAAGCACAGAGGCATGTTTCGGGTTCAAATTTGGTATCTGTGAACCAAGGCACCATGTAAATAATTAAACAGTGTTTTCTTTTACTACTAAAATAAAAAAAAAATAAGGTATTCCAGACGTGTAATTATGGAATAGACCTCCTCAGGAAAGACATAATCCTCCTGCAATCTGCCCTTAGACTCCCAGATATTAGCTCAGGAGCCAAAATGAGGTCACTAATCAGTAGCATTTCATGGCAGGATAACAAACTTACCTCTATCCTCTTATTCCTCTCTGCAGGATCAGAGTAAGGAGTTAATTCTTTAAAACTATATCCCCACTTATCTTCCGATCCTTTCTCTCTGGTCCTCACATGAAAACCCCCTCCTCTGGTTAACAAGGACACCAGAAACAACTGACCGATCCCCAGAACCTCCAGTGAGACCTTCCTATTTCTATTCAACTCCTGAATGTTGCAGGACTGGCCTTGTTTTCTTGAGAGCCTGCCCTTGGCTTCCTGGCACGGAGCTTCTGCCCCACACTTCTGTCCTGTTGCCTCCCCTCCATCTGTCTCAGGCGGCAGCATACCAAGTGGGTAAAATGCACGCCTTGCCACAGACCAACCGCCATGGGGGCTCCAGCTCTGCTCCTTGTCCATTCAGTGCAACCCGAGAAAGTGAAGGTCTTTGAAATCACTTTCCCCAAACCGATGACAATAACGACAGACCTCACACTGCCCAGACTCAGTAAAGGTAATGTTTGTTCTGGGTGCATTTCTACCTCTCATTTTCTAAAGGTGGATGCTCCTTGAGATTCAAGTCTTCAGGGTGTTCACTCCCCAAACTACCTTTCAGAACCTCCCAGGGAGCTTCTTAAAAAAGATCCTGAAGTTCTCAGCACAGACCTGCTGGGTCGGCGTCCAGTGCAGGGCAGAGGTCCATGTCTGAGCCCCTGCTCTGTGCTAGCCGGGTCCACTCCCACCCTCTGTGGTGTGACTGTGTGTGCTGCCTTGTCTTCTCCTTCTCTGCCCCTTAACTGAAAACATCTTTGCTGCACACAAACTCTGCCTGTCTGCAGAGACCTGCACATATTTTCTGGTCCCCCCCATATGTTATAAATTACTCAGCACTGTATAATACTATGCAATATAAACGTCTCCCAACATCCTGAAATTAAACTCAGCGCCTCCTATATATCTGCGATCTTTGGTCATGAAATTTGTAGCCATGATGTGACTCACTGGTGCGTGGACTGAACACACCGTCAAAGCCAGATTGTCCAACACCATACTGGTGGTGCCTAAATCACACTCTCAACTCTAGTTTACAAGTTAAAAACAAGCATAATAAAAGTTGCTAGAACTGTAAACATTTGACATTGGACACACACTAAAAAGGTCAACTGTATTACTGTAACATCCGTAATCTAAGATGCGAAGTCAAGAGATAACCAGGTGCGGAGAGTCTGTATGCTGTTAAAGTTAAGCTGTGATCGGGTCAAAATAGGGTGTTACAACTACCGGATATGTCCTGTAACCCTCACATCAACCACAAAGGAAAGACAGGCAGTAGATACACAAAAAAATTATGATAAAGGAATCAAAATATACCACCCCAAAAGTCATCAAATAGCAAAGGAAGACAAGGAAAAAAAAAAAACTTAGAGCCAAAAAATAAAAAAAAAAAAACAAAAAAAAAACAAAAAAAAACTTAGAGCCAAAAAAAAAAAAAAACTTAGAGCCAGAAAACAATTAACCAAATGCAATAGCAAGTCCTCATCTATCAATAAAATTACCTTAAATGAAAACGGATCCATCTTCCAATTGAAGGAAACATAATGGCTGAATGGATTAAAAAAAAACAAACAAACAAGATCTAATGATAGGCTGCCTTTAAGAGACTCATTTTGTTTTAAAAACACACACTGGCAAAAGGCAAAGAGACAGAAACAGATAATGGTAAGCAAAACAGCAAGAGGATCTACACTTACAGCAGAAAAGTAGGTTTCAAGCTGAAAGTCCTCATGAGAGACAAAGAAGGTAATGATAACTGGGTCAATCCATCGCGAAGTTAAAATGTGCATAGTTATGCAGCTTACACCGGAGCACCCGAATCGATGAAGCAAACACTCATAGAACCAGATGGAGAAGCGAACAGCAAAAGCGTGACAGCAGGGGACTTCCGCGGCCGCTCTCAGCAACGGTCGGTGACCCAGACAAGGAGTCAGTAAGGAAGTAATGGGTTGGAGCAACGCTACGGACCACAGGCACGTGAGAGACACATCTAGGACATTACCTCCAACAGCAACAGAATACAGACTCTTCTCCAGAGCACATAAATCAGTCTATAGGAGGTCATATTTTAGGCCACCTAACAAGTCCCAACAAATTTAAGAAAACGGAACTTATATCGTCATTTGTAACCAAATGGTATGAAATTAGAAATCCCTATCAGAAGGAAAACTAGAACATTCACAAATACATGGAAATTAAACATTACACTCCTGAGCAACCATTGGATCAAAGAAGAAATAACAAGGAATATTAAAAAATATATTGAGGTAAACAAAAATCGAAACACAACATACCAAGCCTTAGGGGGTGCAGCAAAAGTAGTTCTAAGAGGAAGGTATATAGCAGTAAATATCTACATTAAGAAAAAAGAAAAATCTTAAATAAACAACCTAAATTTACACATCAAAGAAGAAGGGGAAAAAAGAACAAAGTAACAGGACAGTTTGTAGAAGTAAAGAAATAAAAATATCAATCCAAATGAGATAGAGATTAGAAAGACAATAGAATAGAACAAAATGAAGAGTTCGCTTTTTGAAAAAATAAATGGAATTGGCAAACTTTTAACTAGACTGAGAAGAAAAAAGAAGAATCAAATAAATGAAGTCAGAAATGAAAGAGGAAAAATTACAAGTGACACCACAGTAATATAAAGCATCATGAGACCACTGTAAAAAATTATATGCCAACAAATTGGATAGCTTAGCAGAAATGAATAAATTGGTAAAAACATAACCTACTAAGAATGAATCATGAAGATATGAGAAACGTGGACAGACAAATAATGAGTAAGGAAATTGAAACATGAATCAAAAAATTCCCAATAAAGAAAAGTCTAGGAACAGATGGTTTCACTGGTGAGTTCTAGGAAACATTTCACAAAGAATTAATGTCAGTCTTCCTCAAAATCTTCCAATAAACTGAAGAGGAGGGAACATTCCCAAAGTCATTTTACATGGGCAGTACTATGCTAACACTCAGTCCAGATGAAGGTACTACAAGAAAACTACAAGCCAATCCTCCTGAGAGATACAGATGCAAACATTTCTCAACAAGATGCAAGCACACCGAACTCAACAGCACGTTAAAAGGACTGTACACCATGACCAGTCAGGATTTATATGGGGACATAAGGATGGTTTAACATATGCAAATCAATAAATGTGATACGTCACATTCATAGAAAGAAAAATAACAATCACATGATCATTCAATTGATGCAGAAAAAATCATTTGATAAAATTCAACATCTTTTCATGATAAAAATTCTCAACACACTGGGTAGAGAAGAAATGTGCCTCAACATAAGAAAGATCGTATATGGCAAGCCCCCCGGCTAACATCGTAGTTGATGGTGAAAGTTTCTAAGCTTTTCCTCTAAGGTCAGGAACAAGACAAGTGTACTTATTCTCACCAGTCCTGGAAGTATTGGCCAGAGCAATTAGACAAAAGAAGAAAAGAGGAAGGAAGGAAGGAAGGAAGGAAGGAAGGAAGGAGGGAAGGAAGGAAGGAAGGAGGGAAAGGAAGGAAATGAAAGGCATCCAACTGGTAAAGGAAGAAGAAAAATTGTCTCTGTTGGCAGATCTCATGATCATATATATAGATAGTCCTAAAGACTCCGCCAAAAACTGTTAGAACTAATAAACGAATTTCAGTAAAGTTATAGATTGCAGAATCAACATCAAAAATCATCTTTCAGGCACCTGGGTGGCTCAGTTGGTTAAGCAACAGACTTTGGCTCGGCTCATGATCCTGGAGTCCAGGAATCCAGTCCCACATCAGGGTCCCGGCAGAGCAGGGAGTCTGCTTCTCTCTCTGACCCTCCCCCCACTCATGCTCACTCTCCCTCATTCTTTCTCTCTCAAATAAATAAATAAAATCTTTTTAAAAAAGCATCTGCTTTTTTATACACTAACAATGAGCTGTTTGAAAAAGAAATAAAGAAAACAGTCCCATTTATAATAACATCAAACATGATAAAATACTTTGGAATAAATTTATCCAAGGAGGTGAAGTAGTTATGCACTGGAAACTGTAAGACATGATAGAAGAATCTGAAGAAGACACAAATAAATGGAAAGGTATTTTATGTCTGTGGATACTTTTCATACTAAAGATTATTAAATTACTATATTTAATGCTACTAAATTTATACTAAAGATTACTAAATTATTAAATAAACATATTTTTATATCAAATATTTTAAATGTGGCCTACTACTCAAAGCCATCTGTAGATTCAATGAAACTCTTATCAAAATCAATGGCATTTTTCACAGAAATGGAAAAACAATCTTAAAACTTATATGGAACCACAAATGATCACAAATAGCCAAAGTAATCTTGAAAAAGAAGAACAAAGTAGGAGGCGTCACATTTCCTCATTTCAAACTATGTGATGTAGTATATCTGAAAGTTGCTAAGAAAGATTTCAAAAGCTCTCATCCCTAGAAACAAAA
Source organism: Eira barbara (assembly GCA_020311275.1). Lineage (NCBI taxonomy): Eukaryota > Metazoa > Chordata > Mammalia > Carnivora > Mustelidae > Eira > Eira barbara. The sequence continues at coordinate 1,707,021 of JAHRIG010000494.1, read as the reverse complement.
AATGTAACTACCAAAGTGGTGGCTGTGTCAACCTTAATGTGAAAATCATTTTGCAATATATTCATATACCACATCAGTATGTCATATGCCTTAAATCTAGGAAGCTATGTGTCAATAAAGCTGAAAAAATACAAAGTTGTAATAATCTAAACAATATAGAACTGGCATAAAAACAGACAGGTAAATGAAAGTAACAGAATCAAAAGCTCAGAAATGAACTCTGGCACATGAGGTCAACTAATATTTGCCAAAACAAAACAAAACAAAAAAACTCATTGGGGAAAAATAGTCTCTTCAGTAAAGGCTGCTGGGAAGACTAGATATTCACAGACAGACAAATGAAATTGGACAACTATCTTACACTACTTATAAAAAGTAACTCTAAATGAAATACAGAATTTAATGTAGGCCCTAAAACTATAAAACTCCCAGAAGAAAACAGGAAGAAAGATCCTGCCATTGTTCTTGGCAAAGATATTTTGACTATAACACCAAAAGCACAAGCAACAATAGGAAAAATAAATAAATAAGTGGGACTACATCACACTAGAAAGCTTCTAAAGGCAAAAATAAAAAGGCAATTTGTGGAGTAAGAGAAAATATTTACATCTGTCTAATAAGGGTTACTATCCAAAGCATATGAGTAACTCACAGAACTCCACAGCAAAAATAGATAGATGATAGATAAATAGAACAATATAGACAGCTAGATGATAGAAGATAGATTAGATAGATAAATAGACAGATAGCTAAATAGAAAAATAGACCCCACTTTAAATGGGCAAAGACATGAATGAATATTTTCACAAAGAAGACATACAAATGGCCAACAAGTACATGAGAAAGTGCTCAACATCACCTACCCGCAGGAAATGCAAATCAAAAGTACAATGAGATACCACCTCATTCCTGTTAGAATGACTACCATCAGAAAATCAAAAGATAACAAGTTTTGGTTAGGGAAAGTATAAATTGGTGCAGCCACTGTGGAAAATAATACAGAATTTTAAAGATTTAAAAACAGATCTACTATATGATCCAACAACCCAACTTCTGTGTATTTATCCAAAGAAGATGAACTCATTAGTTTGAAGGGATATCTGCACCCCTGTGTTCACTGCAACATTATTTCCAATAGCTAAGACATGGGAACACATGAAGTTTCCATCTTTGAATGAATGGATAAAGATGTGTGGTGTGTGTTTGTGTTTATTACATGTGTGTATTACACAATGAAATACTATTCCACCTTAAAAAAGAAGGAAACCCTGCCATTTTCAATGACACGGATGAACCCTGAGGACATTTAGCTAAGTGAGATGAGTCAAACAGAGAAAGACAAATGCAATATGATCCCATGTGCACGTAGAATCTAAAAACCTGAACTTTTACAAAGAGTGAAATGGTGGAAAGCAGAGGAAATGAGTGATACTGGTCATAAGATAAAAACTTTCAGTTACAAGATGAATAATTTGGGGGGATCTAATATACAACATGATAAATATTGTTAAGAATAATATATTGCATAGAAAAAAAAAGAATAATATATTGCATAGTTGAAATAGGCTAAAAGAGTAGATCATAATTGTTCTCACCACACACGCACACACACAAATGGTAACTATGTGAGAGTAAGGACGTGTTAACTATATTGTGACAATCATTCTGCCATACGAATGTGTATCAAATCATTATGCTATATACCTTACACTTACACAATGACATATGTCAATTTTATCTTACTTTGTCACTGTGACAGTCGGGCCTTCAGAACTTTTTTTGGCTAATGGAAAAGGTAATGAAATAAACATAAAATAGTAGTATTATCAAGGAATAGTTTTATGTATTTTAAATTATATATACATATTTTAAATTATACACACACACACACACACACAAAATACAGGTTTGATTCAACTAACAGCTAGAAACACTAGGTAACTTTCACACATGGTTCTGTATATACACTAAGCTGGCCCCAAAACTATGCAGAATATTGATTTGTACTTGTATATTGATAACACTTGAAGGATACTGATTTGTACTTTTTGTGTATGTAAAGAACAGCCTTTATGTATAACCTCTGAAAATTCCTTTCGACATTAGAAAAATATAATCCTCTTCAAAGCAATACAAATAAATAAATAAAAATTTAAAAAATACACAACTCTACCAAATGATAAGATAATTTAATTCACACCAGAGGTTAACTTTATCACTATTCATTCACTATTTGTTCACCCATATTTCCTGTGCTTAATATTCATGTAAATAACTGATTAAATTAATGAATACTTAAACAGTGCTTCTACATGAAAACTAAAGAACACATATGAGAATATTCAAATGAAATATTTTAAATTCAGTATTACTAATGTATTCAAAAATCTAGAAGAGAGAGGGAAACCATTTTTATAAATTAGATAATTTCAGCATAGAGTTATAATCAAAATTCATAAACTAGAGAAATAATTCCTGAAATTTCAGAATTGAAAAATATCTGAAATTAGAATCAATTTAAAAGGGTTAAAGGACATTTGACACTGCAAAAGGCAACACTCATGAGTAGAAAACAACAACGAAAAAAGAAAATATGCAAACTGAGGGTCAGTAGGAAATAAAGGAACATACAAAAGGGAAAGGATAGTAGGAACGCAGGATACAGTACAGAAGTATGGGACACAATAGATAACGGTTAGGAACTTTATAACATGGATGAAAGACATAAATACACAGATTCAGGAAGTACTTAAATTTGTACTTAAATTATTTCTTTGACCACAGCGTGTTTGTGTGTGTGTGTGTGTGTGTGTGTGTGTGTGCTGTAAGAAACCTATTAAGATTTTCTTTCTCTTTGTTTTTCCGTATTTTTTCTATTCTGTTTCTATGTGGTGTTTCTACTATGTTCCATTGGTCAACAAATAGTGCCTCGTTAGTTTTGCTGCAGGGCTCAACGATCCACTAGTTGTGTGTAACACCCAGCGTTCATCACAACACGCGCCCTCCTCAGTATCCATGTATGTGTGATTTTCTTTTAAACTGGCCCTGTCTGGGGTTAACTGAAGATCCCCAAGCATTGAGTCTCACTTTATTACAGAAAAAGCATCATCATTAATTCACAGCCAGAATCAACTATGCCCCCGAGGAAGAAAATGGCCAAAAACCATCAACATACAGAGGCATAATTTCTGTATTCGAAATTTTAGTACCCTTAGTTCCCACTTCCACAACTCTCAAATACCCATAAAAAAGGAGTTTCTACCCTACTTACTGCTGTAGACACCTTAGCCTATTTGATCTATTATATTCTATTTCGATGTTTTTGCTTCAAATTTTCCTAAGGAAAAGATAAAATTTCTGTCTATCCCATATCCTTATTCTCTTGGAAAATTATGGTTTTGAGATATGGTGCTGCTTTTCTAGACTTGGGGGCTTTTTTTCTTCAGTTAACACTTTGGTTTTGTCCTTCCCATATTTGGAAAGCAGGGTTTAAGCTAAGGACTTTATTTTAGGCATGCTTAAAGCAATTTAGATTCAATATCTGAAGCTTGGAAATTTAGAAAGAATATGAGTAGCAAAGTGTGCAGAATATTAAAAAAAAATGAGCAGGATAGGATTGTGAAGTTGGTGGTGTAGGAAAATTTTGAAAATGACAAAACACGGCTATGATGTGTCTCCTTCTCTGTACCCTCCCCACATGCCTAACAGCAGCCTTTTTATTCATGCATGCAAGACACATCGATTAAGGATGGTGCTGATATATCAAGATGCTGTTCATAGAGTTGATCTGTGGGGGAAAACACCAGGGAGGAAAGCACATGTCAAGCAGAGAATCAGAGCAAACCCTCGAGATGAAGTCAGCCCGACCTATGTGGGGGACAGCCAGGACCCCACTTGATTTCAGAGAAGGGGGTGAGAGGTCCTGGGAGGAGAGGTCTGAGGGGTCTTTGTGGGCAGCCTATGGTAGGCTATTGGGAAGACTTTGGTTCTGCTCTGAGTGAAATGAAGATGGACTGCAGGGTTTTGATCGAAGCAGTAACATAACATGACCTCATGTTAAAAGATGCTTCTTCTTCCCCATTTGAAACGGGTGAGGGGCAGAGAAGTGGGGAGAGGCATTGGGGAGCACTGCAGAACCACGAGAGAGAGAACGCCGGTGCGGAGAAAAGAGTGCACCAGAGGCTGTGAGAAGCCACGCATCCACACAATCTGAAGGTAGGACCCGTGTGATTTCTGGACAGACTGAGAATATGATCAGCACGTGTACAAAAAAGACACAGCTATGCACTTGCAGAAGTGACTCAGCAAGAGGGAAAAAAGTGAAAATTCAGTAGCAAACAGTGTTGTTAGTCTTTGGAGAGCAGTAATTGCAACAACATGTTATTCCCAAATTACTTGTCCCTTGGATTTAAAAGAACACGTTATTCGGTATTTGAATGTTTTCATGGGGATCTTGGCAGTAACAGCTTCTTTCTATTCACACATGCCCACGTACACAGAATTTAACAGATTGCGTGGAGCAGGGAGATCAAATGGCATTAGCGTTCTTTCATTGGCTCCGTGGAGCATATTCCGCAAAATAATTCTCTTGGCCTGCCAGGTGCATGTGGTCTCTCGGCTTCATTATTTAGAGGCATTACTTTCTCTCCCGAAAAAGCAAAATCCGGGTTCTGAAGACACTGGAAAATACCTGGCTTTTAGAATGATCACCACTGCGTCACGGTGTGTTTTGTTTTTCAGTGTTTATTCATACGACTCTAAACATGAATGTGGTAAATAATGTAAAATACTGTAATTGCGTTTTCTTTGACAACTTTGCTTTTCTTTTTTCTTTGGGGGTGTATTGGTATGGTATATATATTGCTTGTTTTTTTATAGAGCATTTATCACAAATTCATCTCCAGACTCTCTGTAAGAAGTATTTAAACCACTTTGTTATACATTTAAACGCTTAAGGTAACATATATATTACTTTTTGGTTTAATTAGAAATTTCCATCCTGGAGGAATCCGCCAGACTGCAGCCCTGCTAACCAAGGCCTCCTGCAAAGCTACGTCCTGGAATCCCCTTTCACTGTCCACGAATTGTCCTTTGATTCCTTAACACTGAGTCTCCTTCCTGGATCACACATATTTCTCCATCTTTATTTACTTGACTGTTTGAGGAAACATCCTCATCCTTGATGAAAAATGATACATGAAAGTAAATTTTTCTTGGCCCTGGAGTGTTTTTAAAAGCTCTTTATTTTTTCTCTCTAAGCTGTGGCAGAACTTCTTTGTGGAAACAGCATTCCCTCGGAACCATCAAGGCCTCAGAGCTTCCCTCTTCCGGGGCTGCTGAATTCCATTCGGATCCATGCTTTTGGGATGTGTCCAAATCTGCTATGCTAAATGTCACCCGAAGTGTGCTAAAGCAACGACAGCACCGCAACCTTGACAAACCATCAACATATCGTTACGCTTAGAGGACACAACAGGGTCAGAGACTTGGGAAGGGCGCTGGAGGGATGGCTCCTCTCCATGCCGTGGATTCAGACTTCCGTGGCTGGTGGGTTTCCCTGGGGAGGGAATGTCATCACCAGGACATGGCATCATGCACGAGTTCAGCTCCTGGGCAGGACTGCTGATAAAAGCATCTGCACGTCGTCTTTTATACTTTTACTTTTTTCTCCAGCTTTATTGATATATGATAGACAAATAAAAATTGTATACCTCTGGCTGCACAGGGTGAACTGTTAAGGTGTATGACATAATGACTTAACATGTACATTGTGTGTAAATGTATTTATATTGTGTGTGTATATACAGATGTATGTATGTATAGTTATATATGTATGTAGATGTGTGTGTGTGTGTACACACACAGGTATCACAGACACATGTCGTGAAACGATCACCACAATCAGGTTAGTTGACATCCATTATTTCACATGGTCTCCTCTTTTTGAGTGTATGGTGAGAACACTTGGGATCTACTCTCCTGGCCACCTCTAAGCATGTAATGGGCCATTGTTAACTCTAGCACCATGCAGGATGTGAGATCTGCAGAACTTAATTCATCTTCAAACCGGAAGTTTGTGCCTTTGACCCAGCTTGCCCATCCCCCTAGCCCACAGCCTCTGCACCTGCCACGTCACTCCGCTTCGGTGAGGATGGCTGCTCAGACCACTCGCAGAAGAGACATCATACAGTGTTCATCTCAGTCTGAATTATTTCACTCGGATGAATGTTCTCAAGTTCCATCCGTGTTGTTGCAAAAGGAGGAACTCCCCTCCTTTGACGGCTGCAGAACATCCCACCGTGTGCGTGTGTCCTTTTCCACACGTGAGTGCGTGTGTAAAACTTCTTACTCACTCTTCCACTCATCCACTGAGGGTCACTTTTGTGCATAACACTTCAGTGAACACAGAGGGGCAAGTGTCTCTCCGGTGCAGTGTTTTCATTTCGCTTGGATATACTTCCAGCAGTAGAAGAGCGGGACCCTGTGGTATTTCTATCTTTTGTTTCTTGAGGAGCCTCGACACTGTCCACAGTGGCTGTACCAATTCACTTTCCCACCAACTGTGCAGAAGGTTCCCTTTGCTGCAATTCCTCACCAACGCTAGTTGTCTCTCGATTTTTCATAATAGCCTCCTAGTAGGTATGTGGTGATAGCTCAGCGTGTAGTTATCCTTCTTAAATAGTGGCTCAGGGACTCCGAAAACTGTCCAGCAAGCAAAGCAGAAGCCACATCCCCTTTATAACCTAGTCTCATGAGGTATGCAATGCCGTTCCAGCCTTCTGTTGGTTGCCAATGAGTAAGCAAGATTAACCCAGGCTTGAGGGATGGGGGGAGGGACCTGTAGCCCATTTCTTGATGGAGGGAGTGTCAAAAATTTTCAGACGTGCTTTCCAGTCGCCACCACAGTTCCGTGCCTATGTATTATCTGCATTCCTCTAACACAAACCATACCTCCTGCTCCTAGGAACCACGTCTCTGCAGTATCACAGCAGCAGCAGCCCCAAGTCCATACTCTTGTCATCTAAGTCAAGGGCCTGGATGAAGGTCTTCGAGTGTGAGTCATCCCGATCTGAAGGCCCTGCACGTATCCACCATCTACTGGTCCCACGTATCACAGCTACTCTGGAGGCTTCTTTCAGAACAGATGAACCTGGGAGGCACAAAGCCGCCTCCAATTCACAGCAGCTCGATCCCACCTGTGCCACGCGTGCCTTCCTTGCTTGACGTCCTGCCCTGCTGGAGCTACTCTTTGCTTGACTCCAGCCTGAGTCGTCTTCCTGTTGCGAAGGTCCGTGTTTGCCGTGAGGAGACTTCTCAGCCTACTTCCTTTGTTAAACCCTCGCGGGACCAACGCTCTCTTGTCATTTTCTTTTTACCGTGTCTAACCCTTCAGTCCAAGCTGATTCCGTTTGTTTAAAAACAGGTGGACTTCCCGTCCCGATTTTTATCCACGCCACTATACAAAAGCCACGCTACAAATTTCTTTGGGATCAGCCCTGTCTGTCTCGGGCTCCCAGCAGGGCTCCTGTGGACAAGACCTGGTTCTCTCAGATGCCCTCATATGTAAGTGGGGACCTATAAGGCACATCTTCAGAATCTCATAAGACTTCGTGTCTGTCCAAAAGGCACTTCGGACCCCCATAAACCTTTTTTAAGGGTCTTACTGTAAGACCCTCTACTGGAGGGACAGCATGTAGATTATTCAGAATGCAGATCTGAATAATGCCCCTTGACTGTGCCTGGTGTCCGGATGCTTTGAGGACCAGACCCCAGCAGAGAGGGAACCTCAGGTCATGTGCCGAGGTGTGAGTGGACCCTTACTCACTGGTGCCAGGATGGGGAAAGGGGTCTGAAGCTCCAAGGGCTTCACCTATAGATTTCCCCCACTCTTCCTGCTCCTGCAGACGTCTGACCCTCACTCGACGAGGCACCAAATTCCTGGCTCTGCGACACAAGTGGCCAGCCAGGCTCCAGCCCTGTTCTAGGTGCTCTCTGCCGTCCGGACGCTGACACTTCCTGCCTCTGCTCTAGTTTCCCTGGGCTTTGCAGGTCTTTGCATGCTGGACATGCCTTGACTGTCATCTTAGTACGATCTCAAAGGGAACCGAAGTAAATGTGAGCATCAAGCATTGTGAACATCTTCTCTCTTCTTCCTGTAGGACTTTCTGCTCGTCTGAGACACCACCCCTGCCATCTTTCGTTTCTATGGGTTTTTTTTTTTTCCTTTTATGGTTTTCATGGGACACTTGCAATGACCCGTTTTTAATAAATGAAATTAAAACATAACTGTTATATGATAGCACAGAGGGATAAAATATTTCATTTGTATTCCAGAAATACAGAAAGTAGTTGTCTATGTTTTGGTGTTTCTTTTAGTCATTCCTTATTAATCTAAATCCTCATGATCCTTTCGGGAGAGCCATCTTTTGGCGTAGGCGTAATTTGCTTATTTGTTTTTCCTTCAAAATGTAAGAAAGAGTTCGTCCAAAAAAAAAAAAGATATAAGAATTCTTCTGCAGAGGCAACAGTTAAAATCTGGAATGAACTTAAACAGAAAACAACAAATTTGAGTCTTCACCTCTAGTGGTCCTCACCCTCTACCTGTTTCCACTTGTGCATACCTGAAATTGCATAAAGACAACCTAAACATGCCATATATAGAGCCTTCAAAAAGACTTTTATTGTGGAAAATATATATAATGTACAAGTTACCATTTTAGCTATTTCAAGCGTACATTTTAGTTGTATTTAGTGACATTCACAACGCTGTGCAACCAGCAGCGCCATTCATTTCCCAAATTTTTCACCACCCAAAACAAAAATGCTGTCCCCATTAAATAATATTCCCATATAATAACCCCCCGTATAACCACCCCAGGCTCTGGTTACCGCTAGCCTGCTTTCTATCTCTAGGGAGTTGCCTATTCTAGGCGTTTCTCACACCATATTCCTCCTTTTGTGTCTTGCTTATCTCCCTGAGCATAATATATTCGAGCTCATGCATTTTGAGGTCTGTTTTAATGTTTTCTTCTTTTTTTTTTTAAAGACTTTATTTATTTATTTGACAGAGAGAGAGATCACAAGTAGGCAGGGAAGCAGGCTCCCCGCTGAGCAGAGAGCCCAATGTGGGGCTCGATCCCAGGACCCTGGCATCATGACCTGAGCCGAAGGCAGACGCTTAACGCACTGAGCCACCCAGGCGCCCCTAATGTTTTCTTTTTATGGCTGAATAATGTTCCATTGTATGTGCACACCATACTCTGTTTTATCCACTCTAGTGTTGTTTGAGTTGTTAACACCCTCTGGCTACAGTGAATACTGCTTCAGTCAACACTGGAAGTAAGTTCTCTGAGTGTTTTATATGATTTGGGGTATGTTGGTCACATGATAATTCCACGTTCAACCTTTTTGAGGGAACCTCAAACTGTTTCCTCAGGTGCAGCACCATCTCACATCCTCACTGGCAGAGTACATGACCACACACTTATGACAAGTCTACAAACAGTAGAGGTAAGAGGGAGATCACCCCGTGCATTTTCCACTTGCTCTTTGTCTGTTTTTCCCTCGTGGTGTGAGAACATCGTTGCGGAGGACAGCGGTCATCGCAGATGAACCCCATATCAGGAAACAGTAACCGGGCTTCCACCACCAGGATTCCTTATTCTCTGCAGGGACACGTGCGTGCGTGAACTCTGCAAACACCACTTGACTGTGCGGCTTGTGGGCACCTGGTTTTGTTCCTAGTTTCCTTCTCTGCAAAGTATAAATAATGCCTTTCCCATCTCTCACAGATATTGTAAATATTGTAACACAGTCTTTCTCTGAACATCGACTCTCTAATCTTTTCAATACTGGGTGACTCTCAGAAGTCCCTCAAGGTCTCTTTACTCCTTGTAGGTCAGACCACAGATATTTCAGTAAGTGCTGTACATAGTAGAGGTAAGAGGAAGGTCACCACACACATCGTCTGCTCAGCCCTGTTGTGTGGTTTACAAGGGCAGTGCTTGATTTTCATAATGCATTTAATTCACATATATTCACTGCAATACATCCAACCTTCTTGACTGTAAAATTTGGGAGGAAAACATGAGAAATCAGCTTTCCATAATCTTATGAAGGGTTTTATGAAGAATATACAGTAACATATGTGAAATAGATTATGTTGTCAAAGGCACAAAGAAAATATGAATAATCATTTCACAACTTTTTAGACTGACTTGCCACATAACTGCTTCTACATTATAGTGTCTCCACACATTGCTACTCTAATATTATTGCATGTAATAGTAATTTTATTGATGTAATTCTTTATCATTTAAATATTTTTTATGTAAGTTCTACAACGATTTTATGAGGACTTCATTTTATACTTGAGGAAAGTGAGACACAAACATTTTGATCCATTTCTCAAGCTTCCGTACCCAGTTAGTGACGAAGCAGAGCTTGAACGCAACCATGAGTTCCCATGTCAGAGTCCACACATCACTGAAAATATGACATATGCAAAGGACATTTCGTAGATTTTTGATTGAAAATAAATGTTGCCAAATATGTATTATTATGATTACTAAAACTCCATGAACGTTGGCAAGATTTCTTTTTTCTTTTCGTTATATTAAACATTTTCTTTAACCATATTAGAAGTAGTGTGAATCTTAGAAAAAGTATTCATGACTGATTGAGTGGTAGTGGGTTTAAATTTCCTTTTCACCACTGCTTCTCCAAATATACCTAAGCTTCTTTGAAGAGGAGCTTATTGGGTGGGATCATTAACCAACAATAAAAATAGAAACTTTTTTTTAAAAATGGAAACAAAGGATACAATTTACAACATATGAATGAAGCTTCTGACTTTACTCTTCCATAACTTTTTGCTGGATAGCAATTTCCAAAATTAATTAAAATTTTAACCTAGGAAAAATATACTAAAAATAAGTATTTACTCTAAGAACAGAATGGATAAATTGGATAGTTGGTAAAGTGACTCAAAAAAAGAAAAAATGTTTAACTTCAATGAAATATAATTTATGACATCTCCTTCCTCATAGAATAAATTCTATTTTACAAAATTTACTAATAATTGGTAATAATAAAGTGATGACTGTGATGACAATGATAATTGATGCTCCTCGTGATGCCCATGAGGGACTGAAATGCATTTGCCATATACTTGGATTCAAATAATTATACTGACTTGTAGAGAGGCAGAAGAACAGAGAGATTAATTGAAAGACTTGTGTTCAAATCTTTATTCTTCCACTTAACCGGACGCATGACTTCCAACAAATTATCTCCCATAAGCCTACTTTCTCATCTGTAAAATTAGAATATTATGTAATGCGTTTGTAAAAATTAAACACTTGCATGGCTATAATGTGCTCAGCAGGATGGCTGGGGACATACGGGGAAGTCCACACACACGGAGGACTTTATGAATAGGTGGGAGATACTTCTTCCTGGGTTTTACTATGCTTCCCTTTTGCCTCAGAACAGACTAGAATAACACCCTCAAGAAGTGTGCTCGGTATTTCTTCCTTATGACAAACATACTTCATTGAAAATGAGTGTCATGCATGAAGCCCTGGGTGTGGAACATAAACAATGATTCTTGGAACACTGGGAAAATAAAATTAAATTTTAAATAAATAAATAAGAAAATGAGCATCTAGGTCCAGATGGGTAGAGTGACAGTGAGTTGGCTGATTTAAAGTATGAGGCAGGTGTCTGATGTGTGGAGATACTGTCACGACTTACCCACCTACACTGCACTCTATCAAAACCCAGGACCGTAAGGTACAGCTTGTTCTCAACAGACAACAGAAGGATATTCTGCTTAATCCTTGAAGCGTGTGGCTTTCTAACCTCCAAAGACACTTTTAAAATTCTAAAGTAGGAAATGCACACGTTTCAACTATTCACCAGAATATGCTGTACTGTGATGTCTGATCTCAGGTTTGTCTCTCAAGAAAGAATGAGGAGTTAAGGATCACCAAGCTTTGTAGGAAGAATTCCAAGAAAGACTGTGATCCGAATTTAAAAGAAAGAGAGAAAAGAATGAAAATCAGAGTAAAGGCAGTTAACGCGGACTGCGGAGGAATTTTTTTAAAAATCTTTGATATTCCCAGAACCAAAATGGGACACTATGATAAAGAACAAACAAAAACTCCTGGGAGCTAAAAGTAAGTCCGTGTGAATTTCAGAAAGTAAGTAGACGATTTGGAAGACAGAACTGAGGGAAACTTCCTAACAAAGAACAAACTACTGATGAAGTAACAAGTAGGCATCAAAACTATTTTTAAAAGGAAAAGATCTATACAATGACTCTGGGAAATCCAACCAGTAATAAAGAAGGAGACAACAGGAAAGAAAGGGACAAGTGTCACCAGTAAAATCAGAGAAAGGTAACTTCAAATATACAATAGATGGATTTGCAGATTAAATTTATCGAGACGAATGAATTTAACATTTCTTAAATCAAGGATATTATTCTTAAATCCAAACACTAGGAATGAAGGGCGCAGAGACGGGGAGAAACTGGATTAAGGATGACATACGACCTCTTCCAAGACGGCGATCTGGAAGAAAAATACAGAAATGCTTTCCAAATCCAGAGGGCAATTTCTTGTCAAGCTAGGCTTGTACATCCAGCCAAGTAGAAACAACCTAGAGTTAGTATCTGTGGTTAAATCAGGGCCTGGCACAAATGGGCACTCCATCACTGATAAGTAAGTGAAGGTAGGTGATTTTTATATGTAAGAGGTATCAATTATGCCCCATTTATTTGTCCTCCGGAAGCAAATGTGGACAAAAACATGGAAGAGTAAATCATAAGAAGGAAGTCATTGGGTCCCACCTAAGTGGTATGCTGCAAGGGACAGAAGAAAGCCCGGGCTAAGACAGCGGGGTCACTCTGCGCAGCTGAGAGCGGCAGAGGCCGCTGTCCACTGTCTCCAAGACAGGACGTTCAGAGATCCCAGTTTACCTCACCATTCCCATCTTGATGACCGTTTTTTTCTCTAGTTTATCCATCGAAATATGTGGGAATTAGTGACGGGTACATAAGATATGAGACGAAAGCAAAATAAGGCGATGCGAGAGAAACAGCGAGTATGTCACATGGCTTGACTATTAAGGACACTTGCAGAGTCATACACACATAAACAGCAAACACGATTTCACATACACATGAGCTATCACTGGTTTGGGAGTGTGGCAAGGGAGAGATGTCAGTGTGCGTGCCTAGAGGAGCACATGCTGTGCGATCCTAAGTCTCCTTGCACAGCATGAGATCGGGGGATACAGTCACACGAGGAAGAGAAGCAAACTCGGAGGAACCTGGAGGTGACTTTCGAAAGAAAGGTGACTCCCATGAGCTGCCATGATGAGGGGACAAGGCAGCGTCTCTTGTAGTAATATTCACCTTCTTTTTACTATTATGTTCCGTTAGCCACTGTATGGCACATAGTCCTTGATGCAGTGCTCAATGATTCAACTTTTAAAACTATGTTACCTCGTTTGGGGGCACCTGGGTGGCTCAGGTGGGTAAGCATCTGCCTTTGGCTCAGGTCATGGTCCTGGGTCCTGAGACTGAGTCCCTCATTGGGCTCCCTGCTCAGTGCGGGGCCTGCTTCTCCCTTTGCCTGCCACTCCTCCTGCCTGTGCTCTCTCTGTCTTTCAAATAAATAAATAAAATAAAAAATAAAACTATGTTATATCATTTTTATATTTTTCAAAATGTTTAAAGTCTGCATGTGTAAAATTATGTACGATTTTCAAAGCTGTGAAATATGTTATTTCCACGTTACCCTCCCAAACACCAGTGAAGTAAGTATTTACTCGCAGCTTCGCGGGTGAGAAAACAGGGCCCAGATTTGCCAGGCGAATTTCCCTGGGTCATCTGGGTCGTCAACACTCACGCAGGACTCATCTCAGGGTTTGTAAATCCCAAATCCTCCGCTGTCCACAGGATGCTCAACAACAGTGAATGCAGTTTAAAAAATTTGAAAATGCTTGTGTTTGTCAGTTTTGTCAAGAAGGGCTTGGTTGGCACACCCAGCTTCTCTGCCTGTCAGCGTGCGGTCTGTGGTTGATCTCCCCGAACCTCCCACCATGTCCATAAAGTCAAGGGAAAGAAAACCACCCTATCTGCCTCAGAAGGACATCGTGGGCACAGAACAAGGGCATATATTCTTAAGCAGATGCGAAACGAAAGGGGTTGTTACTCCACGGTTGCATTTGTGGGCACCCTGGCGGCTCACGGCAACAGGACGACAGGAAACTGGCAGCTGCAGCGGGACCCTCCTTCATGTGACACAAAGGGGCTGAAAACCACAGACATGCAGGAGGCCCCCACCTTTCATTGCTTAGCTCACTGGTGTAAGAGGCACAGGCCACGTCTAAAGGCTGTGCTGGGACACCCCCCACCCCGTCCTCCACCCCATTCCTGTGACATCTCTTCCCCAAGAGACAGCACCAGCAACCTCCCCGGGGCTGCTGGGCAGCTCATGGACAGATCCCTGCCACTGCAGCCTTCCCAGCTAGCGCGCTGGGAGAACCCGGGCACCGTGAACCTGGGCACCTCCTCACTGCTACAAAAGCTCTCTGCACCGAAGATCCCCTGGCAAGAGGTTTAGGCACCTGAGAAGGCCACCCACATTGCAGGGGAGAAAGAATGCTCTCTACCCCCCTCTCGCCACCAATGCCCCATCTAGTTTATCTGTGTCTAACAGCCTGAGGAAGGACATCCTCGCATCACGAGTTAAACTCATATCACAGGCCATTCCTGTTAAAATCATATTTCTCCTGAGAGACCAAGCACACAATGCACCGTTGTAACCACTCCACGTGCATTAAGCCATTCAACCCTGTGGAAATACTCCGAGGAAGACTTGCACCCTGCAAATGTGAGGAGAGTCGGACAAGGGCAGGTCACCTCACAAGCCCAACACTGACCATCTGGCCAGTGGGGGAGGTAAGATTCGGACCCATGTGCTGTGGCTCTGGACTCCAGGGTTTTGTTTGTTTGTTTTTGTTTTTGTTTTTGTTTTTTGTTTAATTTCTGCCTTGGAAATGAGCTACTGGTAAAAGTGAAAAGGGCTGAGCTGGCCTGGAAAGAGAAGATGGTTCTATCGGTCCTCTACAGCTCCACAGCGAACTATGACAAACATGTGGCTTCCAACAGCACGCACTGATTCTGTCAGTTGTGTGGGTCAGAAATCCAGGCATGGCCATGCCACAGACCAGGGCCGAGTCTCTCCTAAACCCCGGTCCAGCGGTGACCAGGGCTGGAGTCTCTCCGAAGACTCGACCGGGGATGGGTCTGGTTGCAGCACACTGTTGGTGGCCAGATGCAGTTCCTCGCAGGTGTTAGACTGAGGCGTCCATCCCTAGCTGGCCAGAGGCCATCCCTGCTCCCCTGTCACTTGACATCTCCACTTGCTCTGTCAAAGGATGGAGACTGAGGAGGGAGTGAGGAGACTTGCTAGCAAGCGGGAAGTTGTAATCTGATGCAGCCATTCATGGGAGCACCACCCCGTCACCTCTGCCCTAGACTGTTGGCTACAAGGAAGCCACCCAAGGGGCAGGCATTCCACATGGCCCTGCCCATCGGGGGAGGGGCTCGCCTGCCGAGTCTCAGAGCCCGTCCACCACAGTGACAAAGCTCCTCACTTCACGAGTGAGTACAACGAGGACTAACGAGCGAGGTCTTTAAACCTCCACCCCGTTCCTATGACATCTCTTCCCCAAGAAGAAGTCAGTCATTTGTTAATCCCAAATATTAGACCACAATCCCGTACCTCCTCTGTATTTTAGTGTTAATGCTTTTCTTGACAAATAATTTAACGGGTTATTCCAAGCAGCCCTGCAAACTTTTGTTGGAGATCATATTTTAAGTGAAAGTCATAAAACTCAGGTGAGAGTAGAAATGTGAGTTTGAAAATAATGGGCAGGGAGGACTTTTTTAGAGCTCTGGGGGTTCCCTCATCCTCTTGAAGTTAGACAATGCCGATTTTTTATTCTGTCATTATGTGGTGGGTCTATTTTCCCCCATTGCATGCAGTTTTCATGGGTGATCATCCTCAAAGGGCGTCTTTCTCTCTTGTCTTGCTCGCCATACAAAATCATTTCAGTTAGCCTGAGGTACATGGACCTCACCCCAAACAGACAGACATTGAGTTTTACAAAGTTCCACCTAAATATGAGCACATATAAATGCACGTCTAGTAGTCCTGCCTCACTGCTTAGCTCCAAGAAGATACGATCGCGACTTCAGAAAAAGAGATAATTCTGGGTATAAAGGTTTCTCATGATGGAATACCTTAGCCAAGCGTCACTGTTCCAATTCCATACATGGAAACATTTCTACAAAGAATTATATGGACTTATTTCAACATTAATAATTTTAATATTACAACCAATTGATTGCAAAGGTGTCAATTTAGGATTGCTTAAAAATATTTGACCTGAGGAGGAGAATATGATTTCAACCTGAAGATGGAAAACAGCTAGCAGGAGGTGCGCCCCGAGATCTGGTACGTCAGTCACCCTCCAGACCAGAATGATCACACTCATTCTTATTAATGACCTTGCTATTTGAAATGGAAAAAAAAAATCACAATTACATAGGCTTTCTAGGCTTAAAATAGGGGTCTGGGGAGGGGAGCTCCGATGGATGATGGATTAACGTGCCCTCTGGCTTAGAAGACACAATAACCAATCCAGTTAAAAGGAGCAACAAGCACTGTCCTCTGCTCGCGATAAACAAATCTGCTTCTATAAGCTCATCCTCTGGGGCTCAGATTAGAACAAATACAACCCAATAGGCTTGGTCCCATTTATTTTCAGATTATAAGAACAGCTCTCCCTGTTATATATCTGCCAGAAAAACCCTGCTGATATTTTTAAACCACAATCTATGATAAACATCACATGGCATATGGTATAAAGATGGAACATTTGAAGGGAGAGAGAATGTTTAGAAGTACACCAGGTGGGGGTGGGGGGGAAAGGAGGGGCCGTTGCAAATTCATTCTCTATATTTCAGATATTTTTCTCAGTGTCAGGTAAGCAGTGGGATATTGAATTGCTTTCTAGAGAGCAAATTCCACTGTAGACTTACTTCTCGTCGACTCTGTATTTATATTTACAAGAAGGCTGAGAGCACCAGGGAGCATTGAAGCATTACTGAAAAGGTGAACCTGATATCTCCCCATATCATGGTTTAATAAACCGACAAACTGATTACTGAATTCAGTTTCCATATGTAAGAAGAAACTTGAGGAAGTGAGCACATCAAACCTGGCTTCACTTCAGTGTGAACACACACTTAGAAATATTCAGAATAGTGACATCTGAATCATTGTCAAATCATTCTCTTTTTTCTTCTAAAATTCAATTTAATACAAGATAATCAAGTGACACAGGGTCTTGTGGGCCACAAAAAAAAAATGACATTAATACATGTGTCACATTAATAAATAGAATGTGTGATATTAATTAATAAATGAAATACAACCACTTCTGACTATCAAAATATAGCATATATCACAAGAGGGAGTATCTTTGGATAAAGGTTCTGAGAAAGCAAACAAAACAAAACAACAACAACTTCTCCATGACTCCACATTGTTTGGAAAATAAATTCAAACTCATTTTAATATAATTATTTTTTGTTTTGTCCACTAAATCACATCCAGAAACAAGTACAAAGAAATTATACATGAGTTGCAGTAAATACACATTTAATTACTTTATTTATCATTCATTCATTCGTTTATAATATTTAATAAATGCTGGTTACTTCCCAATCACTGGTTTGGTGATAGGCTTAAAAGTCAACAAGAGAAACCTAATCTCTGATGAATAAAAAGTAAATAAGCAGTAAGAATACAAACTCTAGTACAAGGATTTTGTGTGTGTGCAAGGGGGAATGAATGTGTTGACTACATGTGTGTACATACACACAATCACGTAGAGAGAAAGAAAGGTCTTCCCGGTGTACAAAACAGGCTAGGAATCCTGAAAATACTTCTGTCCGCGCGGGTCCACTCCATCAGATACTTAGAACCCTAAGTTCTAAGAATTTATTACAATACGGTAATTATAGACAGGGTGCAATGGTTTTTAAAATATGTATGAATTGTACAAGCTACAATCTCAAGCGGGTAAACCATGACCCCAGCTCCTAATTCCTTCCTGCAATCTCAGGGTGGGAACTTGATGGTTATCTTTGTGAGACATCTGACCCATTGTTTTCGTATGTTTATGACAAAACTTTGACATATATTTGACAAATATTTCAAAATCTCAAGAATTAAAACTTGCGATTTTGAAATATTTGTCTTTTTATTTTATTTTTTCAGTGTTCCAAGATTCATTGTGTATGCAACACTTGCCCTTCTTAATACCTACCACCAGGCTCACTCATGCCCCCATCATACCTCTCCTCCAAAACCCTCAGTTTGTTTCTGAGAGTCCACAGTCTCTCATGGTTCATCTCCCCCTCCGATTTCCCCCAACTCACTTCTCCTTTCCTTCTCCTAATGTCCTCCATGTTATTCTTTATGTTCCACAAATAAGTAAAACCATATGATAATTGACTCTCTCTGCTTGACTTATTTCACTCAGCACAATCTCCTCCAGTCCCGTCCATGCTGATACAAAGGTTGGGTATTCATCCTTTCTGATGGAGGCATAATACTCCAGAGCATATATGGACCACATCTTCTTTATTCATTTGTCTGTTGAAGGGCATCTTGGCTCTTTCCAGTTTGGCAGTTGTAGCCATTGCTGTTATGAACATTGGGGTACAGATGGCCCTTCTATTCACTACATCTGTATCTTTGGGGTAAATACCCAGTAGTGCAATTGCAGGGTCATAGGGTAGCTCGATTTTTAATTTCTTAAGGAATCTCCACATTGTTTTCCAAAGTGGCTGCACCAACTTGCATTCCCACCAACAGTGTAAGAGGGTTCCCCTTTCTCCACATCCTCTCAACACTTGTTGTTTCTTGCCTTGTTAATTTTGTCCATTCTAACTGTTGTAAGGAGGTATCTCAACAAAGCTGTGATCATAAGACAGCATGGTACGGGCACAAAAACAGACACACAGACCAATGGAACAGAGTAGAGAACCCAGAAATGGACCCTCAACTCTATGTTCAAATAATCTTTGACAAAGCAGGAAAAAATATACATTGGAAAAAAGACAGTCTCTTCAATAAATGGTGCTGGGAAAATTGGACAGCTATGTATAGAAGAATGAAAGTTGGCCATTCTCAAAATGGATAAAAGACCTCAACATGAGGCAAGAATCTATCAAACTCCTAGAGGAGAACATAGACAGTAAACTCTTCAACATCAGCCACAGCAAATTCTTTCAAGACATGTCTCCAAAGGCAAAGGAAACAAAAGCAAAAATGAAATTTTGGGACTTCAACAAGATAAAAAGCTTCTGCATAGGAAAGGAAACAGTCAACAAAACAAAGAGGAAACCCACGGAATGGAGAAGATATTCACAAATGACATTACAGACAAAGGGCTGATATTCAAAATCTTTAAAGAACTCCTCAAACTCAACACCCAAAAAACAGATAATCATGTCAAAAAATGGGGAGAAGACATGAACAGACACTTTCCCAAAGAAGATATACAAATGGCTAACAGACACATGAAAAAATGTTCATCATCATTAGCCATCAGGGAGATTCGAATCAAAACTATTTGTCTTTCAATCTATTATCTCTTCTGGGGATTTTGAAATTGATCTCTGAAACTCAAAAGTTTGATATTGATCCTTCTCTCCTCTCTTGTTCTACTATGGATTCCCTTCCCACTTCTGCTGAAGTAGGGTCAAGGCAATACCAACGAAACTACAATGACTAAGGTACACACATTGTTTATATCCAAATACTACCTCTTCACAAATTTTAATTAGAGCAGCCACCCATAAATCCCTAAAAAGAAGAATAGCTGAATGAATTGAGGCACAAACCAAGAAAGAACACTTCTCTATCTATAAAAATTGTGGAGGACAATTTTGTGAGTTCAGAAATGTTCATTACAAATCCCTAATCAAAAATCAGGTATCAAACTAAATGCTCCAATGTATTATAATAATTGAAGTACACTAACCTGGGTTATATTTATATCTGGGTTTTGTTACACTATTTGGAAAGTCTTCTTTAGATACTTCCTCTTTTTCTAAGTTATGTGTAGATATATTATAATACTTAGCCACTAACTGTACCAAACACTGTTTCTACCTCATCACCTTAGTCTACAAAAACTTACTATTACCTGGTATCCTCTTATGACTGGATTACTTTTCCAAGGAGCCAGGAAGACTTCCCAGCTGATATGCGAAATTTGCTACAAATTTTTTAAAAATTTAATTATTTTAAATTTTTTAAATTATTTCTTCAAATAATTAAAAAAAAAGAAAACAGCACTATGTGTGAGGGATGTAAGAAAACAAAATCAACAGGAAAACAAAGGGATAAATGTTTCACAACTGCAAAACAGGGAGTTCACTTTTTTTCTCATTTCTTTGGGACATATCTTTATGTTTTCATGTCTGCACATTATCAGCTCTGTATTTAGTTTAACCATGTAGTTATGAAATATATTTCACAGGACACCTGGGTGGCTCAGTTGGTTAAGCATCTGCTTTCAGCTCATATTATGATTCCAGAGTCCTGGGATCGAATCCTGCACAGGGCTCTCTACTCAGTGGGGAGTCTGCTTCTCCCTCTTCCTCTGTATGGTAGGAGATAACTGAAAAATTATTTTGTACCTTGAAAGGAGGTGCTATGAAAACAAAACAAAAACCAGGAATGTGACCAGTAGGCAGGCAAGAGTGGGAAGGCGTGGAGGACAGTGTGCACTATAAACAAAGCTATCACCTGTGGTAATACATGAGATAAGAAAGATACCAGACGAACTTCTGAATCTGACTAATGAAATTTCCGCACAAAATGTAGAAGGTATCAACCAGATTCTTCTAGTGTCCCAAGATCTAACACAAGAAGTGGGATGGTTTTCTAAGGAGCAGTAAATAGAACATCCCCTCTTTATTGGAAGTTTGAGGTCAGAGGCGGTCTACGATGGTTTCCTGGTGGATGGGGAGGTTGAGTCCGCTGCATAGCACTGAGGACATGCAGACACAGGAAGGAGGTGTGCTCATGCCCCACCGGGATCCACACCAGAACAACGTCTGGAGTTCAGTTCTGCAGCTGGCCATGTCAAACTCTCTGCAGCATGAAAGTCCTCACAAGTACCCACAGAAGTATGGACACAGTGTGTGCCCCTGCGTTGTTTGGGGTAAGCATGGATCAGAGACAGCACGGGTTCCCCCCTACCCCGGGATGTTGGCTGGAAAAGTGATGGTACAGGCATGCATCTCACACAGTGCAGCCTAAAAAGACAGCCCAGGATACCGTCACCAAAACAGACAGCCAAAGCTTATCGCTCCGTAAAGTAACTCAAAGCAAATGTGCACAGTGTGGGGCCATGTGTCTAGTATCTTATAGAACGTAAAAAGAAAAAAAAAAAAAAGACACAGACACGTGGATGTATGGCGCATGCCCCCAGAATTATACAGAAAACCAGGTACAATTCATTGCCTCTGAGGGAGAGCCTGAGAGACTGGCTCTCAAGGCAAGTGGCAGGCGGCTCACGCAGAACGGGAAGGCAGGACTACTGCCGGAGACTAAGCACAGGAGCTCAGGTGTTTTCCAGTGCTGAGCTGCCGGGGGCTCTATTCCAGACCCAGAGGGTGTGAGTTTCCGCTCTTCAGTTTTGCTGTTGTGAAAAAGCTTGAGAAACACTGCGGCAGGGTGGATGGCTCTCGGGTGGACCAGGAAATCGCCCCAGGCCGTCTCTAAGGAAGTCAGCGTCTAGCAAGAAGGATACACACGCCAATGCCACCGAAGTTACTTTCCTCCCAGGTACTCGACTGTGACTTCTTATAAGCTCCAGAGTGCCGCCTTTTTAAATTAAGACCTTATTGTTAAAAACTATCTATTTTATTATTTATTTCAGAGAGATGGATCGAGTTGAGGAGGGGCAGAGGGAGAGGAGAGAGAGAATCTCAAACAGACTCCTGCTCAGAGCAGAGCCCGACGTGGGGCTCGGTCTCACAGCCCTGAGGTCATGACCTGAGTCAAAATCAAGGGTTGGATGCTCAACCGACGGAGCCACCCAGGCACCCAAGACCTCACTTTAGAGCTGTTTTAGGTTCACAGCAAAACTGAGGGGAAGATACAGAGATTTCCCATATACTCCCTGGCCTCCCAGCGTTCCCCACCATCAATATTCCGCACCTGATGGTACATTTGTTACCAAGGATGAACCCCCAGGGCACGTCCCCATCACTCCACCTCTGTGGTTTATACCGGGGGTCACTCTTGGCGCTGTACGAGCTGTGGGTTTGAACAAATGTAGGACATGTATCCACCACTGTGGATATGAACAACTCGCTGCCCTAGAAACCTTCTGTGATCTGCCATCCCCCGCTCCTGCCCCAGCGCCGGATCGTTCCCATCCCACAGTTCTGTCCCTTCCAGAGTGTCACAAAGTTGAAATCACGCAGCGTGCATCCATTTCATGTCGGCCTATTTTACTTCATAACATGCATTTAAGGTCCCTCCAGTCTCCTCCTGGGTGACGGCTCGCTTCTTTCTAGAGCTGGATAATATCACATTGTCTGGTTATATTTTTTTTCAATCTTTGCTCTTGAGGAAACAAATAGTATTATGCAAGCTTAGACGGAGAACATACACAAATGGAGAATGAAAGACTCACTGTCTTCAGTAAACTTTCGTAGTACATACTCTCTGCAACGGGTTGGAAAAAGTAGACTGGAAACTGAGTTCAGACTCCCAGCGGCCAACGCTCCGGACACGTCTTCCCCAGAGCACTCTAAACTCCTTGGCGAATGTCACAGCGCCTGTGAGATCCCTGGCCGGGAGTCAGGCTCTCGATGCGCCTCTGAACAACGAGGGCCCCTTGGACCGATGTTGATTCCACAGAGCTG
This sequence comes from Eira barbara, assembly GCA_020311275.1. Lineage (NCBI taxonomy): Eukaryota > Metazoa > Chordata > Mammalia > Carnivora > Mustelidae > Eira > Eira barbara. The sequence continues at coordinate 1,683,986 of JAHRIG010000494.1, read as the reverse complement.
ACGTCCCGGTGAGTGTCGGAGCTCTGACTGTTACTCTCTCACCTTTGTGCCCTCCGTCATCAAGACGCTGCCAACAGGAAACAGCAGACTGGCCCATGTGACTGTCCGCAGGCATTATCTGTATCTAATAAATAGCCACCAACTCTCGTAGAAGGGCTCACACCAATTTCCACTGAATTTCAGGAAATGGGCAGGAATATAAAAGTGATGGACAGTAGGGTCACTTCCTCAATCAGCCGGCAACAAATGAGACACGGGGTCCGCATGACGAGGGAAGTATGTTGTGTCTGCGGTAACTGGATGTCTCCGTGCTCGCCCACGGAGGGTGTGCAGGGTGGGGGCCAGGTGGGGGACCCATGCTGGGTCGAGGCCGTGCGCTGAAGAAGCGACCATCTCGCTGCTGAGTTACAGCTTCAGCATCCAGGTCTTTCCAAAATAAGGGTTGCTCACGGGGGCTAATGTGTGGGGAGGAGGGGGCAAGTGAGACAAGCAAGTCTCGTGCCGCTGAAAATTACTGTGTCAGCCCTGCTGTGAATCACTGCCCCGTGGATGAACCAGAAAAGTTTTCGTTAAAAAGATGCTTTTCCCTGTTTAAAGAAGACACTTAAACGACTTGCTACAATACAACAAGTGTGTGAAATGCTGAAAATCAGAGCTGATTCCTCAACAGCAAGATATAATCCATCTACCAATCTATGATCTCGCGGATCCAGGAAGAACTTGGAGGGGGGTCGTGAAGGGACCCAGTGCAGACACCACTGCCACCTGAGACAGTGTGCCCATGCGGGACACCTGCTCCCTGATCTCACGGGACATTCTGGTATAAACTATGCCTTTCACAGCGCTCCCAACCGGGGGACACAACCTGCAGGTCTTCCCTGCATTCTGCAGACCCTGCATTCCAGGGGAGCAGGTAAAGCTGACTAGAAGCAGAACGCCCACAGCCCCACGGTGCACAGAAAGAACAAAGCGGGGCCCGGAGGATCCCAGCTGAGCCCCGGCGTCCGCAGCACACTCTCCACCCGAAGGGATCTGCTCAGAGGAATTCAGCATTAGCCGTGAGCGGGAGAGACTTGCTTCAGCCAGGGCCCACTCAGCCCACCTTTTTCATGGAACCTGGACAACTTGAGTCTCTACAAAGTAAAAGAATTAAGAAGGTTGTGCCCAAACTTTTTAATAGGGTGCATCACGTAAGGGTCCAAGGGCAGCAGTAATGCTGGGCTCTCTGTTTTCCTGTCTTCCCAGTTCTCCCTTTTTTTTGCATTGTAATTACATCGAATGCAACTGTCCGACTCTACATCATTGCTTCGGAATAACCTGAATCCGGAGAGGATAAACGTGAGAAGACATCAAAGAACAGTCAGAAATCTTACCCAAGACTGCATGTGCTGTGTACTCCCTTTCAATTACAGACAGTGTGGTGGGACGGGAATTGATCTGAAGAAAACCCACAGCCTTCGCTGCTCAGAGAAGCTACAGTTTTCATGTAAAACCAAACTTGTGGCCAATGGGCCCACGATCTTTAGTCGAGGGCATTCGGACACTCCAACACAAGGAAAGTCACAGCCATTAGGTTTCACTTCACTTATGCAGCACTTCAAGGTGGACCGGGAATTTATTGGGTGGGATTGTCAGCACAACGAGAACGTCTCTCCTGTTTCCTCCCTCACCGATCTGACCCGGTGCTGCTTTCGTGGTGTGCTGCGATGGGGCGACACTGAGCCCGCTCCGGGGGTTTTCTTCCAGGTCTGACTGAAGACGGGACTGCCAAATGGGACGGCCTCGCACGGAGCCAGCTGATGCCAGGAGATGTGTTAAATTATTATTATCCGCTGCCATCACTGGCTCTCAGGAAGTAGAAAGGACTTTGGGGATTATTCACGGCACAGTTTTAATAAGTCTCCTGCAGCTTGGCTGACGTATGGTCATTAAAATTTTTATAGGGAGTGATTAGAGTGGAAGTGGATTTTTGGAGTAGATATGGGACTTATAAATTCTTAAAGGATCCTTTGAAAATCTTTTCAAAATAATAATTTGACCCACAGGACGGAGAGAAACTGCCAAATCCCCATCTCTAAAGCCAACAGAAGGGACTACAAAGTGAGAAGGAGCAGGGGAGGGGTTCCCGTGAGAAGCCGCGACAGAATTCCTCTCTCTGTGGCTCCATCTCCCTTGAGGATCAGCCACGGGGGCCACCGGAAGAGCCACGAGAAACGAGCATCGGCAGGAACACTCTGGGCAGCGGGCCTAACGATCACGCAGGTAAATACCGAAGACGGGGCCGAGAAGTGCTGGCGTACGGGCAGGTGAGCTCGCAGAATTCGGCGGAGCAGTCAGTTAGCTGAGCTCGTCTACAGCAGAAGCAGGTTCTGGGGCAGAGAGAGAAACACCGGGAGTCTTGCTGCTTTAATAAGCTAATCGGCCTCTGGTGAACCGTTTCCTGTTTCCAGCACAGGCGGTGATGCGGGGACAGACAGCTCCAGCCTCAGACCCTGAACTGTGTGTGTTCTGGCCCAGGGCTCCCCCAGGCTTGTAAACTGGGCAAGTCACAACCTCACCGTGTTCCCTTTCCCTCCATTATGACATGGGAGTGTCGGCACGACCTGTGTCACAGGGCAGTCGGACGGACTGAAGGAATTAAAATACTGAATATTAGAAAATGTACTGTAAATAGTAAATGCTCTTCAACAATGCTTGTCAGAACCGTTCCTGTTTCAGACACAATTACGTGTCTCTAAGAGGGGGGACTGGCTGAGTGGTGTGCCACATGCTGTAATACTGAGCAGTCCCTAGATGTCACCTGGAGAAGTTTCTGGAGATGCCATGAGAGAAATGGTTACGCTGTTCTCCGTGGTCGAGTACCTACCCACGGAACGCCCGCTTCACTCTCCCGGAGACAAACGGCGACACTATTTTAACACGGAGGCTCCAGACCTGAGATTCATGAACATCCGCTGGCGTCCAGTAAGGAGCTCTCGTTTTCTTCTTTGGGATGAAAACTGGGTTTTCAACAACATGTTGATATAGTCCTTCTGGTTCCTCCATATGTTGCCAGCTTCTGAACATACCACGGCACAAACTTCAGTGCAGAGGTACTTGCTGGAAAATTTACAACAAGCCAAATATGCTCGTGGATGAAACAATTAAATTTTTCACTGTTTATAGAATACAACTTTTTGCATTTTTTCCCAAGTAAATCTGACACCACTTTGGTATACACTTCTTATTTTTACCAAACAGTTTACAGGAGCTTGGGGGTCCCATTTCATGTAACTAAGGTACACAAGCAAGCGAAGAGGTCTCCTGTAACTCCAGCAAGGATAAAATTCCTTCCTCACAGAATCACTGTTGAAATCATATCCTCAGAGCAGCCGCACGTCGTCCGCATGGAGCGTTTCATCTCCCCCAAGAATACCCATCTCTTCTGAAATTGTGGACATGGGTTTATCTCTCACAGCGCTGCCATTAATAATATATTTAATTATGAACTCATAAAAATTAATATTGCAAAATGCAGCTGAGTGACTGGCTAAATATTTGAATGTGCGGCATTAAGCGGGGAGCACCCTTTAATGGCTTCCCGCCCTCGTTCCCTCTCCGGAGGATCGCGCGCATTAGCCATGGAAAAAGCCCATCCTACGTGGCCCAGAGACGAAGCTGAGAACAATCATTTAGAGATCGGAGCACGGCGAGCTTTCAGATAAAATAGGCTTACGGAGTTAGACAGGCTGCTGACTGATCTCCTGAGGGTAGATTTAATCCAAAAGTGAGACTAATGGACTAGGGCCAGAAACTACTTGGGATAATAAGAAAGTTTTAAAAATAAACGCATGGGGTCATGTGGGGTAGCAGTCAGAATTAAGGATGGTCTGGTTTACAAGTTACTGTGTATGGTTAGTTCAGGAAATCGTCATGGCACGGCTGGATGGAACGCCGAATTACCACAATAAAATACATGTTTATTTTAAAATGAAAGAAACTCTTCCAAACTACAACTTGTTTAGACAAGTCTAAAAAGTCTATTTTCCATTAATTCCCTCTGTAGCGCAAGACTTTTAAGAAAACACTCATAGCTCTTTCTTCAAGTATATCTCTCTCTCCTGTATGATCTGCTCTTGTTCCCAAAAACGCTTTCCATAATTTGATTCACTTCCATCCTTCCCTGATTTCGTCCTCACAGCTGTGAACATGTTTCCAGTTTGCTGAACTCCTTGCAGATCTTTTCATTCCTTAACTCCTGAGCTTCCAGAAGGACTGTGGTCTGTGATACCTACATGGTGGACACTGTCAGTCAGTTCGGTAGAATGGTTACAGGATGCTCCACTCAGAAGCAGAAAATACGCTCCTCTTAAGTCATAAGGAACATTCGCCAGGACTGGCTGCTTTCCAGAGCAGCCGCAACAAATTTAAAGTACAAGAGACCAAACAAAGTGTGCTCACAGACCACAGAGGGGTTAAACCAGAAACCAGTGACAGAAGGATGGCTGGCAGATCCCCATATATTTGAAAATTAAAATCACACTTCCCAATATCATGTGGGTCACAGAAGAAGAGTCAAGAGAAATTTTTAAAAGTGTGTTGAACTAAATGAAAATGAAAACACAACTTTTCTATCAAAATCAGTGGGGTGACACACCACCTGGGTGTCTCAGTCAGTAAGCATCTGCCTTCAGCTCAGGTCATGATCCCAGAGTCCTGGGATCGAGTCCCGCATCGGGCTCTCTGCTCAGCGAGGAGTCTGCTTCCCCCCTGCCTGCTGCTCTTTCTCATTCTCTCTCTCTCTGACAAATAAATAAATAAAACCTTTTTAAAATCTGTGGGATGAGGCAAAGTAATACTTATGGGGAAATGTCTATCATTAAATACACATATTAGAAAAGAAGAAAGATCTGAAATCTATAATCTAAGCTTGGACCTTAGGAAACTAGAGAAAGAACAATTTAAGCCTTCAGCAAACAGAAAAAAGAAGAAAATAAAAATAAAGCAGAAATCAACAAAATTAAAACCAATAAATCAATAGATAAAGTCAATGAAACTAGTAGTCGGTTCTCTGAAAAGATCGTTAAGATTGATTGATCTCTAGCCAAAAAACTAAGTTAAAAAAAAAAAAAAGAGAAGACACAAATTACAAATCTCAAAAATGAAAGAGAGGCCATTGCTACTAATTCCATAGACAACAAAAAGGTAATGAATGGATACGTGAACAACTCTGAGCCCATGATTTTGGTAACTTAGATGAGATGGGTCAATGAGAAATGGATCAATCCCTTACTTAGACACCAACAATGAAAACTCACAGAACAAGAACTAGATAATCTCAACAGGCCTATATATATTTCATGATTTGAATCAATAATTATCATCTTCCAAAACAGAACACTATCAAACGCTTGAGAAAAAATGATGCCAATTCTCTACAATATTGTTCTAGAAAATAGAAGCTAAAGGAACATTTTCTAACTCATTCTATGACTCCAGCATTACTCAAATACCAAAACCAATAAAGATATTTCAAGAAAAGAAAAATAGAGACCAACTGCACATATGCACATATGTGCAGAATTCCTCAGCATACTATTACCAATTGATTCCAATAATGTCTACAAATATTTATACACCACAACTAAATGGGGTTCTTTTCCAGACACACAGGGCATATTCCACATTTAAAAATAATTTAAGGTAATCTATCATATCCACAAGCTAATAAAGCAAAGTCATATGGCCATATCAACAGATGCAGAAAAGGCATGAGACAAAATTCAATACCCAATCATGAAAAAATCTCAGCAAATGAGCAATAGAGGGGAACTTTCTCAACTTGATAAAGAACATCTACAAAAAAAACCTACAGCCAGTGTCACACTTAATGCTGAGAAATTGAGCATTTTCCTCCTAAGACTGGGAACAAAGTAAGGGGTATCCCTTCTCAACACTGTTATTAAGTATCATATAAATATCATTCTGGAAGTGCAATAAGAAAAAGAAATAAAAGATATTCAGATTGTGAAGGAAGGAATAAAATTGTCTTTGTTTGACATCACTATTTACATAGAAAATCCAAAGCATTGACCAAAAAAATTTTTAACCTCCTACAACTAATAAATAATTAGAGCAGGATTAAAGGCATATACATATATGTATTATATATTTATATATTATATTACATACATACCTTATATATGTATATATAAGGTATTAAAGGATTAAAGGTATTAAAGGATATATATATACATATATATCAATTGTTTTCCTGTATACTATCAAAAAATAATTGCGATTTGAATTTAAAACACAATACCATTTACAATATCATAGAACTTACACACATAAGAATTCATCTATCAAATTATGTACAATATCTATGTTTATAAAACTATAACACTCTGACTAAAGAAATCAGAGAAATCTAAATTAATGGAATATGTTCCGTCAAGAATAGGAAGACTCAGTAATGCTGGGCGTCAGTTCTCACAACTTGATGTACAGATTCAATGCAATCCTGTTCAAAATCCCAGCAAATTACTTTGTGGAATTAACAAATTATCCTAAAGTATATATAGAGAGGCAAAGAACGCAGAACACCCAGACTGATATTGACTACCCAACTTCAAGAGTTACTAAAAAGCTACAGTAATCAAGACAGAGTTGTATTGGCACCAGAGTAAAGAAATAGATCAATGGAGGAGAAAGGAGAGTCCAGAATCAGACTCACATAAATACAGTCCACTGACCTTTAACAAAGTAGCAAAGGCAATTCAGCAGAGAATGGATAGCCTTTCAACAGAGAGTGATGGAACAACGGAATGCCCACATGCACAAGTAAAAAGAAAAAAAGAATGTAAACATCAAACTTACACATTTCAGCAACAACAACAAAATTCAACATGGAACGTAGACTTAAGTGTAAAACACAAAACCATAAAACTTTGAGAAGAAAACATAAAAGAATATCCACATGACCTGGGCATGAGATCTAGATACTACACAAAAAACATCTGAGAAAGAAAATATTGACAAATTGGGCTTCATTAAAATTAAAAACCTTTGCTCTGTGAAAGACACTATCAAGGTAAGGAAATGACAAATCACTGACTGGAAAAAATATTTATAGAACACACGTCTTACAAACAATTGGTATCCAGACGGTGCAATAAACTCTTCCAATTTAACAACAGGAAGACAAACAATAAAATTGAAAATGGGCAAAAACTCTGGACACCTCTCCAAAGATGGTAAACAGATGACAAATAAGCACATGGAAATACACTTAGAATCACTTGTTATCATGTGATTGCAAACGAAAACAAAAATGAGTTACCGCTACATACATAACTACCCTGGACTGAATCCAAACAAGCGTCCATACCAAATGGTAGATAGTGTTGGGAGGATCGCAACACAGGACCGTCGCTTTGGAAGCCAGTTTCTCAGTGTCTGACAAGGCTAACGGTTTCATAATATGATCTAGCAATTACAGTCTTGGGATTTATCGACCTGATTTGGAAACATCTGCTCACCCAAAAACCTGCAAGTGAAAGTTTATTGCCACTTAACTTGCATTCACCTTACACTGAACACTACCATGATACCCATGGGACGGACGGATAAACAAATGATAAATCTATACAATGGTATATTATTCAGCAATGAAAAGAACTGAACGATTATGTCAGGAAGACACTGATGAATCTTAAAATGCATATTAACAAGTGAAATCATTTGAAAAGGCTGCATACTGCATGATCTCAATTATGCGACATTTTGGAGGACAAATACATAGAAACAGTACAAAGATCGGTAATTGTAAGGCATTGGGGATAGAGGAGAGATGGACAGGTGGCACACAGAAGATATTTAGGGCAGTGAGAATACTCTGTGTGGTACTATATTAGTGGATACCTAGCATACATTTGTATAAACCCATAGAATGCACAACACAAAGCGTGACTCTTAACATAAGCTAAAGACTTACGGTGATGATGACACGTCAGTGTTGGTTCATTAATTGTAACGAACATACCATCTGGTGGGGGGATGTTGATATCGGGTGAGCTGTGTGTTGGGGGAAGGAGGTATATGAGAATCTCTGCGCCTTCCCCTTAATTTTGCTGTGAACCTAGAACTCCTTTAAAAAATAAAGTCTATTAAAAATACTCTATAGGGTAGTTTTTAAAGGTAAAGTTAGGTAAGCCATGTATACTTCTGAACACAAAAGCTAGCACATACTATGCTCTCAGTTGATGCTATTATCAATCAGAGTAAACAACCAACTGTTGAGTTGCCTTTTTTTTTTTTTTTGAGAGGCACATTTTAGGATCATTTCAGAGATCACTGTTTCTTTTATAAAGAAAGTATATATAAGATTAAAAAAATAATAAACACTGGATATACCCTAGTTAAGAAATTGCAGCCAAGGGGATGGCCAAGAGCAAAGAAAACTTGGAATCAGTCATGGGATAAATACCAACTTGAGAAGACACAAACTGTAAAAGACATAATTTTTTTCATCCCTGTGTTAGGTATATCTTTTACATATTTGACGATTCTTTCCTTTAGTCCACTCCCTCCCCATTCTATTTTACATAAAGATCATTGGCAACCAGGATGGTTGTAATTTAATCACCCCTAAATATACAGAGGGGATTATAACAGACTTAGTACAGTAATCAACACTCTCTGGAGTTGTGACTTTCTTTCCTAGGGAAACAGCGAGATCTTTACTTTATCCAAGACATACTTGCATTATGTGAGATTTTTCATTATGTTACAGAAATGAAATACAGAGAAATAAATATGAATAAATGAGGGTGTGAGACAGGCTTATTTGCCTATTGGTCTTCGCTTCATTCCCGCCCTGTACGGCTCTCCTCTTTAAGTGTTTGAGGAAGGGGGTGAGTTGGAGCCAGCACCATGTCCTCCCATCCCCCTCAACAACAGTTTCTGTTTAGGTTCTGCCAGCAGAAGGCACTAGTACAGACCCAATGGCAGCAAGGAGAAAAAACAAACAAACATTTTCTTTACTTATGGCTGTGCCAGTAGAGTGCCAGCTCCTGGTGGCTTTCCAGGAAAAGCAGACCAACAGAAGCAGCACACTGGGTTCTTGGACTCTGTTCTGGCGACAATAGCCATGCTATAAAGGACTGCATTCCCCTCCGGTCTTGCAGTGCTGGTGGGACTGCTCCTTGACTCCCAGAAAGAACGGGCCCATCGATCCCCCAGCAGCCTGGGCAGCTCATGGATCTGGGAATCACGGGCTTTGGGAAATGCCATTTCTCTCTCCACTTCCCCTGGGCGCAGAGACAGAGGTATTGTCCAGTGGTTTACAAACCTCTGAGTAACACATTGTTCTCTGCGTTGCATTTCCTCTGCGTGCAATATCTAAAGTGTGGTTTCTATTTCACTGGGTAATCACTGATGGAAGCTATGTGGATAGTATAAATCTGAGATCTGGGGTTTTTTTAAGATTTTATTTATTTGACAGGAGCATGAGCAGGGAGAGCAGTATGCAGAGGGAGAAGGGAGAAGCAGGCTCCCCACTGAACAGAGGGCCTGACATGGGGCTCCCAGGGTTCTGGGATCATGACCTGAGCCAAAGGCAGATGCCTAACTAAGTCAACGAGGCGCCCCTAAATTTGAGCCTCTGACCCAAGCCAGAGTTGGCCCACAGTTATGAAAGTTTGCAACAGGCAAAATTATAGAATGCTATTTCACCAGAATGTCTTTATGTGAGTTTCAACACTTTATAAAATATTTTCCTTTTTAATATTATTTTTGGCTGATTTTTATAGAAAAAATATGTGCACATATCTTAAACTCAAACCTTTTATCAACATGATGGAACATGAGAAATGTTCTGAGTTACATTAAAAATAAAATTGGTTAAACATCACAACCCTGTGTAGAGATCTGAAAAGGTATCAAGTATCTGCCCAGAATATGCCTCTTGAGTTTTTCTGAAGCTGAGAGACCATATTCCTGCCCAACAAACAACTGTTTGCTAGCAAAATATTTTTAAATGATTGGGGAAAATGTCTTAAGCATTTTACCTCCTATTCTGATTTCTGTTTATTTGTAGATGACTTAGCAAATTTTAGAACAATGAACAGGAGTTTTATTCATGTAAAATGTCTGGATTTCAGAATTAAATGTAGGAAAGAGATTTTGAAGACAACATAATTTTGTTATTATTGATTCAACCCAGATTCCTAAGTGACAGAGCATTTCCTCCAAGGTGACTTTTGTTGGCAGGGTGACTGTTTCCACCTCATCCTTTCACTGAGGACATGAAAATTTTGAGTGTCTCAGCTTAGAGTAAAGGTCTCAGCCTCTCCACGACCTCCTCCAAGTCAAAGGTGGTACGACCCCTGAATCTGATTATCGTTCATATCAGATATCTTCAAGTGTCCGTGAGTTGTGAATATTTACCCTAAAGGCGGTGTCAGCTTCTGACCGAACCTACACTTCCGATGTTGGCTGACAGTCCTTTCGTTGTGGTACACACAGAAGTGAGTGATTGTAGGTCTTCTTCAGGATACATACTCTGCCCTATTGCTAGAAACAGAAATCTCTCCTAATTAAGTTTTTCTTTTTTTAATGATTTATTTCTTTTCAGCGTAACAGTATTCATTGTTTTTTCACCACACGCAGTGCTCCATGCATTCCATGCCCTCCCTAGTACCCACCACCGGGTTCCCCCAACCTCCCACCCCCCGCCCCTTCAAAACCCTCAGGTTGTTTTTCAGAGTCCATAGTCTCTCATGGTTCACCTCCCCTTCCAATTTCCCTCAACTCCCTTCTCTCCATCTCCCCATGTCCTCCATATTGTTTGTTATGCTCCACAAATAAGTGAAACCATATGATACTTGACTCTCTCTGCTTGACTTATTTCACTCAGCATAATCTCTTCCAGTCCCGTCCATGTTGCTACAAAAGTTGGGTATTCATCCTTTCTGATGGAGGCATAATACTCCATAGTGTATACAGACCACATCTTCCTTATCCATTTGTCCGTTGAAGGGCATCTTGGTTCTTTCCACAGTTTGGTGACCGTGGCCATTGCTGCTATAAACATTGGGGTACAGATGGCCCTTCTTTTCACTGCATCTGTATCCTTGGGGTAAATACCCAGTAGTGCAATTGCAGGGTCATAGGGAAGCTCTATTTTTAATTTCTTGAGGAATCTCCACACTGTTCTCCAAAGTGGCTGCACCAACTTGCATTCCCACCAACAGTGTAAGAGGGTTCCCCTTTCTCCACATCCTCTCCAACACACGTTGTTTCCTGTCTTGCTAATTTTGGCCATTCTAACCGGTGTAAGGTGGTATCTCAATGTGGTTTTAATTTGAATCTCCCTGATGGCTAGTGATGATGAACATTTTTTCATGTGTCTGGTAGCCATTTGTATGTCTTCATTGGAGAAGTGTCTGTTCATATCTTCTGCCCATTTTTTAATATGATTGTCTGTTTTGTGTATGTTGAGTTTGAAGAGTTCTTTATAGATCCTGGATATCAACCTTTTGTCTGTACTGTCATTTGCAAATATGTTCTCCCATTCCGTGGGTTGCCTCTTTGTTTTGTTGACTGTTTCTTTTGCTGTGCAGAAGCTTTTGATCTTGATGAAATCCCAAAAGTTCCCGAATTGCTAAGGAAATGTTGAAAAACAAAAATAAAACTGGCGGCATCACGTTACCTGATTTCAAGCTTTACTACAAAGCTGTGATCACCAAGACAGCATGGTACTGGCATAAAAACAGACACATAGACCAGTGGAACAGAGTAGAGAGCCCAGATATGGACCCTCAACTCTATGGTCAAATAATCTTCAACAAAACAGGAAAAAATATCCAGTGGAAAAAAGTCTCTCCTAATTAAGTTTTAATACTGATTTAGTCATGTTTTGATCTTCATTCTCGTTTTCCCCTGTGTTATAATTCTCCTTTCAACACTGCGCCAAACAAGATGTATTCTTCAGTTAAGACCGAAATTCAAAGCTGTGAGTTAACGTTTCTCACCTACTTGACCAGCACCAGGAGTAGAAAGTCCAGGTATCATCTTCATCACTATGGCGGCATCGCGCTCTCACTCCTGCACGTTCAGGTTGTCCAACACTTCAGCCAGATTCTTTCTTTGGTTTCTGCACATTTTACTTCAGCTGCTCCCAAATTCCAGCAACTCAGCCCATCCCCATGCCCCGGTTCTCATCACTGCTAGTCTAAAATTTATTTGTAATAATGCACTAGAGTGCAAAGACTACAAAGTGCATTGTTCAAAATTATTATTGTCAAGTGATGTTTCTTTCAAGAGAATATGAATAAAATCATTATATATATATACATATACATATATATATATATATATATACATATATATATATACATATATATACACACGCACTCGAAATGTGATTGATAATCTAATGCTCCGCTAATTGCCTTGAAGGCTAGAAAATAATTGCAGGTCAAGCTCTGCCCTTGGACAGCTAACACATTTTTAAACAATATTTTAGTGCATCATTTTAGATTCAGTCCTTCGTAGAACACAGACCGAAAATGCACTTGAAATACATAATTTTCAAAGATGGCCAGCCGGATGATTGAGATAACACATGAGTACGAGTCTTGCTTTCTAAAATAAAATTCCTTTTATCAGAAATCTTTATGGAATTTTACTTGAAGAACGTGTTCTCTATTTTTTTCTTTTTGTTCTTTGTGTCCTACTGCTCAAGAAACACACGATTTGAGGCCACTTTATAGAATTCTGCAAATAGCATTCTGTGTTAAATAACACCAGCGCTGTGGATGCCGGTGCCAAATTAGCAGTGAATACATAATGCGAATTCAACTGTAGACTGTTCCTTAGTCTCTGCCAAAACGCGCAGAGACAGACACACGACAGAGCCGCTAAGTGCCCGCATGCGCGTTAGGCAGTGGTAGCCCGAGCCCCTGGGTTCACGCACAAGCGGCAACCAAGACTCACGACCAGGCTGCCTCTCCCAGCACAGCTGGCAGGGCTGACCAGTGCCCCGAAAGCCCACGTTTCTCCCTCTGGGGAACACTACGTGCTTGCATGGGCCCGGAAGGTGATCTTCGGGGACTGTCTCGTGTCATTTGGCAACTGTCAAAGTCCTCGCCCTCGTGGGGACCCCTGCTCTTCAGCCCGGACGGAGAGCGGCGTGAGCGGCGGGGCTACCTGAGCCGCCGCAGCCGCACCTGCCATGCAGACTCCGGTACGAGCCGCGGAGGAACAGGCAGTGCCTAGAAGAACGCTCGTTCCCGCAAGTGCCACTCAGAACACTGAGCTCCAGCGTCCGCACCGCCAGCCCCGCGAGCACCGTTGCCACGCGCTCCCCGCACCTGCTCTGTCCCGGCGCCACACACTCCCTCGGCCTGTCCACCGAGAATGACCAGCGAGGCCGCGGCCCAAGCAGCGCCCCACGTTCTCCACATCGTCACCCCCTTCCCAGGATCATCCGCGCCCACGTGGAACCAGAGGTCGCTTCTCCATCCGCAACAAGAAGTCGTCCCTGAGCGTCATCCATCCCTCCGAGCCCCTGTCGCGGCCCCGCGGCCCCAGCAGAAAGCTGGAGCCGCCTGCGCTAGCGACTCAGGACGCGCGTCCTCTGTCCTCCCACGCCAGGACGACCCGCCCTCCGAAAGCATCGGCTCAGAGAACGCCTCTCCTTCAAGTCGTCTCGCCCAGTGCTAACTGCGTCCACGACCTTCCCCGTCATTCCAGCCGCAATTCACAGAGATCGTGATTTTTCCTCCTGAGTCTCTTGTCTCCCTTCAGTGTCCGAGACACCACGAAGGCCGCCCACACTCGTCCTCTGGGACTGGAGCCCACGGTGGGCCCAGGACGCCTGGAGCCTCCCGCGCCCCGTTCGCTACTGCGGCATCTGGCACGGCTGGGTTTGGAGGAGCCAGTTAAGGCCCGAAGCTACGATGAACCGAAGAGTGGAGGCCGCATTCGTCCGCCGCTCGGTGTCCACGAGAAGCCGAACCGCAGGACGCTCTGCTGCCTCCAGCCCTGCCCATCTGCCCCACAGGATGGCTCTGAGCGGGGGTCACGCGTCTAGCACGGAGGGAGCAAAGAGGCTCCTGCAACCTCACGGGCCTGGAACCGAGGGAGGGAGACGGAAGGGCCCGTGCTGGGCACGGGGGAGGGGCGCTGTGAGGGTGCGGGAAGTGGGTCCCCAGGCACGGCCAGCTGAGGAAAGCTTCCGTGGAAAGCTGTGCTGTGGAGGCCTCTGGGCAGAGCCACCAGCCCAGGAGGGCTGCCCCCTCCCTCCACAGGCTGTCAGTGCTTTGTCTGGGCACCAGGCCGTGCAAGGAGGCAGCTTCCCCCCGCGCGAGCCCTGCCATGTGAGGCCCTTGCGACGGCCTCTGCTCAGGCCTGAAGAACCACACTCAGGCAGGAGCCACACCCCTCAGCTCCCAGCGAGATGCCAGATGCACACGCCCAGGAGGGAACCCTCTTCCCCGACCCGGCCCCACCTGTCCTGTTGCCTAGATGACTCTATTTCGCGAGTTAACACATCCAACGTTAAATACGTGCTCCTCTGACCCCCACCACCATCCGCCCGTGGGCTGTTGACAACTCCCTTCTTCCCACTGGTCCAGCCAAAGACTTGGGGGCCAGTCATGAATTTTCTCCTTCTGTCCCATCCGTGCCCAACCCACCAGAAGATGCTACTTTCTGCAGACTTAAGTCACCCCCTGCCCTTTCCGCCCCACAACCCCCCTTCCACACAGAGGGCAGTGGAGTCAGGGGTCATCCTGGTCCACCCAGAACCCCTTCTCCTCGTCGGCATGGTCAGGGCTGCTCTCAACACAGTAGCCACTGCCCCGTAAGGCCACACCTCTGCTCGAAACCCCGCAGTGACACCCCATCCGTTCAGACGAACGGAAAAGTCAGAGTCGGTCAAGGCCCCTCTAGGACTGACCCCCCCTGCAACGCTGGTCTCTGTGGGCATCTCGATGGTGCCGCCTGCCTCAGACCCTGCAGAACCCCCATTTCTGCACGAGGACAGACAACTGACCATCTTTTTCTCCTGCAAGTTAAAGAGCCGGTGATTAGCCCCTGTCTCGTTTGCTGCAGACCGACTTGGAAGCAGCCCAGCGTCCTTGCTGGAAGGGTCCGCACGGTCACCCTCCTTCTGAACCTGACGGCCGATGCGGCGGCCCACATAAGCGTAGGGGAGACGCAGTGAAGTGAGCCATCCAGTCAGGGTACGGACAGGGACTTCGGGCCACCCCGTAACCCTAACGCTCCAGGCAAAGGAGATGAGACTTCAGACCCGTGTTGGAAAAATCACAGACCCTCAGGGCTGGCCTGTGAGAAACCGCCCACATGGGCCCAGACCCACCCTCTGCATCCAAAACTCCTCTGCCAAGCCCCCCTCTGAACGGGGACTGTCTCTCGACTCACGTCACTGAGTTACTATTGTCACTACGGGGCCACGGGAGGCTACCGCCTCCTGCCTGTCCTTGGGCCACCTGACACTGCTGCGGTCTCCTTCAGGAAATGCGGCTGTATTCGACCCAAATGTTGGAGATCATGATGAACTCCCAGGCACTGCCTGACTTCTATAAAATCATAGTACAAACTGCCAAATCAAGTTTTTCAAAAAGATTGAACACGATGTCAAAGGAAACTCTTCAAACAGCCATAATAACGAAAACATCATGCAGAAATCCTTCATAAAACTTTAATGAATTAAATTAACATGTTCGGAGGTCCGTGGCTGCCACGCGGCCGCTTCTGGAACCGCACACTCATGTGATTTCTCCTGCCATCCGCGTTTGAAGCGTCACACACATCCTAAGTATTCCGCAGGCACACTGCAGCTGGGGGCTTTCTGCACATGCTACGCGCATTCTAATTTTTTTCCTTGTCTTGAATAGCACGCTGCAGTGGCTAACCGACTCATCAAGGTTAACCATTCTTCTTGCCACCTTTAAAAATTACATTCTCGGAGGAATTGCACAGTCAAGTCAGATACTGTGGGCACATTTAATTAACTAAGTGTCAGAGACCATAGTTGTTACAAATGACATAAAGGGGAAAACAGGATAGGGCATAACCTTGAGACACTTTTTGCTGAGTACATTTAAAGGACTGTTCGCTTAGCCATCAGACTTGTGGACCCAAACGCAGTTCAGAATTTCATGAATATTTCTGTAAATAAGTAACCATGGCTCTCCCGTAGGATCTCATGTTTGAGACCATGAAAGGCAAAGAATAAATGAAGAGGGAGACGTTCATTCTTTTTTTCTGTCTCTGTTTTTCTCTCGAATGGAGGTGGATATTTAGCTGATCCTATCAGAGAAACTGCTGGATCAATCAGCCGCTGGCCGATCAGCAGTCATGTGCCCTACACACAGGACGGGCTGCTTCTGAGTGTTTACAGCCTCTCCCTTCTGCCCCAGGTGGTCTGTAGAGCTCAGGTGCACATGAGCTAGGAGGACAGACATACGTCCAGCATCTTCCTCAACCACCGAGCCCCCCGTGACCTGGGCACTAAAGATCTCCATCTGTTCCTGACTGGCTCCTTCTTCCTCTTGGCTACTCCACTTACTTCTGACCAGCCAACTCATTCTGGGAAACAGGGTTCCTTTGATAAAGCACATGCCTCAGCCTTACCTTCTGCCCAAGCTCTGGCCGAGGCTCTTGGCCGGTGGGGGAACAGACATCGATGCTGACTCCAGGCCTGATGCACTGAATTATACCAGTTGTGTCAGACGTCCTCGCGGCTTTCCAAAATCCTGACTCTTCCTGACATCTAATGTCCCCTGCTGCCTTCAACCCCACAGAAAAATGTGTCCATAGCCAGTACCACAGCTTGTGGCACAAATAACTCCACACCATCCCACTGGACTTCCCTTCCTTGGGGTACAAGTCAAGTGTCACGAACTACACTCTACCCACACTGCTTGCTACTTTGTCACATTTTGGAAACTCCTCCAAACAGTTGTGTCAACTTGTGGGCACCTTCTCTTTATGGCTGCCAGGTGTACGTTCTAGAACAACGCAGCGTGTGCGAATACTTTTAATTAGGAATACTTCAGATCTCTCTCAAAGTTGTTGGAACCTTCTGGCTTTACATTCAACAACCCAAACATCGTGTGTAAAGGGCAGACTGCTCTCAGCGCGGTCATTTCCGATGGACTTCACTCAGGAGCTCTAACAGCTGAAAGACACCAGACAACCTACCACCTTTCATGCCTGCGAAACGGCCATACTGACGAAGGAGTTCATCGGCTACGAGATGCGTCGGTGACATTTTAAATCCCTTCTGTTCCGATTCAGGTGTGTATCCTTTATCTACTGAGGCAGACGCCAAGGTGGAAAGAGCAGGATGCCGCTGTCTGGGGCGCTGTACTGGGACCCGCTGAGAGCAAGCAGTAATACCCAGCAGTTTCACACACACGTTTTATAGGTGACACGGGTGCATCCTTACTGAACTCTCACAGAAAGTTCAGCAAATCATGTATTTCCAGCCTCATTTTCAGATGAAGAAACAGATGCAATGAGGCTGAGGGCCTTGCCCAAAGTCACAGGCCAGGGAAACCACTAGTCAGGCGGTGCACGGTGCGCTCAGCCCCAGTCAGGGTCCTGCTCTCACACCACACCGTCCCACGAAATCGAACCCGAAGGCAGTCACAGGGTTCCGCGAGCATGCAGCGTGGCACTCCCCTTTCCACGTCTGTCCCGCCGACGTGGGCGACCATCGGTGCAGGCTGCAAACGCCCACGGACTCTGCAAACAGCCGGAGACAACGCTGACACCCCCGTGAGCGACACTCCCGTCTCTGCCGCGCCCGCGGAGAACAGAAACAGCTCCGGCCCGGCACGTGGGGGAGCCGGACGGACGCTTAAGCACTGGTGTGTGTATGAGAGTTTAGTTACAAGAAAAGCAAAAACAATGCATTGTTTGGATTCCTAAACCTTAGAAAACAAGGCTCTCTAATTGTAAGAATACTTATTTTTTTAATATTAACTAAGAAATCAGAATTAAGCCTGCTGAGCTAAATATTTGCTGGGGACTATTCAAAGAGCTTTTAATTTTTATAAAAAGTCACAAAAATCTGACATATTTTGTCTTTAAACTTAAAGAAAATTACAAATACCACGTAGGTTCTGTGAGCATTGTGGCACCAGAATTTAGTGAAAACTTTTTTTTTTTTAATTTGTCCCAGGAGGAATTTATTTATACAAATTTCAAAGCCTATGGGCTTATTCCACCTCCTCAGATTTGTCCTGGAAAACAAAAGAACTTTCTATTCCCTGATGTGGAACATTCTACTATGAGATTTCTAAGCCACTGCATAAGAAATACTAGTAATAATTAGGGTCCTCAATAAACAGGACCCAGACAAGAAAAAAGAAAAGGAAGAAGACAAATAATAAGAAGTAATTACAATTATTTTTCAAGTTGACTTTGAGGAAAAAGCAATTTGAGAAAAAGGTACCTAATAGTAAAAAAACAAAAAACATTGTGTATGGATAATTTAAATTAGCCCAATACTGTAAATTATTTTATAAAGTACAATTTACATCCAGTACTATGGAATTTTGTAATAAAAAAATGCTCTTCAGAGGCCTCTGGGCGGCTCAGTCAGTTGAACGCCTGACTCTTGGCTTCAGCTCAGGTCATGGTCTCAGGGTCATGAGATCGAGCCCCACATCGGGCTCTGTGCTGGGTGTGGAGCCTGCTTGAGACTCTCTCTCTCCCTCTGCCCCCGCCCCCCCCCCCGCAAAGAAAGAAAAGCTTTTCAAAATCTGAAATACAGTCCTATTTAAGTATCACTCTCAAGATACACAATGTATAGGATGTGAACGGATACATCACCACTGAATCATTTGTCAAAATACTGTATGGAAAAAAGAACCGTTTTGACACTCAGTAATAAGGAAACATTAGTCTAAATGTATTTTCCACCTACCAGTCTTGTTAGTGGAATTTTCTTGCAAAAGAACCATTTTTTCATCTCGGTTGTACTGAGACAGAATTGACACACAGCACCCCACACGGTATACAGCCTGGTGTCTGGACTTGCAGATGCGTAAAGTGATGAACACAGCGAGTTTAGTTAATACTGTCATTTCCCATGATTCCCAAGAAGGAGAAGAGAAAGAGGAGGAGGAAGAGGAAAAGGGGGAGAAAAGAAAGAAAGAAAAAGGAAAAAAGTGTTTTTTCTCCTGATGAGAACTTCAGGACCTACTGTCTTAGCAATACCCACACACAGCACACGGCACGCCACCCACAGACATCACGGTATATGTGGCATCTAACTCAAGGTCCGTGAATTTTCTATTTCTTGTATTTTACCGTGTGCCAGAGGTGGGACTGTGTCCCTCCAAAAGCCACATGTTGTAGTCTTAGCCCCTTAGTACCTCACGATGTGAAGTCACTGTAAAGACAGTTGTAGCAGATGTAATTAGTTAATTAAAGTGCGGTCCCGCTAGCGGAGGTTGGGCCCCAATCCGACCTGACTGGCTTCCTCATAAGCAGCACAAAGACGAAGCTCACGGGAACAGGGACTTCATGGCCGCAGCCAAGGCCCCTCAGGGACCCTCAGAGAGTGTACCTCTCCCCTTGCTTTCGGAGGCAGGAGTGTGGCTCCTCACCAGTCAGTAATGTATGTGCTAATAGAAGTCTGTCCAATGGGGCGCCTGGGTGGCTCAGTGGGTTGAGCCTCTGCCTTCGGCTCAGGTCATGATCTCAGGGTCCTGGGATCGAGCCCCGCATCGGGCTCTCTGCTCGGCAGGGAGCCTGCTTCCCTCTCTCTCTCTCTCTGCCTGCCTCTCTGCCTCCTTGTGATCTCTGTCTGTCAAATAAATAAATAAAATCTTTAAAAATAAAATAAAAAATAAAATAAAAAATAAAAAAAAGAAGTCTGTCCAAGAAAGATTTAGCCATAATGAAGGGCATATGGAGAGAGCAGTAAACAGGATTAAGGTTCCCGTGCTATCGATTTATGAGAGACTCAGAGCAAACCATACACTCACAGAGATCTGTCTTCCTGGGCTGATGCACAATAAGGCAACAGAAGTGTGTTTTCATGATGTGAGTATGAAAGCTCGGTTAGGGCAGGTGTCCCCAGAACTGGGCCCTCGGACCAAGGTTTGAGGTAGGGGCCGCCCTTGTATTAGCAGGAGCTGGGGAGGCCGCACAGGAGTAGAGACGGCCAATATCAGGGCACATTCTCAAGGAGTCCCTGGTGGGGGTACGTGGACTCAGTCCATCTGGGGATGCTCAGAAGTCCGTCCAGACCACGTGGTTCAGGTCCATCCACTGAGGGAAGAGCATGGGGCTGTGATGGCCATGCACTAAGTCCCTTGGTCACTGACTGTTAACTCTCAGCACCTCCCCCTGCTTTCCTGCTGGAGAAACTAAGTAAGCAGTACTGGCAGGTCAGGCCTCATGCTTTGTAACCATGAATCCGAGGCCCGGGGACATGACTGGTGGCCTCTCACGCCTTCTCTAGTGGCATTAGTTCTTAAGCCCTTGTGGATCAGAATTCTGACATGCAGCTTACTTGTCAGAGCCAGAGTTTAAAACCAGCCACGGTGGGTCAAGGGCCTCAACAGACTCCTCACTAGAGAGGATACAGAGATGGCAAATAAGCACATAAAAATTCTCCATATCATGTGCCATTGGGGAAATGCAAGTTAAAACAAGATACCATCATGCACACCTCTTCAAATGGCCCAGATACAAAGCAGTGACACCACCAAATGCTGGCAAGGAAGGGGAGCACAGGAGTCTCATTGCCGGTGGGAATGCAAAATGGTGCATCTACTTTGGAAGACAGTTTGCCAGATTCTTACAAAACTAAACTTCCTCAACATATAATCCAGCAGTTGTGCTCCCTGGTTTTTACCCAAAAGACTTGAAAACTTAGGTCCACACAAAAACTTATGCACCGGAGTTTACAGCAGCTTTACTCATCATTGGCAAAACCTGGGAGCCATCGAGATGTCCTTCAGCAGGTGGTGGATAAAGAAAGTGTGGTCCATCCAGACAATGGAACTGATCCAGCGCTGAAAAGACCCATGCTATCAAGCCGTGAAAAGACGTGGAAGAACCTCGAATGCATGTTCCGAGGTGAAAGAGGCCAACCTGAAAACACCCGCACAGTGCATGATTCCGACGACACGGCGTTCTCGAAAAGGCAAAACCACGGCAAGATCAGGGGTTGCCGAGGGTTGATGGTAGACGCGGAGATGAACAGGTGGACGGCATGGGATGTTTGCAGCGGCACTACTGATTCTGCATGACACTGTCACGTTGGATACGTGACAAATGCTCTTGGGAGGAATCCCTAGATCACACAGCACACAGAGGGAGCCCTAATGCGGAGAGTGGACTTGCATTGGTAACGGCATGACGATATCTGTTCACCAGCTGTAGTGAGTGTGTCACACTGACACAAGGTGTTCACAGCAGGGGAGCTGTGTAGATTGCATGGAACCCTCTGCACTTCTTGTGCTGAGTTCCTGTGTGACTCTGCCTACTCTGCAGGTTCCTGCCCTCAGAGTTTACTCTGGCCACACTGATACACTGACATCTAAAATTTCCCGGTGTAGTTTAGTGCTTAGAGCAAAGTGGGGTCTCTGCTCCTTCTGGACTAGGCAACACCTTCACACCCACATGCCTCCCCAGGGCTCAGGTTTCTCTCAATTAACCACAAATAGAGATGCGCCCCCACAAATGCATGTCCAAAGCTTAGATTCAATAAGTGAGAAGGGACCACATCTCCCTTGAAAATCCCTGCACAAGTAGATTTGAGAATGACTAACAATACCAGACCCACTCCCAAGAAACTAATCCTAGTCTGTGTGCACGTCATGCCCTCCCCCCATGACAGGTCTGGGTGCTGACCTCCTGTCCACTCAGCCCCATGGCTGGCACGAAAAGGGTCATCAGCACGTAACCACTGACTGATGAATAAATGAATAAGTAAGTGAAGGAATGACTTGCCCAACCAGTTAGTAAGAAACTTGAAGAAAGAAAATAAGATGTGTTTTACTTTATCCATTTGTACTGCTTTTAAAAGTAATGAATGTGTGACCAATGTGTTAATGAGCCCAGGAAGGCAGAATATAGAATGACAGAAAATAAATCTTCCCCACAGGAAGGACATGTGCTGTGCACTACATCTGATGAGAGGGACACGAGGAAAGAGGCACCAGACGAGGAAGGCCGCAGGTGTGGGCGACGTGGGTAAAGAGACGATGCCCGTGGGGCACCAGAAGTAAGAAAGACGGGTGTCAGCAGAATGGTGGGGGTGGGGGCTCCTGGGTCAGTGTGGGGACCTGGAGAAAACACAAGAGAGGCCGTAGGACTAGCGTGGGTCCCGCGTTCAGGAGGATGGCGGCTGTCGATCCTTTTGGGGACACTGCCGACAGGGACGGCCGCCACGGTTGGGTTCTTGAACACATCTGTTGACATGACTGGACTGGCTGCCTCTCCAGGTAGGGACTAACATATCACACAACCCGCCACTCGAAGAGGACACTCTGATTATCACCAGGCGTAGTGGAAAAGTGGTGAGATTTACCCAATATAAACAGAAAACATGGAGTAACTAAGGGAAAAAAAAACAAACCCTGCCATTTGGTGAATTTTGGAGAAAGTCTTACCACTGGACAGCATAAATGTCCCCCCCCCATAAGTTATGGATATCACTTCCTCACACTCCACACAAAACGTGCGAACATGTTATAGCTGTGTTCAAATGCATTTGGGTTTCTCGGGAAAAAGTATTATTTTCCTGTCTAATAATGCCTTAAATTTGTCAGGAGCTTGTAAGAGCAGCTTAGGAGAGGCACTTAAGCATGTCAACACACGGAGCACATTTATACCCATTTAAGAGCGGTTCGAGATATTAGCTAGTAAAACAAAAGCAGCACCAGGATTAAAGAATTAATTAAACTTGACAAACAGAGGTACAAGAAGATGTAGAATTGCTGTGAGCATGAAAAGTAGCATCTTCAGGACTCACTTGCTTCTGACCAAAAAAGCGAATTAACTCTTAGACACAAAGTAGGTGTAACAATGCAAGAATGGGGGTAAGACAGAGAACTTGTAAGAGTGAGTCTTGTAAGAGTGAGTCACGGGTACTGGGGAGTGCACACGTGTGTGAACAGGCAAACACAGTGACTCCATACGGCGGACACAGAATAATTCAGCAAAATGAAGCCAATTTAGCAAGAAAAATAAAGACTCGCAACTTCAGAAAGAACTGTCTGCATATCTTTGAGATGCATCTCGCCTAAATCCAGGGGCCCTCAGACACGAAGCAAAACAAAACAAAACAAGAACAGAAGGGATGTGTTGCATAGTTTCAAGAAGGTTATGGAATAAAATTGCAATAACAGATCTCGTTCAGAACTCCCTTAAGGAAATAATACACTGGTAGGTGAATTTGTACTAAAACATAATCATGGAGGAGAGGAGCTGAACGTATGCTCCCATTATTGTCAGAATTCCCTGGAAAATTTGAGTCTTTCTCCTGTAGCTGGGAAGGACTTCACAGGCCCGCACTCTCTCGTCCTCCTCAGGAGGTGTTTTGTTGACTCTGCTTTCTTGATATGTTAAGTGGGACATGATAGAAACACTTGTCATTTCTTCCCTGCAACGGCCAGGTGAGCAGAGCCGAACCTTGAAGACACTGGAAGTTTTAATTTGGGTCAGCAAGTTGCAGATGTGAAACAGAACTTTAAAGTAGGTGCAGACGGTGTGGTGACCACTTACAAAGAGAAAAGGACCATTCTCTGGTTCCCACCACCATGGCTGACCTGTGTTACTTAGTTTTCTCTAATGTTCTCTAATTACTGGGTGTAATGTGTGTATTACAAAGTAACCAATTACTTGCTATCGCTACCTGACATAGTCATGGCGCATGCTGACGATGAAATGTTTCTCAAACACTTTCTGCCCGGCTGAATGACCTGACGACCCTGGGTCGCCTCAGAGCTAAGCCCACACACAGGGAGAGAACATGGCAAGAAGGTGGCTCTCAGTTAACAATGTCTGTTCTTGGAAACCCACAAGGGAACACGGAGCGCGAAGACCCCATTTTCAGTATTTGCACTGCTCTGGAACCTTAATTCAGAATAGGTCAAGGCACACTTGGGCTACTCCCAGACAAGAGAGTCTTTTACATGTTCATTTCCCCTCTGTTCCTTTCCCGTCTTCCCATGACAACTAAGTTACCACCCCCTGTACTGATATGCTTCCGTACTACATTGAGTCAAAGTCCCAGACCACGCATTGCCTTTAAAAAGCACTGCAAGGGTGCCTGAGTGGCTCAGTGGGTTAAAGTCTCTGCCTTCGGCTCAGGTCATGATCTCAGGGTCCTGGGATCGAGTCCCGCATCAGGCTCTCTGCTCTGCAGGGAGCCTGCTTCCTCCTCTCTCTCTGCCTGCTTCTCTGCCTACTTGGGATATTTGACTGTCAAATAAATAAATAAAATCTTTAGAAAAAAAAAAACACTGCAAATGATACATGTTACACATTTACAGCAGCAGGAAAGGAAAAACTCAACACAGTATGTAACATACAGTTAACACCTGCTACATAATAACGGACGTCTCACGTTCTGACCTAACACTGTTGCTGCACGATGGACTTGGGGTTCACTCTCTTCTGCACCTGACTTGGGGTTTGGGTGGGGATCAAGGCATCATCCAAGCCTCCTCCCACAGACCTGATTCCATATAGGAACGTGAACAGGGATCAGAGAATTCTCACCAGAAAATAATAAGTAGAACCAGGACTGTGATCGTCACTGACGTTCAGAACTATAAATGCATGTCTGATGGTCACGGCTGGACGCTTCACAGGCACGGCACATAGTAGGACAGCACCTAGTAACTGCCACAAGCAAATGGACACTAGACCAGCTTTTATGCCACCCCGTGCCTACACATCTCAGGGGAGCAGGTAATTCCACGTAGAAGACATAACTGGGAGCAGAGGCAGGTCCACCATCCCGCTCTGTCTGTGAGCATAACGTGAAATGGATACATGGGAACGCAGTATATTTATTTTTTTTTAACTCATCAGAGTTTAGAAGCAGCTCTGAGTTTTTCTTTGGATGAGTACATGTACAGGACAGAATCATTCCCTTCCTCCCTTGAGAAGGGACTTGCAGATTGCCACGGTGAAGAGAAGAGGGAAACTCTCCAAGTGAAGGTGATAATGATGTCCCAGGAAGTTTCTCTGGTGACCAGTCTCAGGACCCGGCATGGAATCGGAGCTGGAGAGCGTCAGGCTTTCCCTGTGAGCCATGGACGCAGCCAGCAGGGTGAGCCACACATTCCCTGGGGAAACCAGCCGGGATGAGTCCTGAGCAGAATTCTCGCAGAAGAGTTTAATCAAGGAGGGAGAAACTCGGAAAGATAATATAAGGGAAGCCATACAACAGCAGATTTGTATTCACGGACTGATGGGACACCTGGTTTATATCCCAAATACTCTTGAGCTAATCTTTGGGGTCAGCTTGACGCTAGAACAGAGTGAAATCTGTAAAGAGTGGATGTAGGTTCTAGAACAGTTTCTGGATCTGAGGCATGAGCACGCTCTCGAGGGTTTCCTTCTGCTTTTCTGCAGATAATACTTCCCTACTCACAAAAATTGGGAATTGCAATGAAAGCAGACATATGCTCTTCTCCCATGGCAATAACTTCATCATTTGCTTTTCCCAGATCTAAGGCTGCTGTCTACATGCACCCAGATACCACTGAGCACTGGACAGAAGACTGTTAGCATCTCCCTGGGATTCACTGCTGTGCAAAGCAGGTAAATAAAGGCTTAATCAGAAACTATTTTATGTGTAAGAAATAATGGACTCCAGCTTGAATTGGTACAAAAGCCACCATCATTAGTCACAGGATAGATAATTACCGGTGTCCCTTTAGCTGCTTGATAAATTCCCATGTTTGGAGATGAAGTTCCTCTTCATTTGGAACGTGCTCCTGTCTTCCAAGTCTGAGAGCTTGGGTAGGAGCACATTCTTTCCGCGATGCCTTCCTGATTCAGGCCCTCGAGCTCTTGTGAACCCTGAAGATCAAGGTGACCCTACAGGGATCTGGGTCGGGGGCCTCGGAGGTGATGCTGGAACGGTTCTGGTCTTTTTAATGTGAGGTGCAGCTGATGTACAGTGTTATATTAGTTCCAGATGCACAACACGGCGGTTTGACAACTGTGTACACTACAAACACTCACCACACAGCAGTTACCATCTGCCGCCACGCAAATGTATGACACTGTTGGTCGGAAGTTTTTAACCACACTGATGTCAGTTGCTGGTCGCCTCCGACTGAATAAATCACTATGTTACTGCAAGTCATTTTGCCACGAACACAGGTACAAGGTAACGCTCAGCTGATACTGAGCCCAGACAGTTTCAGATGCCTGAGTCCTGGGCTAACTGGCCTCTGGTTTCCTGTATCTTTCGTGGCCCAGAAAATTCGGAAGGTGTACGTAGAACTCAAGACCTGGCTCTGATTGGGTCTCCTAAACCTGAGGATTATGACTTCATGCCGATACCCAGCATTCATCACCTCCCATCGGTGTCACTTTGTTGGGGACAGCACCCGTCATCGGGCCTGTGTCCGTCCAGGACATACTCTGCGCCCGGTCCGTCCCTGGCTGATGCATCACAGTACAAATAAAACGTGTGCTGCCGACTGAAGGCTGCCTACGCGTAAGCAGAAAGGTCACAGACCCCTGGTGCCGAGACATTATGACAGGCTAGTGACAGGCAAGCGAGACAAAGAGCTGGATGCGGTCTTTTACTGAAAACTCTCGAGTGCCAGCCTGCTTTCTGCTCTTTCCAGAAGGGAATGCTCCGTGCACCCTGCTCGCGTGTTTCAGATCTCACAGTCATCCCTGCAGAGAGCTGTTTTTCCAGTTGTGTCTGCTGCCGGTTCCTTTCTTACGTGCTAGCTCTCCAAAGGCTCCGGCCCTCAGAAGAGAAGGCTGCCCCTCCTGCTCCCTGTCCCCACTGTGACAGTTCTTCTCAGGGGTCAGTGAGCACGGGCGCTAATGAGGGAGTCAAAGTAGCTAAGAGTACGTGTCTGTTGTGACGCGTGCTCTACCCTGAGACGGAAATGGGACAGGAAGTTCATCTTCGGAACAAATAAATGGGGTTGGGGAGCCTGGAACAAAGTCAGATTCAAATTCACACTTTCTGGCCTATTCTAGTTCTTATGACTTGGAGTCAAGTCTTAGGATTTTGGTGACACACTTACAAATCAAAAATAGATTGATGCAGAAGGCTGGCAGAGGACAGAGGAGTTGAAGACTGAATGACTTTCAGTTCTCTGGAATTATGAGTAAACACGTGGCTCCAGGTCTGGCTGTGGTATTTGATTTGGCTAAAACAGTCACTGGTGGGGACAACCACAGTATCTGTCCGTCCTAAAGCCAACTGTCCCTGACTCCACAGGAACTTGGTTAACTTTCTAGGTGGGCTCCCATACGATCTACTTTCTGGAGAACTATTCTCACAATGAAGTGTCCTGCCGTCTCAGCTTGCACGGACATCCCCACAGCCCTCCACACCCATCGGTGCCACACTCTCCCTGCCCACCCGGGGCTCCTGCCCCAAACAAAGGCTCTGCCCCACTTCGTGGCAGAGACACTGGGGCCAGCGGATCTGAGCCAGGAGCAGAAACAAGATCCCTGGATACGTGTTCTGTTCTCAAACACTGTGGCGCATGGACAAATCTATCTGAATAATAATCCCATCATCTCCTTCCGGGGGACCTTCCCAATTCCCAAATTGTTTCCTACTAAAAATATAATTGAAGAGAGATTGGGAATCAATGTTATCCTACTGCGTTTTAAGTGTGAAAACAGAAGTGTAATATTGTGTCTTGTTTCTAAACCAAGCATAGGGGTGTAACTTGGCAAGAAGAATAAAACTCCGTGGGTGGCCTGGAGAAGTACAAGAAAAGTAAAGTAAGACGAGCTGCATATGGCTGGGAGGCAGTCGGTGCCAAGAAGTGATCCAGTCCCGCGTGTGCGGGCGGGCGCGTGCGGAGCGCTGTCCTTTGCAGGCTGCCGGACGGCAGGGCAAGCCCCCCGCTCTGCCAGCCGGTAGCACCAACCAAGAGGCCGCAGCAGGGAGATCAGTGCACCGAGGCTCTGGTTTGCACTTACTCTAAAAACATTATTTGATGAGGCACGTTAATCTCTCTGCATAGTTTATAATTAGAATTGCGCTTACATTTCCACCTTACTAAGTGATTCTGAGAGGCTTTCGAATTTAGGTTATGAGTTTTATTATGGGCCGGTTATTAAACCTGAGCCCCTGCTGCGCAGAGCCCGATGTCCGTAATGACCGGGCAGCTGGGCTCTGTCCCCCGAGCGTGGCATTTTGCTGTTGGTGCCATTCAGTGCACGGGTTTCTGAAGGGATGCAATCTGCGGCGGGGTAACGCTTCTCTTCTCAGTAGTGAGGCCAAGGCTCAGGGGGATCTGTTTATTTTGCAGACTACAGCCATGAGCCTTCGGTAAATCCTTCCAGCGGCCAGGCAATGGTGCTAAAACGCTGGCTCCGCTCAGCCTCCCTCTCCAACCTCCAACCCCCGCACGCCCACCACCTCCCTGAGCTCAGAACCCTCTCTCCCTGCGTCCACCAGAGCAATCAGATGAGGAGCGGCCCAGACCGCTAAGAGTGCCTGGGCTCCTGGGTCTGCGCCCATTCCACCTTCCCACCCATCACGGGGGACATCCCAGGGCTTCCCCCTAGCCCACCTGGTGACCGCGCCCCAGGCCGCGTCACGTCCTGCCTGTTACAGGGTATTATGCAGTCATTCTCACACATATCAAATTTTAGTTTTCATTTTTTTTTTAAATTCCGGTTTATTCCCATCAGCTTCTAAAATGTTGTTATTTCTCCCTTCTTAAAAAAAAAAATCTGATTCCATTTTCCTAATTATTTCCTCACTTCCTTCTCTCTCTCTCTCTATTTTACTTATTTATTTATTTACTTCTGGAGACTGTCTGCATGAGGTCTCCAGGTCAGCTCCCCAGGGCCTGCCTCCTTCCATTGTCTCTCAAATCCACTTCACTTGTGATGGGACATTCCCTCAAGTCACATCTCGGTGCTGATCTGCTAGCCCTGCCCCCTTCCACCGAACCTGCCGTCGAATTTACGGTGCCAATCTTCATCTTGCTTATCAGGAAAATTTGTAATGCGCGGCCAGTTTCTCTTCCTTAAATCATCCTACTGACTTTTATTTACTTCGCTTTCAGGTCACCACCGCTTCTCCTGGTGGTTGACTTGTACTGACTCAATTTAGCCAAGCAGGAGCTCTAGTCCCCAGGCTCCCCTCCTTTCGCAGTGCGGACAGATTGGGCCACATGCAGTATTCTGTGCCAGACTTGGAGGGAAGCAATAGACACCAGCCATGTATCCCTTTTGCTTCCAGAAAGTTGGTGTGGGGGTACAGGCACAGCTGGGGCTGTTCTGCTGCGCGCCTTGTCGGGTGATGGGGTGGGGGCGGGGATGAGGAAAGCCTGCAGCTCCTTCAGCTGCTCTTACGCCTAAAATAGGGTCAGTACCGGAGACAGTCACTGCTTAACGAACCAGCTCCCACCATTCAGTACGATCAAATCTTTGTAACAAATTCTGTATTTTTTTAGCTTTTTTTTTTCATTTAATTTATTATCAGCATAACAGAATTCATTGTTTTTGCACCACACCCAGTGCTCCATGCAATCCGTGCCCCCCCAATACCCACCACCAGGCTCCCCCAACCTCCCACCCCCGCCCCTTCAAAACCCTCAGGTTGTTTTTCAGAGTCCATAGTCTCTCATGGTTCACCTCCCCTTCCAGTTTCCCTCAACTCCCTTCTCCTCTCCATCTCCCCATGTCCTCCATGTTATTTGTTACGCTCCACAAATAAGTGAAACCATATGATAATTGACTCTCTCTGCTTGACTTATTTCACTCAGCATAATCTCCTCCAGTCCCGTCCATGTTGCTACAAAAGTTGGGTATTCATCCTTTCTGATGGAGGCATCATACTCCGTAGTGTATATGGACCACATCTGCCTTATCCATTCGTCCGATGAAGGGCAACTTGGTTCTTTCCACAGTTTGGCGACTGCTGCTATGAACACTGGGGTACAGATGGCCCTTCTTTTCACTGCATCTGTATCTCTGTATTTTATACCACTCCTAGTGCTTCTGCTTTTCTAATCATACCCTGACAGGCACATGCTCCTACCCACTACTTATTCTTTCTTTGTCCTCTTTCCTGGTTCCTCTATCACTGACTTCATAACATTGGAGTGTCCCAATACCAGCTTTGGTCTTTTCTCTTCTCTGTCCATACTTTGTTGATGATCTCACCCAGTCTCATGGCTATGGATGGAATCTATATTCTTAATATAGAGATGGGTTGGCTCTACATGTGGATCCAGATTTAGAGCTAGGGCTAGAGCTAACGATGGAACTGATGGAGATGATGGAAATGGAGATGGAGATGATGGAGATAGGGATGGTAGACATGCAGATAATGGAGACGGAAATGATGAAGATGATGGAGATTGGGATGATGAAGATGGAGATGATGAAGACAGACATGACAGACATGGGAATGGAAATGATGGAGATGATAAAGCAAGGGATGATGGAGATGATGAGAATGATGGAGATGAAGACAGAGATGATGGAGATAACAGACATAATGGACATGGAGATGGAGATGGAGAAATGATGGAGGTGATGAACATGGTCATGGAGATAATGGACACAGGGATGATGGATATGCTAGAATTGAGGGACATGGGGACAGAGATGATGTAGGTGGAGAGGATGGAGATAGACACAGTAGAGTTGACAGACAGAGATGGAGAGGATGGTTGATGATAGAGCTGATGGAGATGGAGGTGACGGAGATGAGGATGACAGAGATAGGGATGATGGAGATGGAGATGGTGGAGATGATGGAGACAGGGATAGAGATAGCTGAAATAGAAGAAGAGATATTTGGAAGTTCAGAGCCAAATATGGAACCACATATTCGACATTTCCATCTGGTTCTCTAACAGACATGTTGAATGCAAGATGCTCAAAAATGAACACCTGCTCTGCCCCCTGATAAAATACACCCTGCCCTACCAGAAGATAAGCCATCGCCTTTTCCACCAATGCCAGCTCCATTTTTCCAGTTGCTAGAGATAAAACACTCCCATTGAATCCTGACTTCTCCCCTCTTGCACCAATATTCAGTCATGTAAGAAATATTTTGGCAATGCCTTCCCAGGAAAAGCAAAACTCATACAATGGCTTAGAATACCTTACATGACATGGCTCCTCATTTACTGACCTTATTTTCTGCTTCTCCCCACCCCAATAACTCTGGATTCCAGGCAGTTCCCCAAATATTCCAGTCACATTCTCCCTCTGGCCTGCATGTCTTAGTGGTTTCTTCTGTCTGGAATACCTCTCTTCCTTTTTCCCTTGGCTAACCCACTCATCTTCTCTGAATCCCAGGTGAGTAACTAAATTTTAATAAGGCTGGACTTGACTCCCTTTTTAATACTATAAACCATCTATGCACCATCCCCTTTGTTCTGCTTTATATCACTTTTACTTCATATAGCATCTTCCATCTTCTGACATTCTGCATAATTTACTTATATTTATTGTTCTCCGACTTTCCCCACCAACCTGAAAGGTCCATTGGCCTGGAACTTTTGTCTCATGGTGCATTCCAAAAGCTAGAGCAGAACATGTTTTGTAGTACTAGGCAATGGACAACTAATTTTTAAACGAACGAATGAACGAAGAGGTGAATTTTTCTTTCTCCACAGTGTGGACAATGTGGTTCAGTATCCTCTGAGACTAAAGGCTCTGGCATCAGGTCATTTTAGTGCTGCTTGTCTTCTTTCTCATCCAGACTACATTCCTCCTTGTCTGGCCTCACCTATGCACTCCACATACTTTCTGGCCTTTACATCTCCATCAACATGGCAATATCCCATCTCCGCAATAGCAAAACTACTAAGCATATGATCACTGAGACCTTTGGTGCCTTCCTTTGCATTATTAAATAAATTCAACCGATAACACATCATGACATGCTGAGTGCCCTGGGATATAGTTTCTACCTGTTTTTATTAAATAGAAAAACATTTATCGATTCAAATAAAACAAGTAATCATACTATCATGCCTATGGGGATGACAATTGGGGAAAAATGGTTATTAATAATATCTCAGAACTTTTAGAATCTTAACTGTCTTTGTTATTCAAGAAAGGCTGACAGGACCTCCAGAGTATTCATCCTACTGTCCACGCTTTCTGAAATCAGGGACGATGGGGGAAGGCAACTGCCCTTTACAATTTTCATAAATAGGTAGGTCACATGGTAATTAACAGGTGATATTTTACTGATGGAAACAGTTACATCATTTTTAAAAATACATATAAACTCGCATTCCTCAAAATTCCATAGCAGAAACAAAGATTGTCTTTGGCAATCTTCAAAATATCCCTTTCATCTCATTATTACTTGTAACGTCTCTTGCCAGCTTTCCTTAGTACATTACTCATACTCTGTTCTCTCACGATCCCCAAGAATAGACCCACATTTAAATAGTCTTTTGTTGTATTTTGAATAGTATAGTAATATTGTTTAGATTAATCTTGAAAACTCTTTAAGTTTAAGAAAAGTGATCATTTTGAACAAAATGATCAAAATGAATAAAATGAACAAAATGAAAGCATGTTAGGACTAATGGCAATGCATATTGAAAGAACATTTGAAAAGATGCTCATTGTATACAATATTCATATCTGAAAAGCGGAAGTCATAAAAGAACACATAATTGGAAATACATCTATAATATATTTTACTGTATTTATAATATATTTTATAATATATTTTATATTTACCATAAGACAAATGTCCTGGACAATTGTACACTACTCTTAGTGAGGTGGAAAGTAACCACAGGACCTTTCGACTTGCTATGTTTTCTCTGTACTTGAAAAAATATGTAAATTTGTAATGATAAAAATAAGAAATAATACATTTAATTAATCTGTAAGTACTAACCGGATAAATCAATCTTTATCCTCTTTAATTTGAGCACTGATTTTATATTTTGTTAGTTTATTTTTATTCTAAAGGAGTGTTTATTATACTTACATTTAAGAAATTATTAAGTGGCTTATTTATACTTCATCTTCTAAAAACCAACCTACAATTATACACATAGAAATTTATGATTATAGAGTATGTAATCAGTTGTCCAACGAAAGGAAAATGAGGTCACACAAATTACACACTTATGGTCATGGCCCCCTTTTCTAAGTATTGGAAAGATACTCAGGAAAAATTAATATATATATAAATCATATATTACTGAAGTGTCTTCGCCTACCAGGACTGATTTTATAGACATCCTTCTATCTGTCAGAATAAGAAATAGTGATAACTTTTACAACACCCTTCGGATTTAAATTCTTGCAGAATTTTTCAACGTGTTACATTGTTATCCGTAAGAAAAAACTTAGAATCTAGTGAAATTTTCCCATATTTAACACTGGTTTTCTTTATTAGAAAGCATTTCCTTCAATACAGTGAAAGCTTACAATTATCTTACAAGAAAATTGCATGCAGATTTGATTACAATAAATCACAATACTTCAATATTCCAACAATTGAGTCCTACAGTCAGAGAAACTACGTGTGATAAAGTAAAGGTATGTTTTTTTGAAATAAAATCAGTGGTTGCCAGGGGATACTGCGCTTGCTCACAAAGAAAGTCTAATCATATCTCCTGTCTCATTAGTAATAAATGTCGTTATTAGTTCAAATAACCTCAAACCTGTGTTCAAATATTTCCTGGGTTTCTAATTGCCTGTCCTCTGGCTGGCACTTTGAGTCTATATGCAGGACTTTTATTGGGTACTTAAAATGAATAGTAGACTCTTGTCCAGAGCCCATTTCCTCCGTTCTAACAGAAAAGGGGCAAACAATAACTATTTCCAGTAAGGAGCAAAGAGCACTTCTCTTTAAATGGAACAAACCCCACTCCATGTGCACAGGACAGGTATGCAAACTGGTTTTCTGCTCAAATTCTTCAACCTCACCTCTGGCAAAAACTCAGTCTGTGACTGGATTTTCCATTGCTTTTCTACTCACTGACATCTTCCCAGAATATAGTTTTATATCTGAAAGGACTGCATGCCTTCCTGCCGACTTCTGCCCTACGCCCTCACTGAGTCTTGGAGCAGAGAACCCCAGACCAAGAAATCTTGTGCAGTGACCCCCACCCCATCACTGACCAGGTCTGGGACAAACCAAACATGCATTGCAGTGCTCAGTTTTCCTACCAACAAAATAAAAATCATGCTTCCACAACCATCTTTTTTTTTTTTAATTATTTATTTATTTGACAGACAGAGATCACAAGTAGGCAGAGAAGCAGGCAGAGAGGGGAGGAAGCAGGCTCCCTGCTGAGCAGAGAGCCCCATGCGGGGCTCGATCCCAGGACCCTGGGATCATGACCTGAGCCGAAGGCAGAGGCTTTAACCCACTGAGCCACCCAGGCGCCCCCCACAACCGTCTTTGTTCAACTCATCAATCAAAGTATGCTGGAAATAATACACAGTCTGAAAATCAGATTGTATTAAGGGATTATTACTAAGACACACTTCTGTATACTGCTCCTCAACCTCCTGGCATGACCCAGCACAAATCCCTCAAACACAGAATATTCAAGGCCCTTCCCGATTCCGGTTCCCCCATATTTCTCAGTAATAAGCAGACTACTTCTTGATTATCGACGTCAAACATCATCGACGTATCCCCACATGATCAACTTTATTCGCACAGTCCCCCCACACCACCCTTGCTCACTACAGTCTAACACCTGTTTTTTACTTTGGTAATTTTAATGATAGATACTTAACTATTTCTATTTCTTTCTTTTCTTTCCTCAGAAATGGAGTCTCCATCTTGATCCCTCATTTTGTAAAACGATGTGAGTGCTCGCACGCCTGTGCTCACCATCCCTGGCAACTCTGACTTTATCATCAGTACCTCCACAATGGTGGGTTTGGTAACATTTGCATGACAATCTCAACCTCACTATCTCCTGTTCTATGTGTCCTTTGATTCTGATTGCTGAGAATGCATTATGTATAGGCACTTTTCTCCGCTGAGAATAATGATTAGTCTGCTAGGATGAAATCGCTTGAAAACTTTTCTTGAATGTTCCTTGACTTTCAAAGGGACGTGATTCTCTCTGAAGAACGTCCCTTCGCTCCTTACTTTTGACTTCATTTCCTGCCGCATTCCCATCACACTCTCCGACTGCCCGTCCTCTCTACACAGAGATCTCTCTCTGGTCCCTTCTCCTTCTGCTCTGGTAGAAAATCACTGGTCTCTGCAGAGCTCTCCCCTGAGATGTGCCATGAACCAGGCTCATCAACCAGAAACATTCTTCCTGGACCCCAGTTCTTTTGGCTTGGTTGAGCACCTGCCTTACTGGACAGCGACCTCAAATCACACCTTAAGAAACTCTGCATGGGAGGGTAAAGAGCGTGAATCCTTGGATGGCCCCCAATCTGACATGCCTGTAGACACTCCACTCTTGGGAGTCTGGATGAACAACGCTAAAAGCATCAGAACCCTGCTTGAAAACATGTGGATGAAACTGCTTCAAGGGCACCTGGGTGGCTCAGTCGGTTGAGGGTCTGAATCTTGATGCTGACTCAGGTTATGATCTCAGGGTGGTGAGATGGAGCCCCGTGTCAGGCTCTGCACTGGGTGCTGGGCATGGAGCCTACCTAAGATTCTCTCTCTCCCTCTCTCTCTGCTCCTCCTACCCCCCACACCCTGCACCTGCTCTCTCTCTCGCTCTCTCTCTCTCTCTCTCACGCAAGAGAGAGAGAGGAAGGGAGGAAGGAAGAAAGGAATTGCTTCATTCTATACCACCACCTTTTGAGAAGTGGGCTCATCATTTCTAGTTAGCATAACCTCACGTACTTCCTGGGGATTTTCGTGGTATTTTCTTTATCCCTGTAGTTCTAAAAGTCCACAAAGCCAGGTTTGTGGGGGTCTGTTTTTAAATCTTGTTTAACATTCACTATATCCTGTCTCTTAGAATACTCATGGATCTCAAGAACTCTCTTCTATTATTTTGTTTGTTTGTTTTTCTTGGTAATTTTCTTTTCTTCATTTTCTCTATGTTCTCTTTCTTCAAACCCTATTAGTCAAATGTTGGGTTCCTTGAATTGGTTTCTTTCTGTTAATTTTTCTGGCACGTAACCCGAACACTGTATTTTGATTTTACATTTTCTGAGACTTCCTGAATTCTATTTTTCAAACATTTTTAAAAATTTTTAACCATCATAAGTTTCTTTTCTTAAAAAAAATCTTATCATTTTATAATCATTCATTTTCTTAAAATCCGATCTTCTTTTATGAATACACTATCTTCTTGAATCCCTGTGACTGTAGAAGTTAAAAGGTTTTGTTCCTTTATTTCATATATGAACAATTTGGGAGGGTTTTTTTTTTAATTTTTTATTTCTTTTCAGCATAACAGTATTCATTGTTTTTTCACCACACCCAGTGCTCCATGCAATACGTGCCCTCCTTAATACCCACCACCGGGTTCCCCCAACCTCCCACCCTCCGCCCCTTCAAAACCCTCAGGTTGTTTTTCAGAGTCCATAGTCTCTCATGGTTCACCTCCCCTTCCAATTTCCCTCAACTCCCTTCTCCTCTCCATCTCCCCATGTCCTCCATATTATTTGTTATGCACCACAAATAAGTGAAACCATATGATACTTGACTCTCTCTGCTTGACTTATTTCACTCAGCATAATCTCTTCCAGTCCCGTCCATGTTGCTACAAAAGTTGGGTATTCGTCCTTTCTGATGGAGGCATAATACTCCATAGTGTATATGGACCACATCTTCCTTATCCATTCATCCGTTGAAGGGCATCTTGGTTCTTTCCACAGTTTGGTGACCGTGGCCATTGCTGCTATAAACATTGGGGTACAGATGGCCCTTCTTTTCACTACATCTGTATCTTTGGGGTAAATACCCAGTAGTGCAATTGCAGGGTCATAGGGAAGCTCTATTTTTAATTTCTTGAGGAATCTCCACACTGTTCTCCAAAGTGGCTGCACCAACTTGCATTCCCACCAACAGTGTAAGAGGGTTCCCCTTTCTCCACATCCTCTCTTACACACGTTGTTTCCTGTCTTGCTAATTTTGGCCATTCTCACTGGTCTAAGATGGTATCTCAATGTGGTTTTAATTGAATCTCCCTAATGGCTAGTGATGATGAATATTTTTTCATGTGTCTGATAGCCTTTTGTATGTCTTCATTGGAGAAGTGTCTATTCATATCTTCTGCCCATTTTTTAATATGATTGTCTGTTTTGTGTGTGTTGAGTTTGAGGAGTTCTTTATAGATCTTGGATATCAACCTTTTGTCTGTACTGTCATTTGCAAATATCTTCTCCCATTCCATGGGGATTTGTTTTGTTGACTATTTCCTTCGCTGTGCAGAAGCTTTTGATCTTGATGAAGTCCCAAAAGTTCATTTTCGCTTTTGTTTCCATTGCCTTTGGAGACATATCTTGAAAGAAGTTGCTGTGGCTGATATCAAAGAGGTGACTGCCTATGTTCTCCTCAAGGATTCTGATGGATTCCTGTCTCACATTGAGGTCTTTTATCCATTTCGAGTTTATCTTTGTGTACGGTGTAAGAGAATGGTCGAGTTTCATTCTTCTACATATAGCTGTCCAGTTTTCCCAGCACCATTTATTGAAGAGACTGTCTTTTTTCCACTGGATATTTTTTCCTGTTTTGTCGAAGATTATTTGACCATAGAGTTGAGGGTCCATATCTGGGCTCTCTACTCTGTTCCACTGGTCTACGTGTCTGTTTTAACTTGAATTTTAAATTTTACGTAAAAATAGTCCTCAAGCATGTGTTTATACTGGATCTTTCATTAACATTTTCAGACAAGGTCATAGGAAAGCTGACTGATGACTCTGTGCACATGGATGAAACCATCAACAGAGCAGACCATTTGAGGAGGAGGAACCTCAAATTCCAGACCATGGCTTGGTTCTAAGCCATGCATGCCCACTCCTGCTCCGTCCCTTAGTTCCTCCCGGATAGGAGGACCAATTTCTCCTGGAACAACCCTCCACTTAGGGGTGCCTGCGGTGGGAATGTTAAGTGTGGATGCTTTGATGGCAAAATATCATTTGTAAAGTTGGAAAAGGGAGGAAGGCCGGCATGTGTGAGTGTGCATGTGTGTGTGCGTGCACATGCACAAGCACACGCAAAGTCAAGTAACCTGCCTCCTGTTTTTTACACATAACTCACTCTGACCTGCACTTTCAGGTGTCAGGGGCTCTGCGCCATTCTGCCCAAGGGAAGCTCCCACCTACACTCCCTCTGAATTTATACGTAGCTGTGGCTAACTCACTTTCATCTTGCCAGTGGGGCCACATAAGGAAAAGCATATAAAGATACATTCCAAAAAAAAAAAAAAAGATACATTCTTCTACCTCAAAATAGATCATTAGCTCAAGTGAGAGGCTTCATAAATAATAAAATAGTCGTTACATTCCTTTTCCTTGGATTTTCTCTTTTGAGTCATTAGAAATATCACTTTCTTTTTTTTAAGATTTTATTTATATATTTGAGAGAGTGAGATAGAGCACAAGCAGGGGGAGAGGCAGAGGGGGAGGGAGAAGCAGACTCCCCACAGAGCAGGGAGCCCAATGCGGGGCTCAATCCCAGGACCTCAGGATCAGGACCTGAGCCAAAGGCAGACACTTAACTGACTGAGCCAACCAGACACCCCTAAAGATTTCTCTTTTAATATATGTATTTCTAAATATTTAGGCGAGAAACAAAAAATGAATTATCACACCATGTAAAAAAACCTAGTGAGGGAAAAACTTGTGAATTTTATTTTAGCTCTTATCATACATATATGTGTGTGTGTGTCTGTGTGTATATATATATATATAAATATCATATAATTTGATATTATATACAAGATATACGACTGTTCTGCTATTAGTATAAAATGTTCTTGGGACACCTGGGTGGCTCAGTGGGTTAAGCCTCTGCCTTCAGCTCAGGTCATGATCTCAGGGTCCTGAGATCGAGCCCCATCTCAGGCTCCCTGCTCAGTGGGGAGCCTGCTTCTTCCTCTGCTTGTTCTGCCTGCTGTTTCCCCTGTTTGTACCCTCTCTCTCTCTCTGGTAAATAAATAAAATCTTTAAAAAATATATGAAAATAAACTAAAATGTTCTTGCATATCATAATTGGGTAAGTCTCGTTCATTTTTCAAACATTAATTAACCCCATTATTTTCTACGAAGTATACTAGGAGAACAGTATTCACATATAAATAAGAAGTCTAGATTCTAGTTAACTCGATTCTTCTTAGTAGATGATTTCATATAAATGTCAGCTGTACAAAGTTTTACTTTAAATCAGCCAAACAAGCATTCATTATATAACATACTTCCTTCCATTGATTTACACAAGACTGAGTTTACTAGACTCTAAAAGTCCATGACCACATTCTGTTGTGTGTTCATTCACCTACTCATTCATTCACGATGCCTCCCATGACGCCTCAGATTTATTAGGACATCCATGAATGGGTGCTGGCTGAAGAAAGCACTTTTAGAAAACCATACAGACTGATATAATTACATAACCCTTTATAATATTTCAGATAAGCCTTCAGAATATTCTTGGAAGTAAAATGGTCCTAACTAACCTCAAGATGAAGCTGGTCTTCTAGTTTGACACCAAAACATCAAATTAAAATGTAAATATCTAACCCAGTATGAAAACAAAGGAATGTAAAATATACCATTTGGTCACACAGCAGGTCAGATTAATTATCAGACCGGCCAGACATCTGAAAGAGATCACACCCTGTGTCGAGGGCACAAACGGGGGGCAGAGAGGTGCCCTGGAGATAAGGAAAGTTCCAGAACATGGTAGTACAGCCATGGATTGTGGGTCAAGAACACACCTTGGTGGAGGGGAAAGTATCATAAAAGAGACTATTTTGAAATATTCAGAAATGCTTATCTCCATAATCCACAGAGAATATCACAGTTGCTGTAAATAATGTTGAAGTCCGGCTTTAATCGACTTTTCTCGAGTCAGTCTTGACTGAACATAAATGTTGGTAAGAATATTGTTCTTTTCTAAAAAGTTCTTAATGGAAAATAAATTCCTGCAGTGCTACTACATATAATCCTCTCTGTTACAACAGGTAACAAAAATCCAAAAAAACACACAAAGCTAATATCTATTAAGTAGATCTGAATTTGATATATATAAATAAGGTTGAATTAAAGCTAACAAAGTTGACTCTTAACTCAGTAAATGTGAACTTATTAAGCATTTATGAAATTTGGCCTTATGTTTTTCTTTTAAATAGCGTGCATAGAAAATGGTGACCTCTGTTATCATTGATACACGTTAAGTACTCACTCTTGACTAGTATATTATCAAATGGATCAGCAATAACTGGTATTTAAATAGAAAATAATTACTAATACCCTTGTATGCTTATATTTCTATTTGTACCCTTAAAATTTTACTTAACTTTCTTATGAATTAGATAAATTTTATAAAATTGTCAATTATAAAATTATATAAATTTTCACACATCCTGGAAACAGGTATGGATGACCTGAAACTTTTATAGAATATTAACATGAACTTTTTCAGAGTGGCTTGTGACAGAAATGATGCTATACACAAATGTGAATCTTCAGATTTCAAAATGAAACCAAAACATCAAACCCAAAGCTTTGGTATATGAAGAAAGAAATAACGGAAGTATTTTTGAAGATCGCCATTAGGAAAGAGAAGACAGAGGAAACACTGCTTCAAAATATCATTGGCGGGGAGGGGAGGTGCATTTCTGGAACAGCAGTGTGAGATCTGTGCACCAGTGCCCCAGGAGAGCACCCATAACTAGTGACTAGTAACAGCTAAACAACACAGTCAGCCAGCAGGGTCTAGCTGACATTACTCAACACGCCAGCCAGTTTGTGAAAATTCATTTTGTTTGAGCACCCATGTAACAAACACCGAGACAGATTATATCTTGATTGACAAAACAAACCTCAAATATTTAAAACATTAAGTTCATACAGAATATGTTCTCTAACATCAGTAAAGTCAAATTGGAAATTCATAACAGAAAGAAAACAGGAAATTCTACAATTATCTAAATATTAAGCCATACTCTCCTATGTAATCCATAAATCATAAAATGAGTCTCAAAAATGTAAGACACATAGAACTGAAAGAAAGAAACTGAAAATTCAAAATAAAAATATGTGGAAGCCAGGGCACCTGGGTGGCTCAGTGGGTTAAGCCTCTGCCTTTAGCTCAGGTCATAATCTCGGGGTCCTGGGATCGAGCCCCGCATCGGGCTCTCTGCTCAGCAAGGATCCTGCTTCCCCCTCTCTATCTGCCTGCTGCTCTGCCTGCTTGTGATCTCTCTCTGTCAAATAAATAAATAAAATCTTTAAAAAAAAATGTGGAAGTTATTTAAAACACTATTAAAGGGAAATCTGTGGTCTTAAATGTTTATAATAAAATATGAAAGGTCTTAAATCAATAATCAAACCAAGAAACAAGAAAAGGAAGGGCAAAATTCCTACAACAGAAGCAGAAAAAAGGAATTCAGAGAGTACAAATAAACGAAAAAAATATATTGGTAAAGTCAATAATTCTATCAAGACTGGCAACATTGAAATTAAAGAAGACCTGTCACTATCTATAGGAATGAAATAAAGGAATATCACAACAGATCCCACAGCAAATTAAAGGGAGTATGAGGGAATTACTGCAACCAAATGTACACTCATAAGTTCTACAACTTTCAAGAAATGGATCAACTACTTGAAAAACACAACCACAAAAACTCAACAAAGGTAAGTGAGACAAGCAGAAGAGTCTAGTACTCTAACCTTCAAAGAAACTGAATCTGTAACTTAAAACTGCAAAAAAAAAAAAAAAAAACACAAACAGAAATCTCTACTCCACAGCCAGATGATTTCACTGGAAAATCTACCAATTTTTTTTAAAGAGAGAGTTCACATCAGCATGGGGAGAGGCAGAAAGAATCTCAAGCACACTCCCCACTAAAGTGAACTCCAACACAGGGCTCAATCCCAGGACCCTGGAGTCATGACCCAAGCAGAAATCGAGGGTTGGGTGGTTAACCGACTGAGTCACCCAGGCTCCCCTCTCTTGAACATTTTAAGAATGCAAACCAAATCTACACAATTTCTTCCTGAAAACAGAGCAGGAGCGACATTTTCCAAATTATTTTATGAAGTTAGTATTAGTGTGATACTAAAACCAGAGAAATGCAGTAATTAAGAGAAAAGAGGAGGAGAAAAAAGGAGGAAGAAAAGGAGGAGAGGAATGCGAAGGAAGAACGGAGACGAGTCCACCTCATGAACATCGATGCGAATGTTCTCCACAAAATATTAG
Source organism: Eira barbara (assembly GCA_020311275.1). Taxonomy (NCBI): domain Eukaryota; kingdom Metazoa; phylum Chordata; class Mammalia; order Carnivora; family Mustelidae; genus Eira; species Eira barbara. The sequence goes on along the minus strand of JAHRIG010000494.1, from coordinate 1,641,421 downwards.
CTAGTGCGATCAGCGGTGCATAACAAAGAATTATATGCCATGTCCAAGTGGGTTTTATTCTAGAGATGTAAGTCTAATCAAAGTTATCATACCTACAAGCTAACGCAGAAAAGACACGTGATCGTATCTTTGACTCAGAACAAAACATTTGACATCCAGTGCTCTTTTATGATTTAAAAAACTGATAGTTTATATGAAATATATCAATTTCTCAAAAATCACAATCTACCAAAACTCATTCAGGGAGAAACAGTTAATACGAATAAGCCTATCTCTATTAAAGAAATTACATCAATAATTCATAAACTTTCAGGCCCAGATGGCTTCATGAGGGGTTTCTGCTAAACATTTAATAAGAAGTTATACCAACTCTCTACAATTTCTTTCAGAGGATAGAAGCACAGGGAATACTTCCTAACTCATTAAATAAGGCAGCATCACCAAGGCCAGACAAAATGTTACAAGAAAGGAAAAATATAGACAAAGACATCTGAACAGAGATGCAGGAACTCTCCACAAACATTAGCATATAAAATCCAATAAAGTAAACAAAGACTTTCATTACCATGACCGCACTGGATTTATTCCAGATATAGGAGGCCAATTTAACGAGAAGAAGGGAATAAAAATTCAATAAGCCTAATGTATCACATCAATAAAGTAAAGCAGAAAAACCACTGAATCAACAACAGATGCAGAAAACATGTGCCAAAATCCAGCACCAGTACAGGATTAAAAACTCTCCATAAACCAGAAACAGAGAGGAACTTCAACTGGTTAAAGAATATCTACAAAACCCCACAGCAAACACTATACTTAAGAGTAAGAAATCACATACTTTCCCCCTGAGAACAAGAACAAGAATGTCCCTGCCATCACTCCGATCCAACATGGTACTGGAAGTCCTAGCTAATAGAATAAGACAAGAAAAAGAATTAAAGATACACAGATTGGAAAAGAAGAAATAAAACTGTTTTCAGACAACATGATTTCCTATGTAACCCAAAGGATTAACAAAACGCTTCTGAAACCAATAAATGAGGATTGCAAATCTGCCGGATACAAAGTTAAAATAAGAGGAGTTGATTGCTCTTCTATGTGCCAGCGATGTACAAATGCACACTGAAATGTAAAACAAACACATTTAAATTAGCACCAGGGGCACCTGGGCAGCTTAGTCCACTAAGCCTTGGCCTACGGTCCCAGGGTCCTGAATAGGGCTTGCGTCAGGCTCTTGGCTCAGGGACCAGTCTGCTTCTCCCTTTGCCTCTGCCCCTCCCCCTACTGGTGCTCTCTTGCTCACACTCACTCTCTCTCAAAAAAATAAATAAAATCTTTAAAAAAAAAATAAAAAAATAAGCACCAAAAACATGAAATAGTAAGGTATGAAGCTAACAAAATATGAACAAGATTTATAGAAGAAAAAATATAAAATATTAACAAAATAAGTTAAAGTAGGTCTCAATAAATGGATAAGTATTTTATGTTCACGGTTGGAAGACTCAATATTGTTAATTTTTAATTTAATTAAATATTATTGTTAATTTTTAATTTACGCTATTTAATATATAAATTTAATAGAGTTCCAGTAAAAATCCCAGCAAGTAACTTTGTGGATATCAACGAACTGGTTATAAAGTTTTTGTGGAAAGACAAAAGATCCAGAAATGGGTCAAAATGGAAAATGAACAAAATGAACAAAACTGGGGGACTGTAATCACCTGATTTCAAAATTTTCTATAACTATAATCAAGACAATGAGCTATTAGCAAAAGAATAAACAAGTATGTCTGTGGAACATAAGGGAAATCCCACAAATAGCTAACACAAGTTTAGTGAATGGATTCTTTTGACAAAGGAGCAAAGTCGACTCAACCAAACATGGATGATTTTTTCAACAAATGGTACTGGAAAAACTGTATGTCCACAAGAAAATAATAATAAATAAATAAATCCAGACACTGCTCTTATGCGTTACACACACACACACACACACACACACTTAAAATGGATCCAGACCTATTGTAACACATAAAATCTCTAGAAGTAAAACAGGAAAGATCCTGTATGAACTTGAGAATGATGATGATTCTTTAGGTACACAGCAAAGCACCCATACAAGTGAACAATAAGAGGACAAACCAATTAAAATGTGACCAAAATATCTGAACAGATATCTTCAACTAAGACAGATGGATGGACAATAAGCATATGGAAAGATGCTCCACATCATATGTCATCAGGGAAATGCACATTAATAAAAAGTCAAGATCTAGAAAAGGCAAAACTATGGAGACAGTAAAAATCAGTGGTTGTCCAGGTTGGTGTAGGGTAGGGAAGAATAGGCAGAACACAGAGAGCTTTTAGGGCAGGGAAATTACACCATATGATAATATAATGATGGCTGTCTATCTATCAACGTTTCTCCAAACCTATAAAACATACGCCAAGCTGAACCCTAAGATAAACTTAGGACTCTCAATGATTATGATATACCCATCATTGGTTCATCATTGTTACCAATGTACCACCCTGGAGGGAATTATCGATAATGCGCAGGATGGTGGTGAGTGGAGCAGGGGGTGCGTGGGATATCTCCAAACCTTCCTCTCCATTTTGTTGTGAACCTAAAACTTCTCTAAAAAATTGTCCTTAAAAAACAAAACACAGCAATAAATCAAGAAAACACGCTGAGATGCCACTACACACCTACTAGACCGGCCAAAATCCAAAACACGGAGAGCTGCCAAGGAAGGGGAGCACAGGACTCTTACAAATTGCCGGTGGGAATGCAAAATGGTGCATCTACTTTGGAAGACAGTTTGCCAGATTCTTACAAAACTAAACTTCCTCAACATATAATCCAGCAGTTGTGCTCCCTGGTTTTTACCCAAAAGACTTGAAAACTTAGGTCCACACAAAAACTTATGCACCGGAGTTTACAGCAGCTTTACTCATCATTGGCAAAACCTGGGAGCCATCGAGATGTCCTTCAGCAGGTGGTGGATAAAGAAAGTGTGGTCCATCCAGACAATGGAACTGATCCAGCGCTGAAAAGACCCATGCTATCAAGCCGTGAAAAGACGTGGAAGAACCTCGAATCCATGTTCCGAGGTGAAAGAGGCCAACCTGAAAACACCCGCACAGTGCATGATTCCGACGACACGGCGTTCTCGAAAAGGCAAAACCACGGCAAGATCAGGGGTTGCCGAGGGTTGATGGTAGACGTGGAGATGAACAGGTGGAGGGCATGGGATGTGTGCAGCGGCACTACTGATTCTGCATGACACTGTCACGTTGGATACGTGACAAATGCTCTTGGGAGGAATCCCTAGATCACACAGCACACAGAGGGAGCCCTAATGTGGAGAGTGGACTTGCGTTGGTAATGGCATGACAATATCTGTTCACCAGCTGTAGCGAGTGTGTCACACTGACACAAGGTGTTCACAGCAGGGGAACTGTGTAGATCGCATGGAACCCTCTGTACTTCTTGTCCAATTTCTCTGTAAACTCAAAACTGCTTTAAGAAATAAAACTAGTGATAACAAAAAGTGCTAATATGGATGTGCTTAAAGAGCATCCTTACATCACTTATGAGAATGTGAAGTGATAATGGCATCTCTGGAAGACAGGGTGCCCACCTGTCACCAATGATACCTGGGTTACTGTACAATTCAGAAATGGCACTAGAGGACACATACACCAGAGGACTGAAAGCCGATTTCCACACCCAAATTTTCACATCCCATGAGTGTCTGTAGCAGCTTAATTTGTGATAAACAAATTGGAAACAACCCAAATGCCTTTCAGTGGTGAGTGGTGAGCCAATCTGTGGACAGTCTACAGTGCACAACCGTTGTGTGTCCATACGCTGTGATACCACTCAACAACGGAAAGGAGAAGGCTCCTGACTAAAGCAACAGTGATGGGGGGGGCCTCAAATTAATTGTGCTGTGCAAAAAAAAAGGGCCAATTTCCAAGTGTTACCAAGTGAGTAATTCTATCCATACAGCACTCTGGAAATGCCAACATTTTAGGATGGTAACAGATAACGCACTTGCCAGGATGTGGGAAGGGGCAGGTGAGGAGGCGTCCACGTCCCTGAAAGGGTAGCACGTGGGTGTGTGTGACGGAGCTCTCTGTGTCTTGAGTTCTTGCATCGTGTGCTGGTCACATGCCCACACACACGATCAGGCTACACAGAACTAAACACATGAAAGTACATGTAAGACTGGTAAATCCAATCAGGTCATGTACTGTATCAATTTGATTTTCTTTGTTGTGATGCTGCACTATCATCAGGGGAGAGATCATCTTCAGGATGTGTGGAGGATTTAGGGGGTCTCTGTGGATTATTATCAATGGCACAGATAATCAGAACCGTATTCAAAACTAAATAAGGGTGTATATAGTAGGTATGTACAAATTAAAGTGAATTATGAAATGAAACAACGTGTAACACCATCACAACTTTTAACAGGAAATGCTTTAATTGGGCATTATGAAAAATGTATACTATTTGAGACTGAAAACGTTCAGGGGATCTCATAAAACCTTTGCCTTCAGACCACTCAATCTGAGCCAACGGGTGAAAACACTTGGGCACAGGCAGGACAGGCGAATCCGGTGGTCCTCAGCTTTGAAGGTTCGCACACCTTGGCCCCGGAGCCTATCTGAGGAGGCCACGAGCCAGCTCTGCTCCTGCGACTAAATGCCCCCCAGGCGGCAGGACTCATGACGATCTGTAGACTCTCCTTATCATGACCAAGAAACCCTGGCCTCTCCTCACCAGATCCTCTGAAACCACAACTGTTCTAAAATTTCACATCACATGAGGGATCTGTAGAGCCACTCAGATCTGAAAAATAAATATGAAAAAATATCTCCACATTTCCAAGCAATTGATTAAGACCCTTGAAAACATGGAGACTTTTTTCCTCTTCCTTTTTCCTTTTTTTTTTTTTTTCCATTGCAAGCCCACTTACAAGTACTTTAAAGAGAAATCATATACTAACTCTCATGTGGGCACATGTCACTTAACAAATTCTACAAATAAATGGAGATGAGAAACACAGCTTCAACCCTCCACTGATCTCTAATCCAACTGAAAGAAAATACCCATTACCAAATAAACACAATGGAAAGACGGTATCTCTGTACCTGCCCCAGTGTGTTCACAGAGAAAATATGATGGATATTAGGAAGCATATTCACCTGAACCTAAGGAAGGATGGTGGGGAGGGGCAGAGGGGGAATTTAAAGCAGGCTCCATACCCAGCACGGAGCCCCTCGCAGGGCTTGATCTAACAACCCTGAGATCACAACCCTGAGATCATGACCAGAACCAAACCAAGAGTTGGAGTCTTAACTGACCAAGCCACCCAGGCGCCCCAGAATGGTGGCATCCTTACAGAAGAAGCAGGGCACAGAAACACGGGAAGGGCTTGTGGCATGGCAAAGGTAGAAGGCGTTCCAGAAGCCCGTGCATAACGCGGGAAAGTGAACACAGCATAGTTTCTTTATCGACAGGCACGAATCTTCTAAGAGGAATAGCAGTTTGTGTGGATATGTTGGGGGAAGAATATAAATCCCAAAAGATAACCAGGGGATATGTAACCAGTCATCTAGACGACCTTGATGAAATTTATAATGTGAAGTCCGGAAGCGTCAATATAAATTTATCCTACTTTTACTGGTGCTCCGGGACTACAGATAAAACAATAAAAATGGTTCCTAACTGACCAACTCTTGCAATTAATTCTGAAATCTTAGCAACGTTGGGTGTGGAAGGTAGACATTTCTTTTCTGTGTGCTTCCATAAATTCTTCCATTCTTGCATGTAAATTTCACATAGCTATGATGGACAGAAGCAAGCTTCTTAAATTACGATCTCAGCAAAAGTAATCACCCAGGTTGTTTGGTCTGCACAGATGTTCTCAGCACCTTAAGGCACGAAGTGAGTACTTCTCTTATCATTATACAGTCTCAGGTAGACCAACTAGAAGGCCATGGTTCCCACCCAAAGCAGACTTAATTTGGGCCATGGAGCCATGACATGATGATCAAAGTGAGGGTGTATTCATTTCATATATCCTGTGAGATGGGGAGTCAAAGAACAGATAAAATGGACTTTGACAACCAGAGCACGATTTTGAAAATTACTAACCACATGTATAATTTTATTAAAAAACAGTGCCAACCTGCTGGATTAAGAAGAACTAATAGGTCATTGTCTGTAAAAAGTCAATTAGGAACCAGGGGCATTTAGTAAAGTTGATTTTGCAGGATGTCTATCACAGTCCTAATTTTTTTATATAATTAGGGAAGGTTCCATTTTATTCGCCTTATTAAAAATGCTTCTGATACTGCCAACGTTATGAATTTTGATGAAAGTATTCACTGTACAAATGAACCACTGGTTTGGAGACCATCATCAAAATTTCATGCCCCCCCCAACACTAATTTTCCTTCAAGCAGTAACACACTGGGGAAGCTCTGAAGAGGTGAGCCGCCGGCTGGCCTTCCTGTGCTGCCGTCCTGTTCATTTTCTTTACATTGCATTTATAATGACTGATACAGTTATTTTGTTATCTTTCAAAACATGGCAACTTTATGCAATATTAACTTTGACTAGTACATGCACAGCGAATTCATTGACAATGTGGTCTAAGAATTTGAATAAACTCATTGAGTCTTAAAAATGTTGAATCCTAAAGTTTTCTGTAGTATCAGCAGCTCCCAATGTGAGTGTCTTTAATTTGTGAAATGCTTTGCTTGTGTTTTCCCATAGTCCCTAACCACAGGACCCGTGCATTCACCCGACTGTAATTACGGTTCACAAATCATCTTTTGCAGAACCTGATCAAGAGACTTTGCAAAATCATTTTCAGAAATGCAATTTTTCATCATCTCCTTTACTATCTGTCAATATAATTTATAACTGTCATTTTAAAGCTTTAATTTCCTGGTGGATATTGCATTATTGCGTATCCAGGATAAAGGATTAGGAAAAGCCACATCCCTTAGTGTGAACGTTCCAGCAGACAGAAGTTTGCTTTTCAAGATTTTGCTCGCTAAGCCGCTCTTCCTCAATCCCATGCCATCCAAAAGCTAATTTCCACACCCTCTTTCTCATGCCCATCCGGAAAGAGGTGCAAAAGCTTAAAACTAGAAAATCATCTTAAGTGAATTTCCATATAATTTAGCTCTTGACTGCTTTGCTGTCCTTGTGGTTTTCATAAAACCTGGCAGGTCAAGAATTTAAATAAAATAAAGGTATACGCAAAAAAATATACACTCTCTTGCTGCCTTTTGAGCTTCTCATAGCCTGATTTTCCTGACAGATGTTCTTTCTTTTCCCAGAAACAGAAACATGGAACACAATGACACTCTGACAGGCGATAATGTCTGGGATCTCTGAACATGAGGGGACGGATAGGGAAGGGTTACCTAACTGTTGGTTTCCCCTCGTTTTTTGCCCTTGCCAAGGCAATCTGCCACCCAGATACAGGCCATCTACGTGTCTACCTCCATCTCAGGGATGATAAGAGAAGAATCTTTTTTTAAGAATTATTTATTTATTTTAGAGAGAAGGAGAGAGACAGAGCTCACGAGCAGAGCTGGAAGAAGCAGAGGGAGAATCTCCAGCAGACTCCCCACGAACTTGGAGCCCCACACGAGGCTCCATCTCGTGACCCTGAGACATGGCCTGCGCTGAAACCACACGTCAGATACTTAACCGACTGAGCCACCCAGGCACCTCGAGAGAAGAATCCCATATGATTATAGAAAAGGGGCCACATCAGGAACTTTGCCATATTGGGAGTAATCCATGTAAAAAAAAAAAACGAACACATCCCTAATACTGCGGGAGAGGGCAGTAGCCCACTGTCCCTCGGGGACTTCAAGTGGGATCCGTCTCTTGCTTCCAAACCATACTGCGCGCTGCCATGAGTGTTGGTGAGTTGTGTATGGTGTGAAGAGAACGGCTGAGCTGGTCGCCTGTTCTCAAGAGGTGCACCGAGAAAGACGGGAGAGTTTAAAACAACGTATGACCGGAGCGTGAGAGGACTGTAATTAAATGTCGAACGATGTGCTAGGGGCCGTATAATCAAAGGTAGAGTTTAGACGGAGGAGAACAAATTCAGTGGCGATAATGAAAGGAAAGCTTTCTGAAGGAGGGGACACCTGGGCCAGCGTTTACAAACAAAACATGGATGGGAAGTATTTTAACAGGTCACGAGCCTATGCTTATAAATATTAATTTTGCAGCTTACGTTTTTGTTTCTACCCCTCTTCAGAAATAACTGGAGTCCGGAGCTTTCCCATCCTTCACAAATAGCCAATTATGAAATGTCATGAGGAGGAGGTTTTTCAACCCAGGAGAAATCGGATAGACACATGTCACCACATTCCTCCCACCAACGACTGTTGGAAACGGTGAACACGGTGCACAGAGCAAACACAAGACTCCAAGGGTAAAGAGAACCTGACACATGGTGGTGAGCTCCTGGAGTTCTCGTTCTGCTTTCTATGTGTCCTGGGCTGGGTGCTGGAGAAGCCAACGACCCAGAAACATCAGCAGGATCAGAGTTTTCTTACAGGTCCCAAGAAAAGCCAGCTCTCTCTTGCCGAAGCAGTAACAAAGAGGCGATCTCAGAAGACAGAAACCCTTTGACCATGACCTGCCGTGCCCAGCTAAGATTATGAAAACCACACACACACATGAATCAAGAGAAATCAGGAAAGGCTGTGTGAATATCAGGTTAAGCAGACTTTACAGCAAATTATAGTAACAACATTAAAACTGAGAAATAAATTTTGCTAAGCACAGACAATATTTACCACAACTGCGCTATGCATGTACTGGTAAAATCCCGCGGCATTTATAACTTCTCCTGCAGTGGGTTTGGGACCATCTGCCCGAGTTATTTTCTAAGTGGCATTGGTATAAGTGATGTGGTACTTCGGGCCTAGCAGAGATCTCCTTGTGCTTTTCCACTGCTTTCCAAATGGACCCTGTAAGGGAGGCGATCCACATGGTCCCACTGCACAGATCCCAGAGTCACCACATGGAGGCGAGCATCCAGGGGGCCACCTGGCCCACACTGTTATTTGCGGAGTTATGTGTCACTGCCACTAACACAACAAAGTCAATTCCACAGGGCACATGGGACTGGAATTCAACTTCCAAGTGGGAATAGGACACCTTGGAGAATGAGGACAGAAGAGGGGCAGAGAGGTCAGCTGTATGATTCATTTTGAAATACTTGGTTTAGCAGAACGTGTTAATGACAATGAGTGAGTAAATATCAAAATTCCACAGATCGAGTAACGATTCCATAATTCAGTGTCTCAAAGATCTTTAATTTCCCCGGGAAAGATTTCGCTCACATCAAATCTTTACGCTCACATGCAGTGAGTGCTTATAAAGCCTGTGCCAGACACTGTGGTCTGTGCCGACACGTTGGCTCGAATCTCCACAGCAAACTGGTCTGGAATCAATCATTTCTGTTCCACTGAAACAGATATCCAGACTCACAGAGCGAAGCAACACACAAACGACGCAAAAGGGCAGCTCTAATCTAGGTCTTGCTGGTGTCAAAGTCCACGTTCTTGGCACTAAAATTCCTAACACGGTGAAACCTATCTGTGTATTTATAATGCTACTTCTTTACGTTGTGAATTTTGCTTTAGAACTTAGTATGCACTAAACTAATAAAATGTTCCTACTGCATTTGGGAATCTGTACATCCTTTACCCACTGGGTACTGAGTTTTACATATGTCTTTTGTTGGCTCAGACATGTTGATGATGTCATTCTAATTTACTATATGCCAAAGTTCTTTTTCATCTGCTGGATTTATCATTTTCTGGGTTGCTTGGATGAATATCTATAACCACAAAAATAACATTTTCATACAAATTTGTGCTTTTCTTTATATATGAGAGTAGAGATCACTTGCAAAATGTGTACAATATCTATTTGCAGAAAACAAAGGAGCAAAGACAATAAAACGGAGTAAAGACGGTCTTCCCAACAGATAGTCCTGAGCCACTGGACACCTACCTGCAAAACAAAACAAAACCCTTCACTCAGACCTTACGCCTTTCACAGAAATTAACTCCACATGGATCACAGACCCAAATGTAAAGTGTAAAACCATAGAATTCCTAGAAGAAAACACGGGAAAAAATCCAGATAACCCCCCTGGTTATGACGGGGGTGCCCAGATATAACACCACAGCTACGATCCATAACAGGGAGAACTAATTAGCTGTACTTCACTGAAATTGAAAACCTCTCAGCAAGAAAGACTGTCAAGAGAATGAGAAGACACACCCTAGACTGACAGAAAGTATTTGCAAAATACAAATCTAATAAAGGACTGTTACCTAAAATATACAAAGAACTCTTTAAAGTTAGTAAGAATACAAAGAACCCCATTAAAAATGGGCCAACACTCTCAACAGACACCCTACTAAATAAGACACATGACAGTAACGAAGCGTATGAGAACAGTCCCCTTATCTACCATCCAGCCATCACCCTCCTCAGTATTTAACCAAAGGAGTTGAAAACTTCTGTCCGCACAAAAGCAAGCACATGGATGTGTGCGGCACCTTTCCTCATAATTGCCAAAACCTGGCTACAACCGATAACATGTCCTTCAGTAGATGAATGCGGTATGTCCAAATAATGGAGTATTATTCCACACTAAACATGGAGGAACTAACAAGCCACGAAAATCTGCAGTCCCCAGCGAGCTGATTCCATGGCCGTAGACGGGTCCCAAATGACGCATCGTAATGATCTCCAGCGAACCACAGGGAGGCCATTTAGCTGTTGCTGTGTCTAGACACCTGATTTTCACATCGTCCTCAACATACCCGCCAGCAATGCGCATGTAAATATTATTATGCAACGTGCACCTTTATGAGCCAGGAAATTTATAGTAAAACAATAATAAGAAAAATGTAGAATGAAAAGACAGTGAAATTTGGATAGGGATTCAGACCTTTTAACTATAATACGCATGAATCTTTAAAGTGGGTGGCATAGGAGGTGAAATGATATTAATAATGAACGATATCCTAGAAAATCCATAACACTATAAAAATCAGAACAGAAAGGAATCTATTTTGAAAAAAAGCAAAAATGAGTAATATTGAACCAATTAATTTCAAGAAAGTCTGTGAGTGGATTTCTACTGTGGGTGACATAATGTTGCCTGTAAATGGTGCTCAAACATTATGTCGCTAAGTTCCGAAGGGCAAATATGTAGATGCTTTGTTGGGTGGAGTAATATTTCGTTTAAGCTCAGGGTGCAAATGAATAAGATGTGCAACCGTCAAAGAAGAAACAACCTAAACAAATCACAAAATACACTATGAAAGTATTGAGAAAGCAAATGAAAGAACTCAGAAATTGACATCAGAATCTTTAATATGTACAGAACAGTTAAAAAATAATCAAGCACTTTCAGATATCATTATTTACTGAGGCCTCAAAAGCTAATAATATTATTATCTAGACCTATCCTTCCCTTGTTGCAAAACTTTTATCTACTTTTATAAAAAAACTAAAATTTAAAAAATAATCAAGGTAATGGACTTTCAATAATTATTTGAATTTACTTCTCATGAACAAGTGTTCAAATTATTTCCTTAAAATATAAAATGCAGGCCTCAGAATAATTTTATTTTTGATCCTAAGAAGCTGAAAGGAACAATATATGAAATTATATATCAAATGTTTGTGTGCTTTAAAAAGTTTCCAATGAAAATAATATTTATATAAAAACATAACTGGATTTTAGTACAAGTCCTATCAGTAAAATTATTGGAAGAAAACCTACAGTTTGGGCCAAAATCTTGGGAGAGTTTCAGAAGGTTTTAATTTGGCAGATTCACCATAAGAAATTTTCTCTGGCTAAGGCAATAAAAAATGTAATTGCTTTAAATGTTTTCAACCATATGTCAAATAAATTTCTCAGAGAATGAAATACCAAGACTTGAAAGAATGAATTTTGGAAGGAAATTTAGACTTTGGATGGTAAGTTTTAAGTGTAAAGGCTGTGAAGGGGTTTGTAATTTTTATCAAATCTTATAAATTTACTCTAATGGAAATTAATGAAAAAAGAATAATCTTCACAAAAAATCCAATTATTATAGCGATCTGACTTTAATAAAATACATTCTAATAGATATATCAATATTTTCTTTTGTTTTAAAAGAGATATAATTCAGTTATTAAACCGTGAAGACTCATTTGAAGAGGGAACTGATTTAATTAAGTGAAGAAACTTTGGCTGAGATGCAGAAATCACAGAAAGAAAGCAATGGGATACAAAACAAAGCAGGGAAAGACAGTGTCTTCTAGGAGTACAACTATTAGATCGTGTAATAACTATATGAAAAAGCAATACTGTTTGATGAAAAAAGTAAAGTTTATATGTTTACTTTTTTTATAGTTTATAAAATATTGAAACACTGCCAAATGTCATTAACAATGTTGCATGGACAAAACCTGAATGGGAATCAACAAAACTAACCCAACTAATTAGGTCGGATCTACCACCAAATCTCTTATTAAATTTCTTGTCAATAATACAGACATGTCTTATAGTATCACCATTATTATAAAGGTAAATAAAATTTTAATAAATTTAATAAATGTATATATAATTTACATACAAATCTATATATAAATCTCTATATAAATGTATATATAAAAATAAAATAAGTAATAAGTTTTAAAATTGTAATATGACTTCTCTTAGTTTACCATTAATAGAAAGGAATTCAACTTCATAAAGAACATTGTGGCTATTGAAACATTTGGAGAACTGATGGGAGACTCTGACTTCATTACTGACTTCAAGTAGTGATTGGACAGAACAGACACAGACACACCAAACAGAAATTCACAGGCAACCTTTCTTTAAAAGTAGCACGTGACTAGAAAATCCTGAATGACTTGATAAATACTTTATAATACCACAGCCATTAAAGCCTAGCGAACAGTTGTATTAGTGGTCTACACAAGTGGTGATGTATCCAGATAGATGCAGAGAGGTAAGCAGATAGGATAGAGAGATGACGGATGACAGAGAGAGAGAGATGATGGAGAGGGTGGATGGATGCATGATGGTTGGATGAGGAAAACCGGGGAGAGAGGGGAAGAGGGAATATCTTTTTAAATATCTTGTTAAATTTTAATATCACATGCAATGTGATATTAGTTTCAAGTATACAACATAATGATTCAACAATTCCATACACTGCTCAGTGCTCACCAAGGCAAGTGTAGTCACCACCAGCCGCCAACCATTATTACAGTCTCATTGACTCTATTCCCTACGCTGGACTCTTCATCTCTGTGACTTACCCTATAACTGGGAGATTGTACCTGATAATCCCCTCTATCTATTTCACCCAGCCCCTGGCCCACTTCCCCTCTGGCAACCACCAGTTTGTTCTCTGTATTTAGGAGTCTGCTTGTCTCTTTTCTTGGTTTGCTCATTCTGTGTCTTATGTTCCACATATGAGTGAAATCATGTGGTATATTTGTGTTTCTCTGTCTGACCTGTTTCACTTCACGTAATACCCTCTAGGTCCATCCATGTCGTCATAAATGGCAAGGGCTCGTTCTCTTTCATGGCTGTCACCCGCACATATGTGTGTGTGTGCATCTATGTACATATGGGCCTGTTCCTCCTCTGATAGACACTGAGGCTCCTTCCTTACCTTTGCTATTATAGATAATGCTACAGTAAACATAGGGATGCATATGTCTTTCTGAATTAGTGTCTCCTTTCCTTTGGGTAAATAACCGGTAGTGGAATTACTGAGTCATACAGTATTTCTACTATTTTTAATTTTTAAAGGATCCTCCACACCGTTTTCCACAGTGGCTGCCCTAATTTGCAGGGAATATATCTTTCTGAAAAGTTGTTTTTAAAAAGTCAGTGAGAAAAATGAAGAAAAGAGAAGGATAGGAATATCTCTAAAAAGCAGTCCAGGGAAGCTATCGATAACTAAAATGTATTTATTCATTCGTTTGAGAATGTTTTCCTCTTTCAATGGCATCTGTGTTCTGGGACTGGTTCGGTCATTAAAAAATGAGTGCTGTATAGATACGTATAGGCATGCCTTTATGGTTTACACTATGGTACAGTACAGAGAAAATTAAATAACTATGCAAAGAATGTATTTTAAGAACCATGTGGTTAAGGGGAAACAAAATGATTCTGTGACGCCATAAAATGAATGAATATGAACTGGGAAGGAGTAGAACAATTTCCTTGAAGAAGTGACCCTGAAGCTCTTTCTTTTGTAACAACCAAAGAAAAGAAAGAAAAATGTCTCTCATTTGTCCAAATTAAGCATAAGGATCACATAACTTTTCCATGCAAGGCATGACAAGGAATTCTTAAACATATATCTAGTTCTACAAAAGTGTGACGGATCAATACAATGGGTGATGTCCTCAATAACTGATTTATTTAATCAACTGAACTCACAAAGAAAGAGCAAGACGTTGTGAGAGCCCAAAGACCCAGGCCGAGTGTCGCACTGAAATGACCCAGTATCATTAACAGGAAAAAATAACTCTGAACAAACTTCAAAAATAAATAAACAAATAATTCCAATGTCTCTCTGATTGTCCTTTTCCAGCTCAAATCGTCTCATGTGGCATTTGACACGGGAGATACCATTTAAGGGTACAAACTTGGAACCAGTAAATAAATAAGTCAGGAAGGGTTAATGCACAGCACAGCGATTAGAGACAACGACACTGTGTCATGAAGTTGCTGAGAGATCAGTGTTGCTCCCACCACAAGAAAGAGAGTGGTGGTGTTAGCTACAGTGTTGCAATATATAAATGTATCAAATGTATCAAATCAACACATTCTATACCATGTTATCTGTCCATTATATATCAGTAAATTATAATAAGAGGCAATATAAAAATCAGATTCTTATAGAAAGAAGCAGCGCATGCTTTAGCTATCCAGTATGTAAAGTAAGAGAAATTATTATTTCTGTAATAAATTTCCTTGTATTGATTAAATGAAGTGCCAATTTTTTAACAGATAAACTAAGGAAAGCTGTTAGCTCTCCGTCACCATCGAATTCCAAAGGGTCCTGGGGTATTGGCAGATATGATTAATTATTTAATAAATAAACCACATGTTTGAACAGGAGGTCATCCAAGTCGAAGAGCCTCCATTCCGCCGGCGCCATCCTTCAGGGAGTATTTCTTGGGGAAAATCGAAGCACGTAAAGGTGAGAACTGGGGAGAGTCTCTCCGAGAAAACGCCACCTCCGGAGCCTCCGCGTGGGAGTCCAGTCCAGAGAACAGACTCTCCCCGTGTAAGTTCTTCCCATGTGGGAAGATATTTTTCACAAATGTAGTTTCGTAAAAGAGCAAAAATGACGTCTACAGTACTGTGGGGCTCTTCAGATTTTTGTTTTTTTAATTGAAATGTAAGTATCCCGCCTGGGAATAGCTTTGACTTATGTAAAAGTTGAAGATGAATCTAGGTCGCTGTTTTGTGTCTCTGGATAGTTGCGAATTATTTTACTGGGCTGTTGTAACCACTCCATGTGTTAATATTTGTGTTTTCTCTTACATGTTGTAAGAACACATGAGAGCCTTTGTTCTCAGGTAGCAGAAAAGGATGTGTCAAAGAAGACTGTAGAGCACCTCGCCTTTTGTGCCACAACCTAGCTCACGCATGAGGAGCCCAGAGCAAGGCCATGCCCCCAGGGCTCCCTGTGACTGCCGACCCCTCCGGGATCTGGAGGGGAGTCTCACAAGCTCTGACACGGGATGGCACGGTGCATGTTTTGTAAAATCATATGTCCACGGGGAAGCATGGTTCACGCAGTTTTTGGTGTCCTTATGGCTACTTGTGTTACTAGATCAAACATCATCAGATTTCACCGAGGTGGGAGAGAAACGGGGATAACACACAGATGATGCCAACGTCCTGCGCGTCAGGAACAGACTCGTGGTCCGTGCCAGCAAGGACCCCAGTGGCAGTGCAGTTTCCAGCGACACAGATGCACGTAAGTGCCCCCACGTCATGTCACAGGTTATATCATACACAACATGAACACAATGCAGAACCCATGGGCCTTGCGTGCAGCAGCACAGGCATTCATGAAACGCTGTATGTAATACTTTGGGGAGGCAAAAATTTCCATCATTTTCTTTACCCTATTGATTTTAGCTAAACTGATGCTACTCTTTCTTAAGTTTATGGCAATAAAGACGTGTCAGTAAAAATAAACAAATAAATGTGTAAACAAATATTATTAATATTTTGGACATAGATCTAATTATTCACAGGCTGTGTGTATCGTAAGGATGTTTAAATTGTGTTTTCGTTTTATTTTTCTTGCTTTGTTATGATCACTTGGAACTGTGGTAATGGTTCCCAGATCTTATAAACACACACAAGTCGAAGTCAGAGTGACTTGGGGCGTTCTGATATTACCCTGACCCACCCTTTATAAGAAAATCTTATTTATATTCTGTTCCTGATTGTATTGTTTGCTCCTTTATGGAAAAAATTGATTTTATCCTGCTGTTCAAGCTTGGGTAAGTCAGAAAACAAAGTAAAATAAGCAAAAGTTACACATGACCCTAGGCTACGGAAAAATCTTTTATTGCAAGCAGGACTCAGTCCCCACTCTCTAGTAGAAGTCAGAGTCCTCCCGAACAAACAACTGATAAAAGCCTTGGAGCCATGGATGAGGAGCCCCCAGGCCAGTGACACAAAGGTAGAGTCCCACACTGCATTCCAACATGGGAATGTCTAGATTGTGCCAATCACGGGATCTTTTCCTTTCTGAAAGTCCAGAGCCAACGCGCCCTTGACAGCACTGAGGCATTTAAGTGTCATGTGAGGTAAAGGGAAATAAGGAAGGTCCCTGGCAACTGAAGGGGGACTTCAGGGACAACCAGAGATGTTTAAAGAGAAGGAAAGTGGAGACCTCTGTGTGTTGTATAATGCAACCACTTTTTCTGAACCCCCAAGAAGCATTCAGTGAAAGATCTGTCTCAGATAAACGTGTGGTAAACTTCCATCTATTTGGAAAGTTGTGACAGAACAGTCGGTCTAGTAGCTCGGACGAAGAGCCCAGAAGCCCTATGGAGACTAATGATACAGGGACCAAATCTGAGATAATTAACTGGAATCTGTCATACCCTCCTTTTTTTTTGTTCAAACATTCATAATCGTGCTGTCCTTTGAAAATCTGTGGACAAAACGCAAACAAAAGAAAACAAACAAAACCACAAGCAAACAAAAAACTCTAGATCATTCTCTCCTCCCTCCATTATCAGAAGGTAATTTTCCTATCCACCCCAGTCCCCAGCACACGCAGGACCTTCTCGCTGCCCTGTAACATTACCCAATCTCCGGCTGTCCATTCCCACTCAAGTGCACACGGATGACCCAGAATAAAGCAATGTGGGTAATGAAAAGGAGATCTGATCCCAGATTCTGCAGTGAGGTCAGTCAAATGACCAGGATCCCTCTTCCTGCCCGTGTATCATTTCAAACCCAGTGGGCTTAAGTCAAATCAACTGCTAAGTTTGTTGAACACTGGCTTATGTCTTCAGTATCCTTGCTCATGTTTTTTTCTATCAGTTGGGTTTTTGTACCAGAGTGTTTATAAAGTATAAAATAAATCAGGAGAAAGAAAGAAGACATTGTTTTTCCACAATATATATAAATAAGGAAAATAACCTAATTGTCCTACAAATTGTTTTCAACTGGTCTACCACGCAAACCACAGAGGCGGGGCTAAACACGAAAGCCTCATCCCTGGGCTCCGTCTTTCTGCCTGAGCCTTCCCTTCTGTCCCAGGATCCTGAACTGTCAGACGTCATGGCCACTCTCGAAGCATGGCCATTACCACTCCACCCTGCCCCCTCAGGGCTTACACTGGGTCAGGAGTGACCTGCTGCCCATCGAAGTTCTCCAAGTCATTCATCAACAACGAAGGGATCCATCCACTTTAACACAATAAAATGGAACCAAAGCAAAAAAGAGTTTGGTCTACAAACTCCGTGAGCTTTTGTCTACACCTTTTAAAAGCATAACATACTGGGTCTGTTTGAAAGAGATTAAAAGTTATGGACTTCCAGTTATAAAATAAGTCACAGGAATGAAAAGTATAGTGTAGGGAATAGGGTCAGGAACATTGTAGCACTGTTGTATGGTGACACGCGATACTGTACTTATGGGAGCCATTTTATAAAGTTCATAATTTGTCAAACCCGTATGCTGTAGACCTGAAACTCATGTAACATCGTATGTCAACCACATGTCAGTAGAAAAGTAAAATAAAATAAAGACATGGTCCGTGCTTGCACACCAAATTCTAAATAGTTCATCTTTAATTGAATATATACACTTTACTGACCAAAAAAAAGTAGATTTTAGTCATTTATAAAATATTGTGCATTTATCCCACATACTTAAAAAAAATTTATATTTAACCAAATTATAAACAATATTTTACTTTACTACACTTACAATTTTCAGTTATTATTTAATGTCTGTTTAACATATTTCTTATTTCTATAATATCCATAAACTTTTAGATACCAGAGATTTATTTTTTTAAGATTTATTTATTTATTTATTTGGGAAAGAGAGAGAGAGAGCACGCATGCAAAAGCAGAGGGAGGGGAAGAGGGAGAAACTTCAAGGAGACTCCTCAGTGAGGACAGGGACCTAGGCAGGGCTCGATCTCAGGACCCCAAGATCATGACCTGAGTAGAAACCAAGAGTCAGACACTTAACCGAATGAACCACCCAGGCACCCCTACCAGAGATACATTTTTAAATATGTTTGTTTATTATTGTAAATTTACTGCTTATATTTTTTAATAAATAAATCATCTGCAAACACATTACTAGAATTGTCTTCTTTCAATAATGTCACACGCTCAACACACTCCAAAGGTTTAAAATCCTACCAAGTATACTCTCCAACCACTCTGAAAATCATACACTATTTCTGCAACATTACCTTAAATTCACTAAGTAAGAGAGTACTTCTAAATTACCCATTTGGTAAAGAGTAAGCATAAAGGATATTAAAAGATATTTTGAACTGGGCACCTGGGTGGCTCAGCGGGTTAAGCCTCGGCCTTCGGCTCAGGTCATGATCTCAGGGTCCCGGGATCGAGCCCCGCATTGGACTCTCTGTTTGGCAGGGAGCCTGCTTCCCCCCTCTCTGCCTGCCTCTCTGCCTACCTGTGATCTCTGTCAAATAAATAAATAAAATCTTAGGGGAAAAAAAAGATATTATGAACTAAAATTTGCTTCCCTAAATTCTTTTTTATTATGTTCAGTTAGTTCTTGATGGAGTGTAAACGATTCATCAGTTGTGTATGTCTACCTTTTTAATATAAAACTTTAAAATTGTTTTTCTAAAACTTATTGAGGTGGATGCTGATATAATAATTTTTAGGGAAAAAAGTGGAAAGGATAAAATATTAAAGATAAAGGTAGAAATCAATAAAATATCATATAAACATGCTGCAGACAAGTCAATGAAAAATCTAGAGTTAGCTCTTTGAAAAATTCATGCAGTTGATGAATACCCCGGAAATACTGATCAAAGAGGAAAAAAAACAGAAAATGGAAATAATCAATATTACAAATGATAACATATATCATAATCAATTTCAAAGTTGTCAAAAAAGATAATAATATGGCACGGAAAATAGCAATGATTTAGGAGTATAGATTAAAGAGATTATTAGAAAATGTAATTCATGGGACACCAGGGTGGCTCAGTCCTTAAGCGTCTGCCTTCGGCTCAGGTCATAATCCCAGGGTCTTGGGATGGAGCCCGCATCCGGCTCTCTGCTCAGCGGGAAGCCTGCTTCTCCCTCTCCCACTCCCCTTGCTTGTGTTTCCTCTCTCGCTGTCTCTCTCTCTGTCAGATAAGTACATAAAATCTTTAAAAAAAAATTGTAATTCGCAAAGTCTGACCAAATAGAGGTAGAAATTTAAATTATCATATAATTTTAAAGAAGTTGAATTAATTATTAAAAATATTCCCACAAAGAAAACCTAGGCCACAGACACTATACTAGTGAATTTAATCAAAGTTTTAATAGAAGAATGTACCAACATTCACGGAATTGCCCAGAGAATAGACAGTTATTAAATACGTTCTAATCAAATTAACATACTGGCAAAAATGTGATAACAAAGCTTAACAGAGACAGGATAGGAATGAAGTACTGGAAGCCAGTCTCACTCATATATATGCATATTATATTATATTATATTATATTATATTATATTATATTATATTACATTACATTATATATGCATATACACACACACAGAATTCCTTAAAACATTCCTATGAAACTGATTTAACTCAAAAGCTAATAATACTTAACAACAAAGAATTAGAATCTGAAAATCAAATTCAACTTCTCAGTCTGATCAAAGAAGGGTATGTCCAAAACACTCCACCGGGGTGCCTGGGTGGCTCAGTGGGTTAAGCATCTGCCTTCAGCCCGGGTCATGGTCTCAGGGTCCTGGGATCGAGCCCCACATCGGGCTCTCTGCTCAGTGGGGAGCCTGCTTCCCCCTCTTTCTCTCTCTGCCTGCCTGTCTGCCTACTTGTGGTCTCTCTGTCAAATGGATGAATAAAATCTTTAAAAAAAAAAAAAAAAACACAACACTCCACCACTGAGGATAACGCCAGCTGTCAGGGTTTCATGTACAAACTTTGTTACTTTTTGGTATTTCTAGTTTCCTTTTATTTCCAGTTTGTTGCGTGTTTCTGCCACGAAAATGTTCAGCTCTGTCATACGCTCTTCCTGCACCAGCCGGGAGGACGGCGCGGTCTTGCTCCCATCCTGCCACTGCCGTGTGTCAGGCCAGCCGGTCCTCGCGTGCTGGACGTGGCGCCCAGCCCCGTCCACAGCTCAGTCTTTACTGGCCTCCGCCCGTGTCGACGGCCACGCAGTATGCAGGGTCTCCGGGACCACGTCTTGGACACCGCGTGCCTTCACCACCACGCTCGCTGGCTTTCTAATTTTTCCCGTAAGTTAGACTGCAGGCAATGGTGCTTTCCGCTGTTATTTATGGGGAAATGAGCTAATTTTGCCTTCGTTTTTGACAACAGCTTCCCAGGATCTAAAATCTTGAACATTTTATTTTTCTCTTTCACTGTTTGGAATGACTCCTCCTGCTGCCTGATGACCTGTTTTTATGAGGAGAAATCCGTGCTAACTGTATTGTCCCTAAACATGATGTGTCCCATCTTTCTTGTTGCTTTCAAGCTTTTCTCCTCCCTTTTTTTGGTCTTTCAGCCGTTTGACCGTACTGAGTCTAGGTATGGTTTGCTTTGTGCTCGTACTGCATGGGATTCATTTAGGTCCCTCGATATGTTTTCACTTGGGACCGTTACTTCTTCAAATACTTTTTCCATTCCCTCTGCTTTCTTCCCCAGTATTTCATCTATGTGTATGTTTAAGTGTTTGATGTTCCTCATCAATATATTTTCACACAGTTCTTTCTTTGAATTATATAATTTCTATTTATAGATGTTCAAATTCAGTGACAGTTCTGCAATCTCAAATCTACTACTGAGATCAATTAGTTAATTTTTCGTTTAAGCTATTATAATTTTGGGCACTAAAATTAATATTTGGTTCTCTCTTATAGATTCCATTTCTCTTTTTATTTTTCCTAATTGTTCATTAACACATTTTCCTTTAATCACGTGAACACATTTTCTTTTAATTCCTTGAGCATATGAGTAGCAACTTCTCTGAAGTTTTTGTCCGCTAAGTCCAACATCTGCCCACTTGGGTCCAGTTTCCACTGATTTTTTTTCACAAGTATGAGTCTCACCTTTCTGTTTCTTTGCCTATCTAGGGATTTTGGTTGAGGATCTGATGATAAATAACATGAGATAACTTGGGGTTCTGTTTTATTTTTCTGAGGGTTGCTGCTTCTTTATTTCAGAACTATGCTTTGACTCACACTGCAAAATCTACCTGGCCCCCGAGTCCAACTCCTGGTGCACGATGTCATGCTGCCGCGGCTTCCCATTCCTTCTCCCCGACTCCCTAGGAGCGTCCCTTGTGACTGAGCACTCTGCAGCCATAGAGACGTAGGCGGTGACGCTCAGATGCCCCGGCCTCACAGGGCTGCCACCCTCTGCCACATGTACGGTGACGGCGTGAGGAACTCATTCGCAGGTTCACTCAGCCCGTCCCCGGCTCTCCCACTGGCCAGCTACACAGTTACGGGATCTGCCCACAGCTCCCACTCCGAACCTCAGAATTCATTCAGGAAAGCCGGGGTTTTGCTGCACGCCTGAACCCAGTCTGTCAACAGCAGCTGGTAGAGCTGCGGGGAGCCGCTCCCATCTGAACACAGTCCTCCGCCTTCCACGAATAAATGCTTTGGGATTTTGCGTCTCACCCAAATAGAATCTGTTACCTCTTGCTGGCAAACTGCTTGGCGTTCTGTGCCAGCCACATAATGAGTTCTCCAACCCCTGCCGCCGAAGCTGCATTTTGTTCCGTCCAAGGCTGGGGGGGGAGCCTGGGAGTACTCCCAGACACAAAGTCAGACTTCGAATTCCTTCCCAGGGTAGTTTGTCGTGAGTGAACAATTCTCAGTTGGCAGGTCTTCCAAAGGCTGGGTTTAATCATCTTTCCAGTCTTAGACTAGATGGAATGAATCACCCTTATCAACTCTCCTTTTCATGCACCTTCAACTGTTTTGTTTCTGCCTTCTTTTGCTAGGATCCCTGACAAACACTTTCACAATCTTGTCCTGAACCCATGCAACAGGTACACTAAAGCAGGTGAGAAAAATACCGTCTGTGGCCCACTCTACCACCGTGATTACACACGTGGACGGTCTCCTGGTTCCCTGAAGAGTGTGATACTCTCACCCAGCCAATGTGAGCTCCCTTCTGGATGCAGCACTGCTGGAGACTGCACCCCTGGGATTGTCACACAAAGGACACTTTATTTGCAGCAAATAAGGACATCAAGGGGGAATAACTCCCAAAGCTGTGACTCCCTGAACAGGGGGATGCAGGTTCCTTCAATTTAGGGTTTAGGATGAATATTCAGAAAGAGGAGCCTTGTCTTGGCACAAGGTTGCACAAGCAGACTTAGAAAACATGCGCTATCCTACATTAGGTTAAAGTGGTTTGGCTCTTCCTGGGGTGGAGGTTTAAACATGATAATGAGGCAGGTGGAATTTGCTCCAAGGGGAAGGGGACTCAAGAGGAAGGGCCTGTGGGCCGCTCCCATAAACGGGGTGGGGTCCTGGGCTTGTAGTCTCAGGTCCTACAGGAGTGCAGAGTCTTGCTTTTTTTCCCCCTCTCCCTCTTCTTTTCTTTCAAGAGTTTATTAAATTCTAGTTAGTTCACATATAGCACACTAGTTTTAGGGCAGAGTTTAGTGACTTGTCAATTGCATAGAACCCCCAGTGCTCATTCCATCTCATGCCCTCCTTCCCTGCCTGTCCCCCACTTACCCCACCCCTTTCCCTCTCCCCTCCAGCACTCTTTAGTTGGTTTCCTAGATTCAGAGTCTCTTCTGGTTTGCTTCCCTCTGTTTTTACCTTCTTTTATTTTTCACTCTCTTCCCCTATATTCACGTGTTTTGTTTCTTAAATTAGACGCAAGAGTGAAAGCATTTGGTATTTGTCTTTGTGACTGACCTCTTGGGTTTGGCATAATACCCTCTAGTTCCATCCACGTCAAGCCTCGCTTACTTTTGAAACGATACTGGAAACGATACTGGAGTTTCCCGCTGATTTATCCTCTCTTGAATGGTGAGGCTATTTCCAGGCCAGCAAGAGTCCCTCATTCGTTTCTGCCCTCCCTTTGTTCCCTTAACTATTCTTAATGACTGAGTTCTTTGCATTTCTTTGTAATCCTGACACCTCCTAGGAAGTTCCGCAAGAGGTGTGTGGGGCCCAGATCTGGGAAAAGCTCCTGGGGCCTAAAATGACTTCCCTGGTGTCAGGAAAGCTAAGTCTTTCTTTTCTGGGGACTCCTACCCCTCTCTGCTCACAGTGTCGTTGTCAAATTCCCTCCCGCTCTACCCAGCTGCACTAGTCAGGGTTCTCTCGAGAAAAAGAACCATAAGATGTGTGTGTCTGTGAAGAGCTGTATCATGAGAGAGAGAGACTGGCTCATGCAGTTACAGAGGCTGGAAATCTGCTGTGCTCAAGCTGGGGCCGGAAGGGCCAGGGGTGTGGCTCCGTCCCAGTCCCCAGACCTGAGACCCAGGAGCAGTGATGTTCCAGGGGAGGAGAAGACAGACGCCCCAGCTTCCTGCTTCGGTTCTGCTCTGGCCCTCCCTAGACAGCACGAGGCCCACCCACCCTGGGGAGGACCCAATCTTCTTCACTGGTTCTGATGAGGGAACAGAAGGCAGCTGAGGGCAAAGCACAAGCTGACACCCCGCACCCTTCCCCCACCCCCGCTCCTGGGTGGGACACAGTGACTGTCTTTAGGAATCTCCCACCCATCTTCAAGTTCATACCTTGCTAGAGGGAAAAACCTTGACAATGGCAAGTCCTCCTTAGCACAGGAAAGTTCTTTTGAAGCCTCCCGTTCCCCCACTTTCCCAACCCCGTCCTGTATAATCCTGCACCACGCACAGCCCCCGGGCAGCAGCTCTTTCTGCCCAGGGGTCCTGTCCCCGTGCTTTAATGAACCACTATTCTGCACCAAAGATGCCTCAAGAATTCCTTCTGCATTATCGGCTCCAGACTCCACCCCACCTAACCTCACCTACATTCTAGGACCGTCTTCAGTTCTATTGATTTAAATGCTCATCTCTTCTGGAAACCCTCACAGACATACCCTGAAATATCATTTACCAGCTCTCTGGGCATTCCTTGGGCCTGGCACGTTTTAACACATAAAATCAACCCTCACACTGATGAGAGAACAGAAGCAAGCTGAGAACGAAGCAGAAGCTGACACCCCAGAAACCCCACCCCACCCCACCCCCCACTGCCAGGGGATGCATGTGACATTCCTGAGGCACTCCTGGCTGCCCTAAAGCTTAGGAAAGGAAAAACAAGAGTTAACCTACAGAGATCACAGTCCTGCAAGACCTGAGTCTCCCTTAATTTACAAATGTCTTAGCAATCTACAAGAACAAAGCATTTCGATCAATAACCCAGCTTCCAGAAGGAAATGCAGATACAATTAAATGTCCTTATAAGCCACAGCCCATTGACAGATCCTTGAAGTGAGCAATGTTCCTCCAAGAAGCTCCCACCTGTCTTCATGCCAATGCCTTACTAAGGGGTCAACAACCTTAGCTTGACAAGGGTTACCTGTGAGTCTCCTTTAGCACATGAAAGTTCTTTCGAAACCTCCCTTTTCCTCACCTCCCCATCCCCACGGCAGATCATCAGCCACTCCTCACAACAACCTCAGTGCAGCCCCTCTTTGGGCCCACAGGTCCTGTCCCTGTGCTTTAATAAGCCACCTTTTACACAAAAGACATCTTTGTCCCTCCTCAGCTCCGACCTCACCCCACCCACCTCACCTGTCTTCCCAAACCCCATCAACACCGACCTTCCAAAACTCCTTGCCTTTTCCATTCCTAGACAATGACCTTGCCACGTACATCAATGAAAGGAGCCGTAGATTAGAATCACCCCAGCTCGCGTCCCACCCGTCTCTGTAAGCCAGACATCCCCCTTCACACAATGTGAAGCTTCATGAAGTCTCCTACCCAACAACTCGGCTCTACAAGTGTATCTCCGCCCATCATCCTCACTTCTGTGTGCTAGATGACCCCCGGCAACCTGAAGTATGCTGACTGCCTCCCAGTTGTGAGAGGAAGAAAGTAACCAACCAAACAAAACCCGTATTTGACAAGAGACAATGTCTCAATATGTCTCCACATTTCTCCTGCCTTCCGCACCATAGTTACATGAAAGCACAGTCTACACCTGCTTTTTAGCCCCCACCCCGGAATCATGCTTGTATCCCCATCAATGACTGATATCAGGGTCACTGTCAACCTCCATAGTTTTACATCTGATTTTCAACGTGAAGTCCCCGTCCATGGCCTCTCTAGCAATACCTGACATAGTATCTTTCTTTTTTTTTTTAAGATTTTATTTACTTGACAGACAGAACACCGATAGGTAGAGAGGCAGGCAGAGGGAGAGGGAGAAACAGGCTCTCTGCTGAGCAGAGAGCCCAACGCAGGGCTCGATCCCAGGACCCCGGGATCATGACCTGAGCTGAAGGCAGCTGCTCAACCAACCGAGCCACCCGGGCACCCTGACATAGTATCTTTTTAAATCTCCTTGAAACCTCTTCTTCCCTTGGTTTCCCTGCTTTCACACACTGGCGTATTTTCCCCCCGTCCTTCGCTGACTGTTCTTTCTCAGTCACCTCTTCTGGAGTTTCCTAATTCTTCTTGATCACGTGATGCTACAGTGCTCCAGCTCTCAATCCTGAAACATTTCCCCTTGCTACGCTAATTCTCCCAGTGATTTCATCCATATGTTGATTGCTCCCAAATTTAGCTTACCTCAGCTCAGATGTCTAAACTGAATTTAAGACAAAAATATGCAACCATGAACTTTTTCCTCTAACTGTATACTAACTTCGCACATTAAAACATCCAAAATGCATCTCTTGTTCTCTAATAAAACCATATTCCTACGGTGCTTCACTTTTCAGTAAATGGCATCTCTAAATATTTGATTACTTTAGTCCAATACCTGTGAATCATGATTGAATCCATTCTTTATTCCAAGACCCAGATGCAACACACTAAAAAAATACATTTTGTGTCTACTTTCCAATTCTGAATTTGACCTCTTCTCACTGGTACCACCCTTCAACCCCTCCATTACCGCTTGCTCGGCTGCTCGACGCTTCTCATAGCTCACCCTCTTGAGCCAGGCGTATGTTTCTCAAGGCATCTATGGTGACGGTCTGCCGTGTCATGTCACCCTGTGGCTCCACTACTGGGATTTCCAGGAACATATATGGCACTTCTTTTCCAGATCTGTGTATCTGTTTGACTTTCCATTCTCTTTCCTCCCAGCAAGAACATAAAGACACATGAGGATGAAACGCATTTTATTGACAACAATCTCCAGGCATTTTGGCTGATGGTTGGGCCAGCAGAAGGGCTCACTACATGTTAAGATTTATAAAGCAGGGCAGCCTGTGTGCTCTACAACAGGACGTTTGCTCGGCCCACAGTGCTCTGGGCCCGCACCCATCTCCCTACCTGCTCCCTCTTCTTCCTTCTTTCTCTGGGATGCACCTCTGCTGTTGTGTAAACAGGCCAATCACACCTGCACACCAGAGACTTTGCTCTCCTGTGCCCCATACCTGGGACACCTGCACTAGTGCTTACATGTTTCTTCCAGGTCTCGGTTCCTTAGTTCCATGTGGTCGACTCTTGGGAGATGTTCTCACCAAGCTCGGCCACAGCTCCCACTCTACCCCTTAGCTTGCTTTCGTCCTCTTCACAGCATTTATATGTAACTGATATTATACTCAGAGGCAAACATTTGTTTTAGACGAAATTCTTTGGAGACTCTTCATATAATAGTTTACTGTAGCCCAGGAGGCCTGTATTTGGATTTTGTTGTCTTGCCATCAGCTGAACATGGCCAGAGCCACCACATGCCACCTCCACACTGTTATGGATGGTGACAGTGGTGTTTACTTTTCCTGCACAATGCTTTGGGGCTTGCCAACCTAGAGAGTAATAAAGTCGCATGCCATGACATTGCTTTTACTTATAACCTTTATCTTTACTCCTTTTATCATTAAAGCGTTATATATGTAGCGTGTTATATTATTAAAATGAAGGTATACCATTAATTTTATAATAGTATTATACTTGAATTATGAAAATGTACTCTACAAAGTATTTCTTGAAAACTAATGAAGATTCTAAGATACAGTAAAACTGTACATTTATGAGATCGGTTGTGCATTTTCCATCTACCCCAACTAGAATGGAAGGTTTATAAAAATTTGGAGTTTGCTACTATATCCCAGCATCTAGGATATGGTTTTGTTTGATAGTAGTCATCCAACAAGAATGTGTTGATTGAATGAATACTAAAGAACATGTGTAGGACCATGAATTAATACTGAAAATAATGACAATTCAGAAAAATACTTTATGTAGCACACCCACTGACAAAACAAAAGATTGTCATTTGCTTGATTTTTTTAAATTCAGAAATATACCATTTTTAAAATATATAGACAGAATTGATAGTTCCTTGTTTAATATGTACATTGTGATTCCTAGTAAAATAAGATTTTAAGCCACATGGTTGTCAACCATGTATTTTTCCTGTATTTATAAGTGATTAGGTACTTGGTCCATTTATCTTCTGGGTTAAAATCTTTAATTTTTGACTACATGTTGTCATCTCACAGAGAATATGTTACTGGTAAGAATGGCAATATCTTTAAAAAAAAAAAAAAAAACAATGACAATGAAAATTACAAAGTTCTGGTGAAAATGAAAGGACACCTAAGTAAACTGAGAGACATACCATGTTCATGGATTGGAAGACTCAGCACAACGAAGATACCAGCTCTCCCAAAACGGATCTGTAAGGGGTATTTTTTGTTTTGTTTTGTTTTGTTGTTTTTTGTAGATTTATTCCTATCAAAATTCCAGGAAAGTTTTTTGTAGACATGTACAAGTTTATTCTCAAGTTGCTAGGGAAGGATGCAGACCGAGTATGCCTAATATAATACTGACAACGAATAATAGAGGTTTAGGGTTCCTATGCAGATGCAGTACTCAAGAAAACATGGTATTTACAGATAAAGATGGACATCTATGGATGGAGCAGAATAGAGAACCAAGAAATAGGACAAGTGTATGCTGAAATGATTCTGACAAAGGCACAATGGTAATTAAGTGAAAGAAGGACACGCTTTCCAACAAACGGCACCACAGCCAAAATGGATACATAAATAAACTTCAACCTAAAAAAACATATGTTATACACAAAATAACGAAATGGATCATAAATGTGTATAGTTTGAAACTATAAAAATCTTAGGGAAAAGATAAAATTTTCAGGACCAGGGCAAGGCAGAGAGCTCTCAATGTGACACAAAAGCACACGCTGTAAAATAAAAATTGATAAACAGACCTCACCAAAATGTAAACCCTATGTTCCACAAATAGTGGGGTAATGAGAGAAGAGGTGAGCCAGCACCTGAGGGAAAACATCCGCAAACCGAACATGCAACAGAGGACTGGTACCTGGAAGAGGCAAAGAGCACTCAAAGTCTAACGGTAACTATCGCATTTGAAGATGGGTAAGAGGCAGGAGCGACCTGAAGAGATGTCCAACGTCATGACCTCTCAGGAAATGCGGATGAAGCACCTTGATCTGTCGCTACTCACCCAGCAGAGTGGGGCCCAAAACATTGGCATTGACGATGTGAGAAGCCAGCATGAGCCTGGTGGGAATGGGTGGTGGTACAGGCAGCCTGAGCCCAGTGTGGCAGTTTACTGTAAAACAAACACAATGACCACACGGACCAGCAGCTGCATTCACAGTCATTTATCCCAAGGACATGAGAACTTACACTCACACAAAAACCTATGCAAAATGTTCACAGCAGCTTTATTTACAGCCTGGCAGTGGCCTAGCTGTTCTTCAAGGGACGAAGGTTAAATACACAGTGGCACATGCCCTCCACAGAGCACTCAGCAATAAAAGGACAAACGGGGGATATGCCCACTTGGATGAACAGAAATGTCCTGGGTGAACAAAGGCAACCCAAAGAGCTCCATAACGCACGAGCCCACTGACATCACATTTTTGATATGACAGCCTTAAGAAACTGGAGAACAGGTTAGCGGTTATGGGGAGACAGAGGTAGAGGTGGGAAGAAGGAAAGAGGAAGTTGGTGTGGCTCTACAAGGACAACAGAAGAGTCTGCCTGAGAGTGTCCACGTGTGCATCATGACTGCTGGTGGAAATGAAAACCTGGACGTGTAAGCAAAGTGAATAGAGCTGAGTCACACACGCAGAGGTCTAGTAAAACTGGAAAACCCAAGATAACCAGGTAGTTTCCATGCTGATATCCTGGTTCTGACATCATGCTATAGTCTTGCAAAATGGTATTGCTATGGACAGAATTTTTGTGTCCCCCTCAAAATCACATATTGAAACCCTACCCCAAATGTGATGGTATTGGGAGGTAACAGTCTTTGGGAAGTGACGAGGTCATGAGGATGAAGTCCCCATGATGGGATTGTGCCCTTGTAAGAGGGACCCCAGAAAACTCAACTGCCCCTTCCTACCATGCAAGGACACAGCCAGAAGACACCACAGGTGAACCAGGAAACCAGTTCTCACCAGACACCAGACCTGCCGATGCCTTGATCCTCCAGAACCACAAGGTGTCTATCTTCTGTAACCCACCCAGTCAGTGGTACATTGTTAAGGCAGCCCCAGCAAAGACAGCCATCTCTGGAGGAAACGGGGTACACATGGATAATGGATGCATATGATTTCTCTCTGTACTCTTTTTTACAAATAACTGTGAATTTAAAATTATCTCAATAAAAATTATAATCAAAAATTAAATGCTACACAGAAGCCCCATCTATGATGTATGTTAAACTCCCAGAAAAGAAAAGAAAATAAAAGAAAGAAGAAGGAAGGGAGGGAGAGGGAGGAGGGAAGGAGAAAGAGAGAGAGAAAGGGAGGGAGGCAGAAAGGAAGGGAGGGAGAGAGGGTGAATTAATTGTTTAAATAAGTTAAATAATAACATATTTGAGAGTAACTCCAGGAGGCTCTTGACCACGTATCTGCCATCCCATCAAGCGGTCCCATGCCCCAGCCTTCTGCCTCACTATTGATTGTTTTCTATTGGGATGGCTCTTTTCCTATGAAGTTCTATTGAACTGTTAAAAGGAAAGATGTGTCTCATTGATCATAGTAACAGAGCCATTTTGATCACATAGAAATGATAATATTTTCAGCCAGATGTCCTGGAGGGATTTTCCACTAATACGAGGATATCGTGTAGCAGGAGTAATCTTCCATGGGGGTCTTCTCCAGAGCACCTGGAAACGGCCCAAGCTAGGTAGGGTGAGCTGAGGCTCTGGTTCCTTCCTGCAAGAGTGACCAGGTAGGACTGAGGTCTAGGAGTATCCTTCTGGTGGGGACGCACCAAAGAACTCCCTGCCATTTCCAGTTCTTAATTCAAATCTAGAATAACCATGCTGAGGGGGTGGGCTGATGGTCTTGAAAACGGCTCACCATCGATATAGAACACACTGTAGCCAGTGCGAATATAAATAATATTAAAATGTTTCCATTTCTGAATGGAATTCCAATTACTGCATCTGGTCACTGCAGTAGCCATACAACAATTAAATTATAAATGTTTCTACACAGACAACTGCTTCATGTGGCGACTAATTTCAACGTCAGTTTAGGGTGAGATGTGCAATGGTCTATTGACGAAATCTGAAAAGTGATTTCCATGGGACCTGATTTTCATAAAGATGTGGATAGAAGAAATTCACTTTGAGACCTTTAGCTTCTTGTGTATAGAAACTTTTACTAGAATATCTTCTGGGATCATTAGTCAAAGCCTTGATTAAATTAGTCTTTTGCTTCTCATCCTTGGAAGGCACTTCCACACCTTTGCTGATTTTATCACTGAATAGCTGTTCGGATGTATTTCACTCAAAGCGTCCTTCCTAAATTAAATCAGTTTGGCAAATGATGAAGCCAGGAATGTTTCGGTGGTTGGTGCTGCTGCTGCTGTTGGGACGTGGGATTTCCACTGTAAGGTGTCTATCACGCACCGATGGGACCGGTGCTGGAACTGTGATCTGGCAATTACACCGAAGAGAGGAAGCCAGTAGCTCATAAGAACTGCAGCCTGTCCTGATTGATGTTGTCTGTCTCTCTGCACATCCCACAACAGAGAAGTGATCCCCTTATGCAGGGATGGTTCTGTGCAGTTCCCCCAATAACCCCAAAGGACTCATTGAGTACCCTGAGCAACAGGCCAGAAGAGAACCTGGAATCCAACCGTGACCTAACATAAGACCTGCTTTCCTAGCCACAGGAAGGAAGCAGTTGAGGTACAAACCACAGTGTCCCTGCTAGGGCTGGCTTTGACAACGCCACTTCCAGCCACGTGCGTACAGTGTGCTGAAGGTGACTGATAGAAAGCACCAAGGATTCCCAGTTCCATAGAAGAGGAAACTACTTTTCAAGTGATTTAAATACTACCCAGGTTCACAGAGTCACTTTCTCAAATCCCACATCACTCTAGCTACGACCAGAGTCCCAAATTCCAAAGGTAAAGTCCGAGTCGTTTTTGGTGTTTTCTGGGCTTGTGCAGAAGAGGGAGTGTGGAATAGTTGAGAATAAGGGAAGGGGTGTTCCCGGCCATGAAACTCTACAGCAGGTGGCAGACCCTCTACGGACAGTATGTCCGGCCTTCGGAGAGATACTGCGCTCGGGGGAACCGGAGAGTCACCGAAAACAATGCCTAATTCTGACACGAGACAGGAAGAGCCCATGAGCAGAGCAGTCCCTGGGCCAGGGCAGTGCACCCTCAGGAGGGCTGGGGTCCCAGCACGGCTCCATCACTGGCCAGTTGAGCGACTTCTCTCCACACGGTGCTCACTAGACCCCAGTATTTACCTAAGAAGAACACGGTTGTAGGAACTGAACATGACAATCCATATGAAGTGATTAGTACATTGTTCTGTACATGGTAATTACCTACTCCTGTGGGCACGGTCATCGAAGCTGCTGCTGCTTTCATTACTATTAAGCCAAGGAAACTGTCATACCTACTTTTCCGAATCCAGGGTTTAGTAAATGGTGGAAAATAACATTCTCTGACTTAGTTGCCTACGAGATGTTATCTATGCTGCTGATTCATGTGTAAAGCTACTAGAAGTGTGACATACACCTGTAAAGACACTGTTACCCCGTGGAAACAAACCACGGACACAGTGTAGCTGAGATGCTTCTTAGCTTTAAAGTGAAGGAGTGCTGTTTTAGCTTCACTTTCCTGAGTTGAATGTTACCGCACGGTAACAAGGAGAATCAGAGATGCAAAATCTCGATTTAATAAAAGTGAAAGATAACCCCGACACCACCTGTAACTCCTGCACACAGCAGCAAAGCTCCACAAAGACAACAGAGGAAAGCTGTCCGATAAAGGGTGACCAAAGGAGCAAAGACTGGTCCGACCTCAGGTTTCTCCTAGAATTAATTTTGTTCTGGAGCTCCCGTCGTACAGAGTGTGCAGGGAAAGAAGGTGTGAACCAAGAGTCTTATAAGCAGCCAAACTGAAACTCAAGGTAAAGAGCCATAAAATAAAACACTTCAAGACAAAACACACACACACACACACACACAAACACACACGTGCTGGAGGACAAAATTCAACTAATGAAAGACGAGTGGAAAAAACACTGTCAAAGAAACGTCAATGGTAAGGAGTTTATCTTACTGTAAGACAAACCAAAACGATTATGTTATTTATGGGTAAAGAACAGAATGTTCATGTCATAAGCCTTAATAATGCAGAAGCAATACAACAGTTTTGAGGAAAGACATAAGGAATGGGAGACAGTGCACTGTAAGCAAGCGGTGTCATCATCTGTTACGCCCAGCAGCGGAGTGATGGGAACTGAAGACAATAAATCAGAAAACTATAAGTAAATATGAGCAAAATGGTAAAGAGTAAGAAACATGTTTTTCTCACTGAAATTAAGTAGTGAAATTAAGAGAAGAATATGGAGGGAACGGAAATATATTGATTGCATTCTTACACCTGGTGTGGGATCACACTTGACCTTAGCCAAAAGGCCAAGAAGCGATCACATGGTGTGGAATCAACTTATACTACATAAAAATATGACATTGTGGCTAAAATATAGCATTACAGGTATTTATGTAGATTTGATTCAATCCCAATCAAACACCAGCATTTATTTTTCAAAAATTTCAGCCTTATTCTAAAATCCATGCAGAAATACAAAGGACCAAGAACTGCCAAGGGAATTTTGACACACCCAAAAGACTTAACACTACCAGCTATCAAGACTTGTTGTAAAAAGATAACATGGCATCAGCACCAGGACTGACTAACTAGCCAACAGAACTCAGCAGTGAATCTGAACCAGACACATCTACATGGGTGGACGACCAAGGCGTTGCCAGAACGCAGTGGGGAAAATAGTACATTTTTCAATAAGTAATTTTCTGTGAAAAAGTGCATTCGTTTTCTTTGGTGCCTTAAGAAATTATCAGACATTTAGTCACTTAGAAGAATCTGAATTTATTACTCACCATTTTTGTGGGTACAGGTAGAGGTTGGCTGGGTCCTCCGCTGGGTCCTCTGCTCAGGCCCTCCCAAGGCTGCACTGGAAGCACCGGTCAGGGCGGGGGGCTCTCGGTC
The DNA here is from genome assembly GCA_020311275.1 of Eira barbara. Classification (NCBI taxonomy): domain Eukaryota; kingdom Metazoa; phylum Chordata; class Mammalia; order Carnivora; family Mustelidae; genus Eira; species Eira barbara. The sequence goes on along the minus strand of JAHRIG010000494.1, from coordinate 1,606,909 downwards.
CTCTTCTAGGCACACACGGTTGTTGCTGGAATTCATTTCCTTGCGGTTGTTGAACTCAGGCCCTCAGCTGATAGAGACCCTCTGCTGCTCTTACACATATGGGCCCCTCTCCAAAATGGCAGCTCACGCCTTCAAGGCCAGCAGGAGAATTTTGCTCATGCTTTCAATCTCTCCCCTCAAAAAGGGCCAAGTCCCTTAGAAGGGCTCATGTAATTAAATCAGATCTACTTAGGATGAGCTCCCTTTTAATTAAATCAAAGTAACTGATTTGGGGCCTTAATGACATCTGAAATATTACTTTTCCTTTGTGCTATACCATAACCTAATCAAGAGTAAAATTCATCATCCTTATAATTGTCCATATCTTCTAGGAGAAGAAATTATACCAGATACCAGGGCCAGGGAGCTCCATGGGCCACTGAGAATTCTCCCCACCATAATGGGACATCCAGAGACAAAAGGAAGATAAAACCCTGCCTCACCCTATGAACGAAACTCAGTTTGTCCTCAGTGCACCCTGTCAACAAAAGTCAGTAGTTTGCAGATGTAACTGTTGAAGAAAAATCAGTGTTTTAACAAAAATATAGGACAATGTCTTAGTGACCTTGGTTTAGGCATATATCCCTTAAAAGGGGAAAAAAAAAAAAACACTAACAAAGAAAAATGATACATAGTACTATTTTAAAGTTAAGAACTTTTGTTTATTCAAACATAATAAAAATAAGGTAAAGTTAAACCCAAAATGCAAGAAGACATTTGTGATGTAAACATAAAACCAACAAAAGACTCATCCACAACATGAAAGAACTCCTCCGTATCATTATGGAAAAACACCACAGTAGCTACAATGGGCAAAAGACGTGAAAAGCCAAACGCAAAAACATTCAAAAATGAAAAAAAAAATAGAAAGAAAGAAAAAAGCATATGAAAATTCCCACCTTGATTAATGATAAGAAAAATGCAAGTTAAAAACACAATAAAATATAACAACACTTACCAAAGTGGCTAAATTTTTTAAAAGATACAAATGTTCAGTATTATAGAGCACATGAAGGTACTAGAGACACACACTGCTGGAAAAGCATTTGCCAGCACCGGCTCAAACGGAACATACCGTACTCATACATGGTGATCACACTCTTGGTTACCCCAATAAACAGATGTCTAAACATGAAACATACATGCACCGTAAGAGAAACAAATCCCAGCAAGCTACTGCTAATGCCCATAAAACGTGAACCACCCAGTGCCCTCCAGTAGAAGCCAGATGCATTGTGGTGTATGTTATAACAATGAGATGACATCCCAAACATGAAGTTGAGCAAAGTAAGTCATGAAAGAGAAAACGCAGAGTAGGCAATGTATATACGACACCAAAAAATAGGGAAATAAAACCTACAGCATTAGAAGTCAGGATTAAGGTCACCCTTAAAGATGACAACAATTGAAGGGAGCTGAGAGCAGAGTCTGAAGTTTGGGCGATGTTCTCTCTTGAGCAGGATGCCATTTACACAAGCATCCAAGATTATGAAAGTTCTTTGAAATGCCACTTCTATAATATTTGTCCTTCTATGTAAATTATACTGCAAAATAATTTTTTTTACAAATGGGATGAGTGTCTCCAATTGTGGTACATTTCCAAAATAAAAATTAAAATGATGATAAAAGACATCACAAGTCATTGCAACCACACACACATACACACACACACACACACACACAAGAGAGAGAGAGAGAAAAGAAAAGGGGGGAAAAAAACAACCCAGGGTTACAACTTGATATCAAAGTTTTATTATTTAGGTACAGAAAGAGAAAACGAGAGACGGAGAGGAGAATACATTCACAATGCTAAAAGTTTGAAATACACAGTGAAATGTCTAACAATTTTGCATATATATGCAAAAAATAACTTAAACTAGTCATCCATGAAAATGGGAGTATAAGGACCTCTGAAAGTTTGCATCTTCATAAAAGCAACCAAAAAATGGCAAAAATTCTCACAATCAACATTTTCAAAATTCTGGAAATGAATCAAAAGCTGTCTACAGTAATAAAAGAAAGTATGGTATTTGCATAAAAATAGACAATCTTACCCAACGAAACAGAATTGCGAATTCAAAAATAAACATATACATCCACGGGCAATTGATTTTGACAGGGATGCCGATAACATTCAGCGGGAACGCACAGTCTCTTTACCAAGCGGCGCAGGGATCCCGGGCTGTCCGTGCAAAACCATGCAGAAGAATGAAGGCGCACCTCTACCTCAACCACACACAGAACTCAACTCAAAACCCAAAGACATGCAAATGGCCAGCAAGTGCCGGAAAAGATGCCCAATCTAGTAAATCGCGAGAGAAACTCAACGCCTAGCCCCTCGCGGTCAGCCGGCCCCGGCAAACAGAGACGCCAGAGCGAACTTTAAGTGGCAGGTGTTGGCGAGGAGCTGGAGACGCTGAAAGGACCGGCGGGTACGCGCAGCGCCGGGGCCACCAACACTAAACGCGCCACCCGGGACCCAGGTCAAAGGTTGCGGCTCGAGCGGGCCGCGCAGGCGGACGGGAGGCCCCGGCGCCCAGAAGCAGGAGCCGCCGCCCGGTGTGGCCCCGAGCCAGGCCGCTGCGGGGAGACCCCAAGCCTGAAGGCGACGCTTGGCGCGCTCATGGGGCTCCCCAGCTTTCGGACCTGCCCCCGAGGGCCGAGCCCCGCATCTCTGGCCTGCAGACCCCGGCGTGGGTCTGGACACCCCAGCCCGCGCCCCAGGCCCCAGGCCCCAGGCTCGGCCCCACACCCGGAGACCCCAACGCTCACCCAGGCCCCAGGCCCCAGGCCTGGCCCCGCACCAGAGAACCCACCCCCAGAGACCCCAAGCACAGCCAGGCCCCGGCCGGCGGACAGACTCACCGGGGGCACCGGGCAGCCTCCGCCGTCCCCGCTCAGGCCGCGTCCGTGGGGCTCCCACTCCCGGGGTGCCCGCGTCCCCTGTGGACCGGCTCCGGCGCTGGACCCCGGTCCCGCGGGCGCGCCCTGGGTCCTCCTGAGCGCTTCTCTCCGCGGCCGGGTTTGCGCTGCCCCGGGGGCCCCTCCTCGAGGCTGGCCCTGGAGACCCGCGGGTCGTCCTGCCGCTGTAGCCGGGGCAGGAAGCGCCCTCGAGGCCGCCTGCGCGGAGGAGCCCCTGCCCACGCCCCGCCCCCAGGGCCGCGCTCCCGGGAGACACGTGTCCTCGCCCAGGCCTGGGGCCGAGACCTTCCCGCACTCCCTTGGCCCGCAGGAGGGGTGCAGTCGCGTGTGTTTGCCTGGTGTGCACGGGGACGCTGTGTGTGCTGAACCGGCACATGTAGGACTATGTGTAGGGTAGTGCGTGTCTAGTTGTACAGAGACAGTTGTGTGTGGGTGTGTGTATTTACTGTGTGTTTAAATATACATGTTTAACTCAAAAGGAAACTCACCATTTCTTAAACATGTGAAAAGATGCTAAACTCCTTTTTAATAATAGCAATAAAATTTTGGAGTCAGTTGAGAAACAATCTTTCACCAAGTTGAGTGGTAACGATGATAGATAATGGGTGGGGATGGAAAGATAAGGTGGATGGATGGATGGATGGATGGATAGACGATAGGTGGATGGAGGGAGCGAGGAGGGAGGGAGGGATAGATGATAGATAAGGTGGATGCGTGGAGAGATGGATGGATGGTCAGACAGACAGACATCAGAGCACAGGAAAATAGATCATCTTCTCTATTGTTTGCGAGGATAGATAAAGCAGTAGAACTCAACGATGGTAGTTTCGCACGGTGCATACATGTGCGAGTGTGTGCAGACAGCCCCGATCCAGAATGCATTTTGTGGCTCTGCTCCCACCTGTGGGAAATGAGGCGTGTACAAATTGTGGCAGTGTGGTTTGCACACACAAACTGGAGAAGACATAAATACCCATTAGCGGAAGATGTGTTAAATACGTTATGTACATCAATAAAACTGAGTGCCCCGTGGGGAGCATTTAAGAGAAAGAGACAGCTGTACGTACGCTGAAACAGAGAGACAGCCAAAAATTACTGGGTAGAAATAAGTGAATGTGAGTCTGTGCATGTTTGTAAATGAAAATAAATGTGAAAGTAGTGAAACTTGTTACTTATTTTTTTAAATATTTTATTTATTTCTTTGAGAGAGAGACAGGAGGGAAAGAGAGAGAGCGCGAGTGGGGGTGGGTAGCAGCAGCAGAGGGAGAGGGAGAAGCAGGCTCCTCCTTGAGCAGGGAGCCCTATGCGGGACTCGATCCCAGGATCATGACCTGAAAGGAAGGCAGACAGTCGAGCTGCTGAGCCACCCCAGGAGCCCCTATTACTTCTGAGGGGGAGCATGGATAGATGGACCAAAGATGCTTGCTTTCACCTTTTGTACTTTGTACCTTTGCATATGTCACCAACCCCACGAAGTAAAAGTCGGAGAAGTAAACAAGCACCCATACGGATAACGAGGAACCGGTGCACAGGCTCTGTGGCCGGCCTCTGGCCGAATCTCCGAGTTATGCCTGAACAGCCTGCGACTTCGGGGCTCCTTCAGCACCTGGGGCGTCGCTGTGCTTATCAGTTAAACGAACTCGGGACTCCTGGAGAACAAGCATTTCCAGGCTCATTTGGTCTCCGGTCCTGCATGAGCGGTTCTTCTTGGAAGGTAAATGCAACAGAGGCCAGTGTTTTTCTCCGGTTTGGGTCATTATCATTGTTATTTTCTTCATTGGCACCACCGCCAGCCATCCGCCGGTTCACTGAGACGTCCGACCCGGGAAGGAGACACGTTGCACATAAGCCTCCCTTGCGTCCTTCTCAACGCGAGTAAGATACAGACCCTGCCTTCTTTAGGCTCCTCAAAGGAAGACCGCAGTCCGGTCAGGGCAGCGCCAGCTTGTCTATCAAATGCTTGGGAGGGCTTTTCCTTGTAGCTTGATTTGCTTGCCGCTTCATGCCTCTGTGCTGGAATTGCATTCAAACTGACACCTTCTGAATAAATGCTTGCTTTTTTTTTTTTCCCTCCATGATCTTGCTGTCTTTGGTAGCTTCTCAAAGTGTGTACACCCCAAAATGAAGTTCTGCGATTTTAAAAACAAATTCATTATCCACAAACGGTTGCCTAGGAAAGGAACCATTTAGAGGAAATTACAGATGCACAGATTGGTGTGAATGGCCGCTCATCATTTCCCAATTAGCCCCTGTTTCGGGGTGTGCGTCTGTGTGGGTTCATTCCTTAACGCGTTAACTTTCCCCCTTGTCTGGTTGTGGTTTCCAGGTGTGAGCTTGTTTCTCGCCTCCTCGCTGCTGTTTATGCGAGATGCTGATTGTGGGTGAGTCTGTTGGCCCCACCCTGAAGCCTTCTGTTGGAAACAGACCATCTCGAGTATTAAATTTAGATCACTAAATGTGAGTGGGGAATGTGAGTGGGAATGACCTTGGTTTGCCCACTCGGGTGTATGGAAAGCAAGTCTTTTTTTTTTTTTTAAAGATTTTATTTATTTATTTGACAGACAGAGATCACAAGTAGGCAGAGAGGCAGGCAGAGAGAGAGAGGAGGAAACAGGCTCCCTGCTGAGCAGAGAGCCCCATGTGGGGCTCGATCCCAGGACCCTGGGATCATGACCTGAGCCGAAGGCAGAGGCTTTAACCCACTGAGCCACCCAGGCACCCCGGAAAGCGAGTCTTGAGTGAGAAATTGATGGGTCCTGAAAGGCGACAGAAAGAGGGAGCATCACAGATTACTTGACTGAGCCGCCTCAGGAAAACTGAGGCTTGGGAAGCAGGGAGCCAGAGGTCATCCACCCTGGCATGTCTGCATCTAGGGTGGAAAACACTTCTTCCCCCGAAAGGTGTGTTCTGATGCAAGACATGCTGGAGGTGACTCAAGGGACTGAAACACTTGGAAAGTGTTGTCATACGTAATATAAATGTCGGGTCTATTTTAAGAAACGTGGGATTTTCATCTTATTGTCCATGCACCACAGAAGCCAATAACAGAAGGAATTATTAGTCGTTGTACATTTCTTATGATCAGTCTCAACACATGCCCATTTTTTTCACACATGAGTTAAATAACCGTATTTGTGTGGGCGATGATTTCAAATTTCCTTTTAAGTTTGAAAATCCATGATATCATTAAGAATTAATGAACAAAAAGGTAAAACTTAAGAAGTCAAAAAATAGTTTCCTCGTAAAAAACAAAGGAATGACAATAAGAGTGCAAATATTTTGATATCTTTATTTACTTAATATGCTATCTTCAGAATTTTCTCATATTCTTAGCAATGTTTGCAAAAACCTGCTCATGATCCCATCAGACGCTCCACAAAGCCAGTGTAGCCAGTCTCCTGACGATATATGTTATATCGCTTTTGATTTTTACTATTCCAAATAATGGCTAGATAAACATGATTTTATATGTATATTTACACATATCATTATTTCTTTAGAATAAGCATTGGAAAAGAAATTGCTATTTCAATGCCTATGAGTTATATTAAGGATTTTCCTAACTTACCTTGAGAACTGCACACATCATAGTTTCTTGAAAGAATTATTGATTACTAGTGCCAGTAAAAAAAAAAAAAAATGAATAAAAGTAAAGAATGAATGAAGAGTAAGGGTTATCTATGGGTTCTGTCACTCTCTTTTGATTGAAAAAAGATCATTTTCTGAGGAAATCTGGCTGACATGCTCTCCTGCCCTTTCCAGACAATTAGGGTAAAGTAAGCATGGTTTCACTAGGGCACAGCCTAGAAAGACGATGCAAAACCACTTCCACTACAAAATTGTTTTTGTCCAATCTTTTCCTATGCCAGATCTTCGAAAGAGCAAGCATCCCACTCATACCTGAATCTCAGAACAGAAGTGAAGCATAGACTACAGTACTTTAGAGACCAAAGAGATCAGAGTTTATTTCAATTGATTTATTTCACAGATAAAAGATATGAGATCGGTCTAGAACTTGTTAGGGACTTGCTGAACATTATCCTAGCTTATAGAATCCCAATAGCAATATCAACACATTTGATGACATTTAACAGAAATTAGAACTGTATGGCAAGAAAACCACATAAGTTCTGTGAAACAAAAATAACAAACATACAAAAGCCAAAAGTTCAGCCTCCTTAGTTCATAAATTGTACTTGCAATAAGGAATACCATCCAACATAAGAGTGGCTACAATGTATAGACAGTAACTTGCAAACTAAGCAAAGGTATATTAAACAGTTCATCTTTACTAATAATTAAGTTACTACTATTTTTAATATTTCCTGTTCGCACTGAGTTTTCATATCCCAAGTATGGAAGAGTGGTTCAACATTAGAAAATCAATTAATGTAATCCATCATATCAACAGGGTAAAAAAATACATCATGACCATATTAATAGATGCAGAGAAAGCATTGGAGTAAATGCAACACCCATTCATGGTAACAGTTCTTAGCAAACTACTAAAAGGAGGAACTTCCTTAGCTTGATAAAGAATATCTACAAAATCCTGCAGTCAATATAATACTTGGTGATGAGGAACTTGAAGTCTTCCCACTAAGATCAAGCACAAGGCAGGGAATTCCCCTCTTCCCACGCCTCATTAATGTCCTTCTGGAAGTGCAGGCTAATTCAGTAAGAAAAAAGGGGGGGGGGGATAAGAGGTATAGAATTAGAAAGAAAGAAATAAAACTGACCTTTTTTTTGCAGATGATATGTTCATCTATGTAGAAAATGTTAAAAATTGACCAAAAACTCCCAGAATTAATGATCAGTTATAGCGAGATTATAGGATACAATGTTAATATGCAAAAGTAAGTCACTTGCTTTTATACACCAACGTGGGACTAGTGGAATTTGAAATTAAAAACATCATATGAGGGAGTCGGTGAAGCCTCTGCCTTCAGCTTGGGTCATGATCTCAGGGTCCTGGGATTCAGTCCTGCATCAGGCTCCCTGCTCAGTGGGAAATCTGCTTCTCTCTCTACCTCTGCAGCATCCCCTGCTTGTGCTCTCTTGCATGTTCTCTCTCTCTCTGTGTCAAGTAAATAAATAAAACCGTAAAAAAAAAAAAAAATGAGAAGAACTTCATTAGCACCAAAAAAGAAAAAAAGAAAAGAAAGAAAGAAAAGAAAAGAAAAAAAGAAAGAAATAGGTTTAAGTCTAACAAAATATGGGTGCACCTGGGTGGCTCAGTTGGTTAAGCGTCTGCCTTTGGCTCAGGTCATGATCTCAGGGTCCTGGGATCAAGTTCCACAATAGGCTCCCTGCTCAGTGGGGAGTCTGCTTCTCCCTCTCCCTGCCCCCCATTTGTGTTCTCTCTCAGTATCTCTCTCTCTTTTTCTCTCAAATAAATAAATTTTTAAAAATCTTTTGAAAAATTAAAAAAAAAAATTTTAAAGCCTAACAAAATTTATACGAAGGAAACTATAAAACATTGGCTAAATAAGTTCAAGAAGGTAAGTAAATGGAAAGATATTTCATGTTCATTTATAGGAAGCCTTAATTAATATTGTCTTGTCAAGATGTCAGTTCCTCCTAACTTGACCTATAGATTCAATGCAATTTCTTTTTTTTTTTTTTTTTAGATTTTATTTATTTATTTGACAGACAGAGATCACAAGCAGGCAGAGAGGCAGGCAGAGAGAGAGAGGAGGAAGCAGGGTCCCCACTGAGCAGAGAGCCCGATGTGGGGCTCGATCCCAGGACCCTGAGACCATGACCTGAGCTGAAGGCAGAGGCTTTAACCCACTGAGCCACTCAGGCGCTCTCAATGCAATTTCAATGAAAAAACCAGCAAGTAATTTTGTAGATATTGACAGAGTGATTCTATAATTTATATGGAGAGGAGTAAGACCCAGAATACCCAACAAAATACTGAAGGAGAAGAACAAATTTGGAGACTGATACTACCTGATGTCACGATCTGCTGTAACACTACTGTAGTCAGAACAGCCTGCTATTTCCTCTTCTGAGATATGCAACAATACGCATAAATCTAGAAGCATTAATCTAAGCGAAATGAGCCAATCACAGAAGGAAAAACACTGCATGATCTCACTTACATGTGGAATCTTAAATACGCAAATTCTCAGAAGCGGCATACAGAAAGATGGTGGCCAGAGGTTGGATGAGGGAGAAATGGGGAGTTGGTGTTCAATGGGTATAAAGCTGCAGTTATACAAGAAGAGTAAGTTGTAAAGATCTCCTGTGCATCATGGAGCCTATATATGCTGTGCTGTGCACTTAAAAATGTGCTGACAGGGTGGTTCTCCTGGTGAGTGTTCCTGTCACACACGGGTGAGTGTGTGGAGACCTGGAGATGGTGGGACCTGGAGGGGACCTGGAGATGGTGGATGTTTATTACCTTGAGCGGGCTGATGGTTTCACAGATGTATGCTAACTGGCTACACTCACAGAATTGTAGATACTTTGTAGTTATTCGTGTATCGGTTATACCCCTGTAAAGTTTGTTTAGAAGATGCTATGGTGTGGGGTTGGTGAAAAAACGGCTCCATAGATCCATGGAACAAGACAGAGAATACAGAAATGCGTGTGCACAGATAGAGCCAACTGATCTTGGCAAAGGAGCAGAGGCGACACAACGGAGGAAGGACAACGTCTCCAACGGATGGTGCTGAGCAAGTGGAAATCGACGTGCGACCAAACGAGTCAGACATAGAGCTACCTTACTTCACAAAAGTCAACTCAAAATGGATCATATATTTAAATGTAAAGAACTATAAAGCTCCTAGAGATAACAGGAGATAATCTACCCACGCTTGGGTTTGCTGATGACTTCTTGAGTATAATACTGAAAGCACAGTCATGAAAAAAATTGATAAGTTGGACTTAATTAAAACTAAACACTTGTGCTCTGAGAAGACAAGCCACAGACTGGAAGGAGATATTTTCAAAAGACGTGTCTGATCAAGGACTGGTATCCAAAATATACAAATAACTCTTAACATTCAATAATTAGAACACAAAAATTTAATCTAAAAAAATGGACCAAGGACCTGAGTAGACAGCTCATTAAAATATATATACAGATGGCAAAAAAGCCTATGCAAAAATGTTCCATGTCATATGTCATCATGGAAATACAAATTAAAATAAGACTGAGGTACCACTACGCACTTACTAGATTGGCTAAAATCCAAAACACTGACAACACCAAATGTTGGCAAGGACATGGGACCACAGGAACTCTCAGTCACTGCTGGTGGAAGGGAGAAGGACGAGACCACTTTGACAGACAGGTTGGTGGCCCTTTACACAGCTAAATCTACTCTTATCCTATCAGAAATTGTGCTCCTCAGTGTTTACCCAAAGGCATTGAAAATGCATATCCACACAAAAACCCGCACACGAGTATTTATAGTGGTTTTGTTCAGAGTCACCAAAACCTGGAAGCACACGAGGCGTCCTCCAGCAGGGGACGGATGAGTGACCGTGGTCCATCCGGACGCGGACACTATTCAGCACTAAAACAAAACAAGCTGAGAAGCCATGAGAAGACATGGGGGAACCTTAAAAACACATCCCTGCATGAAAGACGCTGGTCTGAAACGGCTGCATACGGTGTGGTTTCGACTGTATGATATTCCCGCAAAGACGAAACTGCGGACACAGTGAAAATCAGGGTCGCCAGAGCTTGGGGCAGTGGGGGGGAATGCATAGGGTATTTTTAGTGCAGTGAAACTATTCTGTACGATGTTGTAACTGTGGATATACATCACTACACGTTTGTCCAAAACACGATACCAAGACTGACCCCTGATGTAAGCTTCAGACTCAAGGTGGTAGAGACACGTGTACACTGGTTCATTGTTTACAGAAAATACCACCTGGTGGGGAACATTGATCATGGGGGCTGTGGGGAGAGAGTGTTTGGGAACTCTCTACTTTCTACAGAACTTTCTTGTGAACCTAAAACTGCTCTGAAAAGTAAAGTCCATACTAAAAGCAAACAAGCAAAAACCAAAATGTACACGTGAAAAAATAAAGTTGATGTAATTACAAATTGGTAAAACCTTCCAGGAAAGTCATTTAGTATATGGATCAAAAATTCTAAAAGCAGTTTCTGGCAGGCCAGTAATTTACTTTCAAGGATGTCATTCAAAGACAATAATCGTGGATATCATCTTTTTAGTAAGACTTGTGTCCATTTTTAAGACACTTTAATGAATAATATACGTAATTGAGGTGTTTTAAACTCAAGTAGATGTTGATGCCCGTTTTTTATCTGACATGTCTAAACTTTTGCCTTTGTTTGATTCTTCGGCACAGGATCCTGGGCTTTTCTCCCTGGCCTTCTGGTTCAGGCTTCACTCACCCTGGACTGGATGCCTGTGTCTGGCTTCCTCTCCTCCCTCGTGCGTACCGGAGTGCAAGTCACCACGGGAGCGGAGCAAGACCATGCCAGCACTCGCAGCTACTTCTCTTGCGTCTCCCGTCAAGAACCCAAGAGGGCATCCAGTACCTCCCACGTCCCCCCCATGTCAGCTGACCACACAGCTCACCTAGTGACCAGGAATGCTTCGCCTGGCTTTCTCTCATAACTCCTTCTGACTTACAAAATTCACTCTCTTTTCTGTATTTTGACACAATAAATGTGCATCTCACGTTTCTATACTACCAAGACAGATACTTTCCTGTTGCACTGTATCTTGCAATAATTTCCGAAAAGTGTTCGTTGTTCAGAGGAGCCCTTGGGAGGGCTCCACTTCTTCAGCTAAAAAGCGTTCTTTCCTGTTATTTCTCATCATGCTGACGGGACCGCCGTCCCCTCTGTTCCTGAGCTCGGATCTGACCTTCGGTGCGTCACTAATGATCTCCTCCTGTCAGATGTAAGCGCCGTTGGCCTTTCTTGCTTTGTGAAAGTCAAGTCCTATTTTTTATTTTTAATTACTTATTTAGTCAATTTATTTATTTTCTTTTTTTCTAAAGATTTATTTATTTATTTGACAGACAGAGATCACAAGTAGGCAGAGAGAGAGGGGGAAGCAGGCTCCCTGCTGAGCAGAGAGCCCGATGCGGGACTCGATCCCAGGACCCTGAGATCATGACCTGAGCTGAAGGCAGAGGCTTAGCCCACTGAGCCACCCAGGCACCCCATCGATTTATTTTTTGAGAGACAGAGAGAGCACCTGGGTGCAGGGGTAGTGGGAGAGGGAGAAAGAGAATCTCAAGCTGCACACCGAGTGTGGAGTACGGCACGGGGCTCAATCTCACAACCCTGAGATCATGACCTGGGCTGAAATCAAGAGTCTGGTGCTCAACCATCTGAGCCCCCAGGAGCACCGAATGTCAAGTTTTAATTCCTCTGGTTCAAGTTTGCCTGAAACAGCACTTGATCCTTCTCTGGATATTTTCAAGGTTTTTGTTTTGTTTTGTTTTGTTTTAACCACTTCTGTTTTGTTTTTCTTAACTCTTCGTTCATTTTAAAAATTTCAGCTAAGGTGTATAACGTTCTTTCTGTAGCTCATCCCTGATATCAAATTTAAAATGAGTTACAGATGAGAAGAGACTGCTTAGTGGGTACACTATTTTCTTTTGGGGCGATGAATGCGTTTTAGAAACGGAGGTGGTGGTCGGTACAGCTCTGTCAGTATACTAAGTGCCATGGAGTTGTACACTTTGCTTAAAATGGTGAATTTTATGTTACGTGAATTTTACCTCAATAAAATAAATCATACTTCAAAAAATAAAATAAATAAAATGCATTACTCTCAATTTAATCTTGCATAAAATGGTTTTTTAAGTAAGAAATTATTTGTAATAAAAAGAGAGATTAAATGTTTTCACTTTTATCTCCAATAAAATATGTTTCTATTTAAATGAGAATGATAGAACCAGAAAACTGCAGCGTAAGACCCTAAAAAGAATCCTATTTTAATTGCGGGAATGGCCCCAGAAAATTAAAAGAAACTTGTGCAAACAAGTTCTTGGCATATCGGGACGGTTGGTCTCCAGCCTCGTCTAAGCCCTGCACCACTGAGATGTCTGTCGTGCGTTTATATCCAGTGAACCGTTGGACGTGTACCCCAGACTTTGACCACCGGCAGAGCTGGATGAAGTATTAGCTCACCAGACTTTCCATGTGGGACCTTGCATGGGGCAAGAACCTCAATTTTCCCTCGCCACGCCCCAGGCTTCCTTCCTGTGTTCACAGTGGCATTGAGCAAGGTCACACCGTGCAAGTGTCCTGTACATGCACAACGTACCACGGAGACACGGGATATGCTGACAAGAGTCAGGATCTCTGCAGCGGGAAGTTCCCCTATGGACAATCTAGAAACATTCTCATGGCCGGTGCAGACAAAAGTCACACAGGCACCGTGTTTGAGACCATTTGGAAAAGGCAGTGGACTAACAGTCCACGTTGTCCTTCGGGAGTGCAGACCCACTGTGTTTTTGCTCCAGCGCTGTTCTGGGACGGTGCTGTAATCCTGCTCGTCTGCCGTAGTGTGATCGATGGCATCGCAGTCGTGTAACTGATGGTGCGTCAGGCAGAACAGACATCGTCAGTTCATCTCCTCCTGGTAGGTTGAAAAGACGGGAAAACCCCCTAAGGGCTCCCGCTTGCACTCCTTCTTTGCAGCGATCAGAGACAACAAGTTCCTTCCTGTGTTATTCTTGTGTGTGTAAAGAGGTTTTGTACAAGGAAGTCCCTGGCGTAAACAGTATTGAAAAACTGTTCCAAAGGATTAAAGCGCCGGTAACGATCTGCTCCCAGAAGTGAGTCTTCACACGGGCTGCGTTGATGTAACCAGCCATGGGCGCTCAAGATGATACCCAGCAGCCAGTGTGGAAAATAAATAAATAAAGCAAAAACCAACGTGGTCATAAAACCAGGCATTGCTTCTATATTTTAATATAAATAAAAAAGTATGGCAGACTCAAGTTATTAGGGTAGATGCACAGAATTAGAGACAAAATGCGTAGAGTGTTTTTATGGGCTCCATGGACATGTTGAGTCAGGTCAATGGGGCTACTTTGACAGAGAAACCCAAGGTAAGAGAGATCAAAGTATAGCCACAGCAGGGTAAAAACATTAAAATCTGAAAACCTGTCCTTTAGAGCTATGGCAACAAGATTTCTTTTCCTGCTACATCGGAAAGTAGTTCACTGTGGCATCTTACTCTCCAAATAGGAAATGTGGGTTGACTGTCCTAATAATCTCTTTGGATCAGTGAACCATTAACATCTTAATCCCAAAAAGCTCTGCTTTTATTTCCAGGCCAAGGTTGGTAAAGAATGCTTGAGTCTTATGCTGGGATGCGCTGGCAGCCCTCTAATGCACTGACAGTGTTCTAAGATTACAAATAAATCTAAAGATTACAGATAAAGCACTAGCCAAGATGGCGGCTCTCCACCCTCTGCCCTCGCCAGCGGACTGGACACAGGTCAGTGCACAGGCCCACTGCCATCTTGGTAAAGCCTGTTCTGCTATGTGTGCCGACAACCAGCTGGCCACTTGCTTAAGTGGTCTTCGGTCTTGGGTCTTAGGATGGGAAAGGGAGAGTGGGGGAGGATTTATAAGAATCATCTAGGCAAAAGTTCCTTGTTGAATTCACCGAACATTTTCACAGCCTCCCAACCCAGTTTAGGGCTCGTTAACTCACACCTGAAAACAGTTTTTAAAAATCACTTGTTTCCAGTGACCTTTGGCACCATTGGAAGAGATGACCCATCCGACCGATACGGACACCACAAGCCAGTGTATCTAAGAATATTTTATGTAAAAATGACACCAAAAATGGGATCCTATGGATTAAAGAAAAAGTAGGAGCCTGTGGGTTTAACAACATTGAAGGGTTTTTTGTTTTGTTTTGTTTTATTTTCTTTTTCTTTTTCTTCTTTTGGGTTTTTTGTTGTGTTTTGTTTTTTGGTTTTCGGGTTTTTTTACTGCCGGCTCCCACATCCTACAATACCCTAACGTTTGTCGTTATCTGCAGAAGCCTTGCGTCGCATGTGAGTGTGCCGTCAGCTTTCTTATGCTTCCCTCCGGGATGTCACAAAACAAAGTGCTCACAGTGGGCTTATTTGGGGCATCGGTTATCCAGATGATCTTTAACTGTTGTATTTTGTCACCAAATATTTTACGACACGGTTCACAGGCACTGAATCACTTCTGAGTCTTTTGTACAAACTGCCACCACCGTTTGTTTGGGTCACTGTGCCCTGAACCACACAGCTGGGGCTGGGGGAGATCGTCTTCTCCGCAGGTGCGCTCGCCTCCGGCTGTAACCTATTCCCTGTGCCCTCCGGACTTTTCTGACTGGCCTGTCCAAGTCATCTCACGTTTATACCTAATGTAGAGCATCATACAGATTTCTGCCCAAATGTCCGCGTGTGTTTTCATATTCCCGGAGCACGCCCAGCGAGGGACTGCACTCTGCGGCGCCCTCGGCCATTGAGCGATGATCCACGTCGATAAAAAGCCACGAAGAATCTGGGAGCGCCTGTTTCCTCCGACAGGCCCCTGGTCGGGTTAACTAGGAGAACGTCGAGGTACCGTTTTTTTCTTCTAGAAAAGTCTTTTCTTCCCTCTGTTCCATAAACCGTGGCAATGGCATCGTTATTTGTACCCGTTGTTTTTATTGCCCTCTTGTTCGTGTTTATCTTTTGAATCTCCCCGTGTGTCATACACTGGGGCGTTGACGGCGACAGTGCCAGAAAAGCAATTTCTTTAAGACGCGGCGAGAACCCAGACCCCCGTCGCGGGTCCCTGCACACAGGGCCCGCGCAAGAGCCGTGTGGCCCCCGGGGTCCGGCGCCGGCGCTCCCCTCACCGCGCGGCTCAGCCTTCCGATGCGGACGCGCGCTCTCTCCCGCTCCCCCGCCACCTCGCCGACGTGAGGTCAAGGGGAGATGACAAGGCGAGTGGAGGGGAGGTCCCACAGCCGAGTCGGGAAAAGTTCCCACCCGCCCGCAGCACTAGCAAACCTCTCCGCGTTCCTTGTCTCCGGGGCTTGACCTCCCTCGTCTCCAGGAGCCGCCTCCAGCGTTAATTAGTCTGCGCTTGTGACCAGCCCCTGGAGCCCAGAATCTCTGGGGTTCAGCACGTCAGGAGGGGACTTGTGTTAGCTCAGAGACTCTCTGTGGCAGCACTAATCGTACAATTAGTCCAAGGTCAGGGGGTGCCACGGTGCCCGAGCCGTCTTTTGCACGAGAGGTGACATGCATCTGCGCTGGGGCAAGACTTCTCTCTGGCGACGGCGCGGAGGGGGCATTCGATGCTGTAAATTGTGATGAAAATCCAACCTGGATTGCATTTCTGTCCACAGATTCTGAATATAGGGAACAAGCGTCCAGGTGTGGGAATTAAATAAAATACAAAATCCAAAGAAAGAATATGGGGTGGGGATAAGCATTATGACCTACAGTCTTGAGTTGTTACAAGCCAATGTCGTACATCAGGTAAGACAAGGGCTTCCCGTCTTTCTCCACGAAGTACAGAAGGCATGCATTCCTGTTTTGGAAGGCACTAGAAAATATAAGAAACGTGTGTTTTGGGGCGCCTGGGTGGCTCAGTGGGTTAAGCCACTGCCTTCGGCTCAGGTCATGATCTCAGGGTCCTGGGATCGAGTCCCACGTCGGGCTCTCTGCTCCGCGGGGAGCCTGCTTCCTCCTCTCTCTGCCTGCCTCTCTGCCTCCTTGTGATCTCTGTCTGTCGAATAAATAAATAAAATCTTTAAAAACAAAAAAAAAGAAAGAAACGTGTGTTTTCAGTCTTTTTAACTTTAGCTCTCTAGTGAATATCTCATGGCTTTTATTTGAAATTTTCTGATGATTAATGATGCTGAATACTTTTTACTTCCTTATTACCCATTTCTATGTCTATTTTTGTGATTACCTACTCAAGTATTTTCTCCGATTTTTATAGATTGGTTTCCTTTTTATTTCTTTTTTTTTTTTTAAGATTTTATTTATTTTTTTGACAGACAGAGACAAAGGCAGAGGCTTTAACCCACTGAGCCACCCAGGCGCTCCCAGTTTCCTTTTTATTTCTAATTAGTAGTATTTCCTTACATACTATGGATAAAAGCCATTTAACAGATGTACTACATATATCTGTGATTTGCAATTCCGTTTCTTATAGTTTCTTTCAGTGAGCAGAAATGTGTAATTATGATAAGGTAAACTTACCTTTTCTGCTTGTATGTGTCCTGTTCTTTTGTTGTCTATGCTTTTATTCAAAAGCTGTGCTCCAAACTGAAAGTTTTGAAGGTATTTTCCAGTTTTTTCGTCTAGAAGAGTTATAGTTTGAGGTGTTTACATTTTGGTCTACTTTACTTCTTTACCCAAGTGGTAAAAGGGTCTAAGTCAATTTTTTTTCAGATCAATGTCCCATTATTTCAGCAGCAATTTTTGGTAAGGTCTTACTATTAACTAATGAATTTTTTTGGAGCCCTTGTTGTCATTTAAATGACCAAATTAACATGGGTTTGTTTTTGGACCGCACAGTTAGTCCATTGGACAAATTTTCTTTCTCTATAGTGTATGTCCTCTCATTCTATTATCTTTATTTAAGCTTGTCTTAATTGTTCTAGGTGATGTGAAATTCATATAAATTTTAGAATCATCTTGTCAATTTCTGTAAAATCAAGCATACTGAAATTTTGATTAAGATTGCATTGAATGTGCAGATGAATTGATGGAAAATGACATCTTAACAATTCTGAGTCTTCCAATTCAAGAACGTGGTACAATTCCCCAGCCTTTAAGGTCTTTGTACTTTCCCTCTAACAGTATTTTGTAATTTCTGTTTGTTTGGGGACTTTTTGGGGGGTGTGTGTGTGTGTGTGTGTGTGTGTGTGTTTGTGATGTCTTATCTTTAATTGAAGAGTTTCTCTTAAGCGTTTGGTGTTTTTCTACTGATGTAAATGCTATTTTTATTGGCATTTCCCCATTGTTCATAGTAAATATGAAGAAATGCAATCGATCTTTGTATAGTCACCTTGTGTCCTGGAACTTTGTTAAATGCAATTATTACATTTCGTAATTTGGAAATTTCAGAATTTTCTTGCGTATACAGTTAGGCAATGTACAATTACAGTTACTTCTTCCTTATAAATGGTCTTTATAAATATCATTCCTTATTCTTGACATATTGCATTGGCTAGAAACTTCCTTCCAATAGCAAATTAAAGTAACGAGAACAGACATCCATGTTCTGTACCATAACTTATGAGAAATGTACCTGTGCTTGATGTTAGTTATAGATCTGTCCTTGATGTCATTTAACAGGCTGAGTAAATAATTTTCTGCCTCTAGTTTGTTGAGAGACTTTATCATGAATGAGTTTTGATTTCCTTAAATGTCTTTATGCAGCTTTCGATAAAATCATGTAGATCTTCTTTAAGAGTCTATTAATATGTAGATTATATTCAGTGCATTTTCAAGTGTTCAGTCAAAATTGCGTTCCTCAGATAAACTAGCTCATAATGGTTAGTCATTTTTATATATTGCTGGATTTGATGACCTAATTCTTCTTAAGGGTTTTTATGTCTATATTCATGAAAATATTGGCATGTAGTTTTCTTACAATGTATATATGCATGATTTTGGTATCAGGTAATGCTGCCCAAATTAAATGGATTTAATAATGTCCCAAAATATATATTGGGTAAACACTGTGTAAAATGATGTATTTTCTTTATCTATTTGATAAAATCTATTAGTAAAGCCACTGAAATTGGACTTGAACATACTTTGTGGAAAAGTTTTTAATGATGAATTTAATCTATTTAGTAGGTATGGAATAATTCAAATCATTTTTGTGAGTAATCTTTTCTAGTCTGCTCTTTGTCTGAGCAGACAGTCTCCACCTCCTAATTGCTTAGACTAAATCTGGTATAATTTTCGGGGTGCCTGGGTGGCTCAGTGGGTTAAAGCTGCTGCCTTCAGCTCAGGTCATGATCCCAGCGTCCTGGGATCGAGCCCTGCATCGGGCTCTCTGCTCAACAGGGAGCCTGCTTCCTCCCTTCTCTCTCTGCCTGCCTCTCTGCCTATTTGTGATCTGTCTGTCAAATAAATAAATAAAGTCTTTTAAAAAAAATAAATATGTTATTTGTGGAGCATAACAAACAATATGGAGGACAAGGGTAGATGGAGAGGAGAAGGGAGTTGAGGGAAATTGGAAGGGGAGGTGAACCATGAGAGACTACAGACTCTGAAAAACAACCTGAGGGTTTTGAAGGGGCGGGGGGTGGGAGGTTGGGGGAACCTGGTGGTGGGTACTGGGGAGGGCACGGATTGCATGGTGCACTGGGTGTGGTGAAAAAACAATGAATACTGTTACGCTGAAAAGAAATAAATCATAAAAAATTTAATAAATAAATAAATAAATAAATAAATAAAAGACTTCATGTTTAAATCTGGTATAATTTTCAAGAGCTGGATATAAATCCACTCTGTTGATCTGTGTTTTCCCTTTGTCTCATTCAATCATCATTTATTTTTTCCTGCCTGTAGGAACTAGTCGAGGGTTTTTAGGATCTAATCTTGCCTCAATAAATGGCTTAACTGCTACTCCTCTTTACGATTTAGTGGTAGCTCTTAAGTTTACAGCATAAAACTTCAACTGATCTCAGATGATCTTCACACCAAGCATGGGAACATTCTAACATTTTACTACAGTTCTGCTAGACCTTGTTTTCTGCCATTACTGCCGTGCATTTTGAATCTAGTTACGTTATAAACTCAACAATGCTTTGCTGTCATATTTTCATTAAAGAGTCGGTGATCATTTTAAAAAAATGAAAAAGTTAGAAAAATGTCTATTATATGTCTGTCCATATTTACCATTTCCAGTTTTTATTGGTTCTTCATTTCTTTCTGTTGATACAAGTTTCCATCTGGTGTAAATTTCCTTCACATTAACAGCTTATTTTAGCATTGCTTGTAGTGCAAGGTTACTAGCAATGTTTTATCGCAGCTCCTGTTTTTCCAGCCAAGTTTTTATTTCTATTTATTTTTATAGCGGCTTTATTGGGGTATAATATGTCTATAATAAAATTCATCAATTTTAAGTTTATAATTTGATGAGTTTTGACAACATATCCAACCATGTGACCACCAGCACAATCATAGTAAAAACATTTGGTCACCTCCCAATTTCCATCCTGCTACTTTAGTTAATCCCCCCATCCCACCTGGCCCTAACCAACCATATATCTGCTTTTTATCACCGTAACTTTCTACAGTACAAAATTTCACATATATGAAGTCATACAGTATGTATCCTTTTATGCCTGGCCCCTTCATTTAGCATCATGCTTTCCAAATTCTTCCAGGTCGTTTCACATATCACCAGCTTGTTTCTTTATTCCTGAACAGTTTCTTTTCTATGACTATAGCTACAATTTATTCATCCATTTACCAATTTGATAGACAGTGAGTTTCTTTACCAATTTTGGCTATTAGGAATAAAGTTGTCATGAACTCTCAACTGTAAGTCTTTTGTCAATAATGTTTTGACTTATATTGTTTCATTACGTAATAAATCAATCATATGGTAAATGTAGGTTCAACTTTGAAGGAATCTGCCGAATTATTTTCCAGGGCAGCTGAACTACTGTGGATTCCAAGTCACAATTCATGAGATTTCCAGTTATACCACATAGTCTCCAAGATCTGGTATTGTTTCTTTTCTTTTTTTTTTTTTTTAAGATTTTATTTGTTTATTTGACAGGCAGAGATCACAAGTAGGCAGAGAGGCAGGCAGAGAGAGAGGAGGAAGCAGGCTCCCCGCCGAGCAGAGAGCCCTATGCAGGGCTCAATCCCAGGACCCTGAGATCATGACCTGAGCCAAAGGCGGAGGCTTTAACCCACTGAGCCACCCAGGTGCCCCTCTTTTTTTTTTTTTTTTTTAAGATTTTGTTTATTTATTTGACAGACAGAGATCACAAGTAGACAGAGAGGCAGGCGGGCGGGGGCGGGGACCAGACTCCCTGTTGAGCAGAGAGCCCAATGCGGGGCTTGATCCCAGGACCCTGGAATCATGACCTGAGCCAAAGGCAGAGGCTTAATCCACTGAGCCACCCCTTGATATTGTTTCCTAACTGGTAGCGATTGTGGAGTGTATTTAGTACTATCTACTGTGATTTTAGCTGAGATTTCACAAAGCACTGGATTTTTCTTTATGTACTTATTTGCCATTAGTATATTTTATTCTATGAAGTAGAGATTCAAATTTTTGCCCATTTAAATCATCATGGTGTATACCTTCTTATTGAATTGGGAAGGTTCTTTATAAATTCTAGATATGGATATATATGTTCTTAATTAGATTAATGCCTTAAAAATATTATCCCCTATATTGTGGCTAGTCATTTCTTTCATTAAAAGTGACATTTGAAGAGCATTTGGGGGGTTTTTTAAATATCTTTGTTGAGGTTCAATTCATTTGAATTTCCTTTTGTGGTTTTTGCTTTTTATGTCAAACCAAAAACCTTTTCTTGCCTTTTCCAAAGCCATGAAGATGTTCTCCTATGTATTGTTCTGGAATTTTTATTTATTTAGGTCTTACATGTTAAGCCATGATCATTTTAAATTATTTTTATGATATGAAGTTAAGGTTGATTTATATACAATATAATTATATTTAAGTATTATATTTTATATGTAATTAACATATACTATATCTATATATCTACATATATGTAATTACATATGTAAATTGTATATAGTACATGTATACTATATAGATACTATACGGTATCTATTTAGTAAATATATATACTATAAAGATAGATCGATGGATACAGATAATTTTTTATGACCATTTCTTGGAGACAATTCTTTCTCCATTGAACTAGAATGGCATTGTTGCTGATTAGCAACCGGCCATAGATGTTTGAGTCTGTTTCTGGATTACCTATTCAGTTTCCTTTAATATATACATCTGTTTCTTTGTTGTTGTTGTTTTAAATATTTATTTATTTGAGAGAGAGAGAGAGAGATAGCACGAGTGGGAGAGGGAGGCAGAACCTCAAGCAGACTGCACTGAGCACAGAGCCCAAACACGAGGCTCCATCCCGGGACCCCGAGATAAGACCTGAGCTGAAACCAGACATTCTGACGTTCAACCGACTGCCATCCAGGTGCCCCACACATCTGTTTTTATACAAAAACCGTAGTATCTTTATCAATAGATTTTCATATTATGTCTATAAAGTAACCCGCCTTTGGTCTTCTGCTTAAAATTTCTGACTATTTCTAGGTTCTTTGCATTATCACACAAGTTTTAGAATTGACTTATTAATTTCTAAATAAAAGCCTACTGGAGGTTTTTGTTTTGTAAGTAAGCTCCACATTTAGTGTGGGGCTTGAACTCAGGACCCTGAAATCAAGAATCACGTGCTATATGGGCTGAGCCAGTCAGACACCCTGTCCCTATCAGACACCCAGAACGTTAATGGGAACTACTCAAATATTTTAATTTTGTGGAGAATCATGTATTAACTTTATTGACTCTTCCATGAATCCATGAATCCATGACTATGGTGTATTTCTAAATATATTTAGATATTCTTGAATTTCTCTCCACAATGTTTGGTGTTTCTCAGTATACACACATTCCAAACATTTTGATAGAATTATCCTATCCCTAAGTGTTTCATGTTAAGATGTTTTTGTAAATGTTTCTGCCTGCAGAATTTCAGTTTCTATTATTTCAGAACAAATATATTGGAATATAACATCTGATATTGACCTTGTAAACTATAACATTGCCAGGCTTGACGGTTGCTGCTGGATGGTTTTGTTAGTCATAGTCGTCATTGTAGTCGTAGTTGTAATACTAAAATCTTGGGGATTTTCTGTTGAGAAGATTACATCATCTCTGAATTAAATTGGGTTTATTCTTCTAAAAATTTTTTCCTGTCTTAGTGTACTCTCTACAGCATCTACCACAATGCAGAATAGAATTGGCGAGAGCAGATGCCTTTGTCGCGTTCCTGATCACAGGGGAAATCATCCAGTCCTTCACCCCACGGCGTGATTGAGCTGTAGATTTTTGAGGCTGACATGATTTCCTTATACTTCTAGTTTTCTAAGAGGACTTTTAATGAATGAATATGGAGTTTTGTCCATGTTTTTTCTCTACATTTCTGGTATGGCTAGGTAATTTTTCTTCT
Organism: Eira barbara; assembly: GCA_020311275.1. Taxonomy (NCBI): domain Eukaryota; kingdom Metazoa; phylum Chordata; class Mammalia; order Carnivora; family Mustelidae; genus Eira; species Eira barbara. The sequence continues at coordinate 1,583,756 of JAHRIG010000494.1, read as the reverse complement.
TTAATCTGCTAATAAGGTGAATTAAGCGGACTTATTTTTAAAACTTGAAGCAACCTTGAGTTCATGGGATAAATCCCCCTTGGTCATGATGGATTTTACATATTGCTGGATTCCATATGCTCGTATTTCCTTAAAGATGTTGAGTCTAGGATAAACTGTGGTCCATCCAGACAGTGGAATAGTGTTCAGTGCTAAAAATAAATGAGCCATCAAGCCATGAAAAGACACGGAGTAAACTTAAATGCCTCTTATCGGGTGAAAGAAGTCACTTTGAAAAGCTCACAGACTGTATGATTCCAACTGTGTGACATTCCAGGAAAAGCAAAACTATGGAGACAGGGAAAGGTCAGGGGTTGTCAGAGGTTGGGGGAAGGGGGCTGGATAGTTGGAGCACAGAAGATTTTTAGTCGGCAAAACTACTCTGTGTGGTACTATAATGATACATACATGTCATTATGCGTCTATCCACACCCCTAGAATGCACAGCACCAAGAGGGGCCCTAGTATCAACTGTGGAGTCAGGGTGATGACGCGTCAGTGTGCGTTCAACCTCGATAACAAACGTACCATCAGGCGGGAGGTGTTGATAGTGGGGGAGGCTGTGCTAGGGGTAAGACAGGAGGCATATGGGAAATCTGTGTCTTCCTCTCAATTTTGCTATGAATCTGAAACTGCTCTAAAAAAAAAATCCTACTAAAATTATTGAGTCCATATTTGTGAAGGATAATCCTCCGTAATTTCATTTTCTTATAATGTCTTTATGGTTCGATGTCAGGTAAATACTAGCATTATAACACGAAGGATTTGCATAAGAATATAAGTATATTTTTTCTTATGTTTGATAGATTTCATCCCTGAAACTGTACACCAAGGCTTCCTTTGTGGGGAATGTTTTAACTTAACATTTAATTTCTTTAATAGATTCAGGGTAATTTGTGATTTTCTGAAATGAGTTAGGACATTTCTGTCTGTGAAGGAATTTGTATTTCATCTGCTGCTGTAGAACCATCTTCCCCTTATTTCTGCCATGAAGATGCCCCAACGTCACTCCCGATGTTAGTCATTCCTTCATGCCTCCTTGTTATTTTGTTGATCACTAAAATTCAGATTCATCAGTTTCGCTGATCACTCTAAAGAACCAACTCTTGGATTCTGTAATTTTGCTATAGTTTCATTCCCACCGGGCAGGTTATTTCCTTACCCGTTCTTGCCTCATAGTCGTTTTGCTCTTCTCATCTTGCTCATGAAGATCTGCACTTTCTCACTCATCAAAGCTTTCTCCTTTCCTAACATCAGCATTCAATGCTACGAATTTCCCTCTAAACACTACTTTAGCCAAGTATCACAGATAGTGGTATACTGTGTTTTTCCTGCCTTCGGTGTCACATGGGCCTGGTTTGGTCTCCTCATGAGCTGCTGCCTGGCCGTGGCCAACGCTGCCATGTGTTACCTTTACAAGGGCTTTCTTTGTGTCTCATCTTGATGCCCAGACCTGCCATGAGATGTTGACTTTTCTCCACTCTAGCTCGGCCAAGACTCCAACAGACCCTATCCAACCTGAACTCGCCATTCCATTGTTTGCCTCACAGCAGCCCTTTTCCTGATATGCGTTGCTCTCCCTCACTCTGGGCACAGGGCTCTGGGAACCGCTCTGCACAGCTCCTCACTCCCTGGGACAAGGGAAGCCTCCCACATTCAAGTTTCCCACCTGCCCCAAACTCTGAGCTCCGCCTCTCAGCTCAGTGGGATCACAGCACTCTGCCTGGGCTCCACATATCCTGCAGCAGGACATTGGCCTCCTGCCATGAAGAGCTGTGACTGTGGTGCTCATCCCATAAGCCTCCTTTTCTAAAACGGTTGGCCATCTTGGACTTTGTCCAAAGCCTGACAATAATGACCTCCTCCATTCCATCCAGTTTCATGGTTGTCAGGAGGGGGAAGCCGGACCCTATACCAGTCACTCCATTATAGCTGGAAACCAAGTCAAGATCTCCCCTGCACGGTTCCAACGGAAAGGGACGCTTAGTAACAGAGGTGCTATTTTCTCCCACAGGGTGTGATGTTTCTGTATCATGGGGGGGGGGAGTACCCCAAAAACACAAATGCGACCAGCACATCTGTGCCTCGCAGCCTACCTTTCATGGTTCATGCAGAGAAGTCTCCTAGGAACATCTGCTGCTGTGCGTTCCTTGCCAGATCACTGTCAGCTCCAGAAACCATGCCAACACCCATCACAGAAGGCCTGCGAACACGGAAATCACACATTTCAGGGACAGCTCAGCTAGGGCCATCGGCCGTATATACTGCCCCATTCCTAGAATGAGAGTAACAACTGCATTCAGAGACAAGTGATGGAAAGACATGTCACCAGCTGATGGCAGCTGTGTCCGTCTGGCAGGCGCACTGGAGGCATGTGTCTAATGCTCAGTGACGGTGCCATCTAAGAGTTTGCAGAATCTGAGAGTAAGAGCTTTAAAAAAAAAAGAAAAGCAAAACCCTGCATCATAGATCTCTGGTCATACTTAGAGTTGCATGAGCGTACTAGCAAAGGTTGCAGTGAACAGAGCATTTTACTCAAATGTATAAATTGTGTCTTCATGTGAATAAGGATAAAGAAAAGTGAAGACTTTCATTAAGAACCGGAGCAGAATTAAAGTAGATCCTTGTTCTTTACGCACACCGGGCCTAACCTTGTGAGTGAACCAAAGAACAAAAGGTCATCCAGGAATTCTACCCAAGAGGCACAGACAGACACGTTTTTCATCTGGAATAGGATACACTTCAATGGCATCTTTATCCAAACAAGTTCTAGACAGTATTTTTCACCATGTTATATATTAAAAATAGCATACGTTTATTTCTGAATGACAGTCTTTAAAGAAATAGGCTAAGGCATGGACATCCGCAGGGGATCTGGAGCATTTTGCTCGAGAGCTCTGTCTGTGACACAGAGTGTGTTTCGCTCACAGCATCATGGTTGACATTTACTTGCCCTGTGACCTCACTCTCATATTTGGTCCCTGGCTGGCCGTCAGCTGGGACAGTGGCTGGGACTAACCTGTGGGTTGTCCATCATGGACCATGCTGGCCTGGCGGCTGCATGTTCCCCTGGGGAAGCACTGTCCTAGACTGTGTCTGCACCAAATATCCCATTCATTGTCTTTGGCCAGTGCTGGGAATGGCCAAGCCCTGACTTGGTATGGGTCAGACCCATCAGTCCACGCACACCCTGGACGCAGCGATCCACATCCCTCCCTGCTGTATACACTTCGGGGGCATTTACTTGCCGACTTACTTGCTTGGGCCAAAGGCCCCCATGTCCCACCTCACGTGGCATCAAGCTCACAGCCCAGGGTCTCATCACCCACGTGCAGGTTCTTGGATGAGTTCCCTTCTGACATAGAGACTTAGGATTTAAAAGCTCAGCTGCCTGTCCTTCACACAGCATATGACGCTCCTGGAAACAGTGAAACATGGGGACAAAAGCCTTGCCACAGGCACCCTCCTGGAGCACAGGAATGGAGACCGCAGCTCCTGGTCGGCAGTAACTCTGAAGTCTTGCCACGTCCTTAGCAGGGCTGCCCCCCGAGGGACCGTCATGTCCATCCCATCTCAGGAAGCCCCAGCTCCCCTGTCCCTTCCCGCCGCTCCACCTCCCTCTCCCACTCTGGGCTTGGCCCACTGGGCTCTTGTCTCCACCCTCTAAGACACCTTCCTTTTCCACAGGCAGAGGGTGGGTTTGCACATAGCACATTTCTCACCTGGCTTCCTGCCTATAGGAAGCAGCGTCCATAGGGCTCTCCCATGCTAGAGCTGGTGTCACATTTCCATGCACAACTCTCCTAAAATCGTGTGGGATTTTTATATTTCACAACTTAGTCCTCTCCAGTCAGCCCTCAGCGACCCACCAGAGCCTGCTCTCTCAAGCCGTTCCTGCAGCTGTCTTGCGAGTGAGTCTGCAGACCGTCCTCTGGGGTCCCCGCTCACTGCTTTCAACGCATCGGACGTCCTAACAAAGAGCGCCACAGCCCGCCTTCGCTTCAAGCCCTGCCGCCATGCTTCCTTCCCTGCCAGGACCCTTTATCTGCTGTGGAGACTGGGAATGAGAACTTGCTTTATTTTCTAAACCATCAAGACCTGCCTCCTCTACATTCCCCCCCAAATCCCGCGTGAAGACAATAATTTGCTCCTTCATTCCATCATTCCGCCTCACGCTCCCTGTATCTGCTCACAGGTGGCTGGGGAAAGCCGACATCCCGTGCCAGCATTCTGCCCAAACGTCACCTTGGCAGAGTCCTCAAGCCCATCCGTGCGTTTCCCGCCGTCCAGGTTACCAGAGCGGTCACCGTCCCAGCTGTTGTCCTTGCGCATAACACAGGCCGCCCTCACCTGGGCTTCATATGAGATATTTCTAACCAGCCTCCGTGAATCATCTGCCCTTTGTTCTTCTGGCCTCTGTCCCCAGACTCCACTCACTGCCTTGTCCCAAAGCCAAGGTCACGTGTTTTCGGTTATTTGCTCTTGTTTTAATCATCATCTTACTTCCAGCTACCCATTTCTTTATCAGTTTGCCTCCTCTGCATAACAAACCACCTCAAAACAACTATGAATTCTGTTTGGAGCGAGCTCAGCTGGACACTGTTTCTCTGTGGCAATCCTTAATGTGTCCGTGGGGAATGTGGCCGTCAGCCAGGCCTGTCTGGCCAAGAGGAACCTCGGCTGGCGTGGCTGTCTCTGCTCTGTGTGGTGTCTCGGGCACCAGCAGGACGGCCATCTCCACACGTGGGAGAGCGCTAAGGAGACACTGCGGGTGGACCGCGAGACAACGCCCCCACCACGCGGGGTTGGACGAGACAAGTCGAAGACCCCTCAGGGCACATATGGGTGGAGAAAAGACCCCTCTTCCGATGGCAAAGTGCTTGTCCACACTCATAATCTGCAAATTGAATCCAGGAATTAAATTTGGTGGGATTTTTACAAGTAAGAAAAGAAAATGTGACAGAAATGAGAAAACTGCTCTGTAGGTGCGTGTTTTAATTCCTCCTAGAAACAGGGACAGTCACCATCATATCTTCCTGCTTCTTTTGTTTAATACTTAGCTTTTCTCTGTTCTTTCTTCTTACTTCTCTTCTCCTACCCACACAGGTGGTAAAAATCAGAAAGAACTGACATGGCCAAAGTGTAGGCGAGAAGGAGATTTTAAGCAACTTGTTTCTTCCACCTTAAGCCATAGGAAAATCTCAACGTTGCCTTCCATAGAATATTATCATGGCTCAGGGCACAGATGCATTTATGTAAAAATGGCGTCTGTCCAAACAATGTAATACGTTGAAATGTCATAAAACTCATGGCAACATTTATACTTCATTGAAAATCAAAACAAATTTCTCCATGATGCATGTATTTTTCCCAAAGTCGACTTCTGTGAGAGAGTAAAAGTTGATATGCTGACCTCTGTTTGAATGAGGTGATTAAGAATTTGTTGCCTGGCAACAGAGTTCATATGTTTGATGTTTGTTTCCGGGAGGTTCACATGTGGATATATTTTTAAGAGATACTCTGAATCAGGTAAAAATACTAATTTGATACTAAAATGGTTTATTTCTAAGGGCTATCAAAATTGTAGTAACAAATGGTACATATTTGTTCAAGAATAATACTGCCTTTGGGATACATGCAGCTTTTGGGGCAATTTCAAGCAAACCCCAGTGGAACTGAGTCCGTGGGGGCGGTGGCAGACGGGTTTGAGTCTTCTGCTTCATTTCTCCTTGTCCGTCTTTCAAATCTTCACATCTTCTTTATATTATTTTTCTTGTTTCTACACCAAGTTCTGCTGCAATTCAGGCTCTTTAGGCAAAAACGAGGTTTGACTCTGAATACCTATCCAGTCTGCTGCTGACATTGTTAAATGGAATGAAAATCCAGCCCCTTCATTCCGTTCTCTTTTTTTGCCATTATGGTAGTATAATTTTTGTGACTGATAAGGCAGCAAAGTGGACTAGCTTTCAAATATGCAACACTTTAAAACTTTGACAGCTGAACCCATAAAAATACAATGTAGCAATATATTTATTGTTTACTTCTATGGCACTAAAAATGTACCAGTTAAGTGACATAAAAAGAAGGGGGGAAAGTGGTATAATAAAAAACTAAAACTTCTCCAAGTAAGTGGTCTTGAATAAATTTGCCAAGTCTTCTCCTTATTAACCCATTTGGTTTTATGCAGCAAACAGCTCAATGTTTAAATGTCAAGCTAATGCTTACTCACATCTTACAAAAGTACTAGGAACACCAGATTAACTAAACTGATAACAATAAAATAAAGAAAAAGAAACAATATGAATGCTAAAAGCTGTACTTAAAAAGTAAATATTAACAGAATGGCATAAAATTGAGATAATTTAATTTTAATTTAAGAGATTGAGCCTGGGCAGTGGGTGCATTTTTTCTATCTACATACAGTGCTTCTGAATCAGTGGGGCAAAGCCAGGCTTCTGAGTCCTACCCCATCCCCATGGCTTCATGACGTTGGCCTGGATGAGTTCATTCTCCTCTACAACCTGCCTCTGTTCATCCGCTGTCAGGAAAGTCTGTCATGCTCTCCAGGAAGGAGGATGGAAGTAGAGTTGAGTGTCTCCAGCTGGTCTTTCCAGGTGCCAGATCATAGTCTCCATCTCATTTCTGCCAAGCTCTACACGCCGGACTCACAAGGCACAGCATAAAGTGGCAATAATCCACATCATTGGGTCTTAGAAGTCCAATTACTTCAATTAAAAGGTAAATGTCGCTATAACGTTCTTGCAAATCTATTAGAAAATAATTTTTAAAACATCTTATTGTCATCAGTAGCCCTTTATTTTTAAAACTGATTAGTATTTATTTTCTCTGTAAAAGACACTCTAGTTTCGGGGTGCCTGGGTGGCTCAGTGGGTTAAGCCTCTGCCTTCAGCTCAGGTCATGATCCCGGGGTCCTGGGATCGAGCCCCGCGTCAGGCTCTCTGCTCAGCAGGGAGCCTGCTTCCCCCTCTTTCTCTGCCTGCCTCTCTGCCTACTTGTGATCTCTCTCTCTGTGTCAAATAAATAAATAAAATCTTAAAAAAAAAAAGCAATTAAAAAAAAAAGACACTCTAGTTTCAGGGGATTACACTGACATTTGAAAATCCATATCTTACTTCTGTAGACAAAATTCAGAATCTCCATCAAAGTAACTAAAGGATACATCCTTCCAGGAATGAAAACGTGTGTTTCTTAGACAAATCATTTTACTTGACCATTTTCTCTTGTTTAAAGCTCCCCTGTATGTATTTCAAACATTCTCTTCAGAAAAAAATGTGCACCAAAGAATGATAATCAACTGATATCACTATAATTCATGTGAAAGTTGCCAGAAATTAATGTGGCATAGTGTAGAAGCCTAAAGAAGTCTGAAGTAATCAAATTCAGAATAATTGTATAGAATTCACTGAGGGAATGTGAAGTTAAAAAAAAAATAATTCCGTTTATGAAGCTCACATTGGTCTCTACGCAAGAAGCCTTAGTTCATTAGGGCTGAAAGAAGACAGTGCGGCCTCATTTCTCATGGTTCTGGAAGCTGGAGACTGGACGTCAGGGTCGACTTCTGGCGAAGGCTTTCCCAGGTGTGCAGATGACTGCTTTCTTACTGTGTCCTCACCTGGAGGGGAAAAGAAGCTGGTGTGTCCTCATCTCGTAAGGGCACTGACCCCACCGGGGGCCCCCACCCTCATGACCTCATCTAAACCTAATTACCTCCCAAAGACCCCCATCTCCAAATACCATGACATTGGAAGGCAGGGCTTCAAAATACGAATCTGGGGGAGAGGAGGTAGAATTCATTCCACAACACAAGTTAAAAGAAAAAATAGACAATTCGATATTGTCACGGTATCTGTTCTTCCCAACTTGATCTATAGGTTCGATGCGATCCCAATCCAAATACCAGCAGGTCACTATACGGATATTGACATGCGGATTCTAAAGTTTGTATGGAGAGCCAAAGGCCCAGAATAACCAGCACAATATCGAAGAAGCAGGGCAAAGTCAGAGGACGCATACGGCCTGACTTCAAGACTTGCTGCAAAATCACATAATTATGAGAGTGCGGTGCCAGCGGAAGAATAGACCAGTAGATCAATGGAACAGTGTGGAGAGGCTAGAAATAGACTCGGGTAATTATAGCCAATTGGTCTTTGACAAAGGAGCAGGGGCAATTCAGATGGAACAAAGGTGCTTTTTCAACAAGTGGTGCTGGAGCAGACGGATATTCACATGCAAAAAAAAAAAAAAAAGATGAAAATGAATCTAGACGCCAACCTTCCATCTTTTTCAAAAACTGACTCAAAACAGATCATAGATCTAAATGTAAAACACGGTACTATGAAAGTGCTAGAAAATAACACAGAAGAAAACCTAGACCCTGGGGGTGTGGCACTGACTTTTTATATACAGCATTGAAAGCACAGTCATAGAAGAAGTCATCAATACAGTGAGATTTATTAAAATTAGAATCTTCTGCTCTGCAATGATAATGTTAGAAGAAAAAGACAAGCCAAAGAACGTGAAAAAATATTTGTAAGAAATATATTTGATAAAGGATCAGTATCAAAAATATACAAAGAACTCTTAAAATCCAACATTTGAAAGAAACTTAAGAAATGGGCAAAGGAAAAAAAAGAAGTGGTCAAAAGAGATGGACAGAAACATCACCAAAAATATGTAGAAGGTGAATAAACATATGAGAAGTTACTCAACGTGGTATGTCAGTAGAAAATTACAAGTTAAATCAAGAGTGTGATACCACCCCACACTTTTTAGAATATCTAAAATCCCAAACACTGAGAACACTAAATGCTGACAAGGATATGGAGAAACAGGGGACCTCTTTCATTGCTGGTGGGAATGCAAGATGGTGGGGCCACTTTGGAAGACTTAGTTTTTTTGCAAACACCTTAAGAGGTGTTTTCTTATAAAACTCTCTCTGTATGTGTCAGTATCGTGCCCCTTGGTATTTACCCAATGAATTGAAAATATAGTCACACAAAATTCTGCACAAAGATGTTTACAGCAGCTTTACTTATAATCGTCAAAATTTGGAAGCAACCAAGATGTCCTTCAGTAGGAGATGGATAAATAGACGATGGGATATTATTGTAACGAGCTCTGAAGCCAGGAAAAGCAGAAGGGGAGCTCACGTGCATATTAGTACATGAAAGACGCTAATCTGAAAAGTCTCCATACTGTATGATTCCAGACATATGACATTCCGGAAAAGGCAAAACTGTGGAGACGGTAAGAAGATCGTTGGTTGCCACGGGCTGGAGGGAAGGATGCATGGGGGAGCACAGGAATTCTAGGGCAGTGAGCATACTCTGCCTGACCCTACAATGGTAGATTAATGTCATTATACGTTTGTTCAAACCCGCAGAATGTGCAATACAGAGTGAACCCTAATATCAACTAGGGACTTGAGTTAATTCTGTATTAATATTGGCTGAACAAATGTACCACAATAATGAGAGATGTTAATAATAGCGAAAACTCAGAGGGCTAGGAAAGGGTATATGGTAATTTCATGTTATCCTGTCAATTTTTCTGAAAACCTGAAACCACTAAAAAAAAAAAAAAAAAAAGAGTAGCATTGATTGTTTAACTGAATAATACTGTCTGTCTCCCATCTCTACAGTTCTCATCCCCTCCAGGGCCCCCCTCCCTCCGCTGGAGCCCTGATCTTCAGAAGGACATGACTGTAGATGTGCATCAGGTGGCTCTAGTGTCGGGTCTCCCAGAGCTCCCAGATCTCTGCAAAGAGGTGACTTCTCAGCCCTCCCAGCACCCTACTCCCCATCCCTGCCTCAGTGGCCAGCCTCCTGCTTTACCGTGTCTGAGTTCAGGGGGTGGTCTGATCCTCTGACACTCAGGATTCCCTTGAAATTCACTTCAGTTTGAACCGTATCTATGCTGGGCTCAGTGATTATTCAATGGCATATGCTCCATTTACTTACCTCTTTCATGAAGTTCAAGTTCAACTCATCCCGAAGTTTTGGTCCAACGAGGAGTCAAGGCTTTACCCTTGCGCTTGAGCTCCGTGAGCACAGCCCACTGCTCCTCACCTCCCACCCCAAATGCCCACGTTTTCTGATGTGGTACCCGTGCCTATGGTAGGCCAGGAGGGGCCACCTGCATCGTGAAAGCCGCTCACATCTGACTCTGCGGTCAGCTCCGTCTCAGTCTTTCTGCTACTTCACTTCTGTAGATCTGGCCTGGACAGAGAGGAGGGAAAGAAAACAAACCAGCAGCTCATGGTTGCCTAGAAAATAGCCCTCCACAAGCGTCCTGCTCAATGTCGCGTTGGCCGGACATGGCCACTTGAGCGCCTGACAAATCACTCCATCAGTCAGGCCACCTCCTCTGCCCGCGTCCCACGGCTGCGGCGACATGGGAAGGGAGCTTGTGGCGTTCATACACGAGCAGCAGCAGCCTCCTCGGCATGTCACGGGGCCTTCTCGGCTGAGGCAGGGCTGGACTCCCAAGGGAACTGACCCTGAGTGCAGCCGGAGCCCGGTTAAAGGGGATCGTCATTAGAAACTATTTCCTTCCTAATGGCGGCGGTGATGACCTTCGGCTTTGAGAGCTCCACTCAGCATGAATGGCCGCAAGCTTATTATGCACTTAAAATAATGCACCTTATCAATCACCACGAAGTCGTGGCTTCCAGGAGGGAGAAGGGTTTTCTCACGACAGCGAGCCCACAGCCACTGGACGCGGCGCGCGAGGGAGACCAACACCATTAGTTCTTGAGGCCTGGCCTTTTTTGTCCTTCTGAGTAATGTCTTTTGGGTTGGTTTGTTTTGCATGTAGCCAACCATCCCTCATCGAGTGTAAACGTGCCAATGACCTCATTGTTTTCCTAAGAATTCCAAATACAGAGCTCAGTTTACAGCGCAAGGAAGAAACAGGTCACTCTTCTACAAACACAAGTAAAAAACATTTAAGTTCCCCCGAAAATTCGCTCTTCTCCTGCCCACATTCTTAAAAGAAATATATTTTGGAGAAACATAATTCTCTTCACTACAATAATTCGGAGAGAGTAACACGAAGTCAACGAAGCAAAATGAAATAAAATTCTACTCTCTCAGGTTTCATTCGTGCTCACCACTTCTTCCTGTGTCCGAAAGAAGCCTGAATGAAAATTCTCCAATACCTGTGCTTGCAAATAGATGTGAGAGTCATTTTGTCACGATGAATCCAACAGTACAGATCGAAGTGTGGGCGGGTTTCGGGATTTGAGGTGAACACGGGTAGAGTGGGCCGGTGGTTGGAGTATCTGAGCGTTGAGGTGACTGTTCTCTTTTTCATTTCTTTTTTTTTTTTTTTAATGATTTATTTCTTTTCAGCGTAACAGTATTCATTGTTTTTTCACCACACCCAGTGCTCCATGCAGTACGTGCCCTCCTTAATACCCACCACCGGGTTCCCCCAACCTCCCACCCCCCGCCCCTTCAAAACCCTCAGGTTGTTTTTCAGAGTCCATAGTCTCTCATGGTTCACCTCCCCTTCCAGTTTCCCCCAACTCCCTTCTCCTCTCCATCTCCCCTTGTCCTCCATGTTATTTGTTATGCTCCACAAATAAGTGAAACCATATGATACTTGACTCTCTGTGTACCCCAATGTTCATAGCAGCAATGGCCATGGTCGCCAAACTGTGGAAAGAACCAAGATGCCCTTCATCGGACGAATGGATAAGGAAGATGTGGTCCATATACACTGTGGAGTATGATGCCTCCATCAGAAAGGACGAATACCCAACTTTTGTAGCAACATGGATGGGACTGGAAGAGATTATGCTGAGTGAAATAAGTCAAGCTCTTTTTCATTCCTGTCTCTTCTCTCTTCTCTGCTCCTTCCTCCCTCTTCCAAACCCCTATGTGAGGGTTTCATTGTTGTAAGTGAGGCAGGAGAGGCCACATTCGGGAACTCCCCGTCTGCGGTCCGCACCGGCAGCGCCCGCGGGCACAGTGCCGCGCGCCACGCAGGTGGACCAGCTGTCTCTAGCGGTCCGGCCCCTTCATTACTTACCCTGTTCATCAGCCACAGACTCTAAAGTGCATTTGGCTTCTGAGCTGTAAATCATGAACGGGAATAATATCAAGGCTGAAGGGGAAGAACAAATTGAGATCAATCCTACAAGGGAGTACAGACCAATAACCCTGGCTGTCTCTGCAGAGAATTGGAATGAGATTTCATGACAGGAGATGGTCTGCCACGTTCGGACAAAGCAATTTCCACCCTAACCCGAGGGCACGGTTCCCACAGGAAAGGACCCAGGTCTATTTCATTTACATGCAGGTCAAACATCCAATTGATTTTTAACTGTCCATTTTATTGTTTGTCAATAAAGAAGAGAGAAAATCCAATTTTAGGGGATTGGTCCCCATAGGCAAGCCGTTCAGGACATAAATATCTCCTGCTTAGCCTCAGTGATGCGTCTCTTAGAATGTACCTACCCCCACCCCCCACCAGTAAAACACAGGCTGTGGCTATTATGGCAAAGGTTGCCAGGGCGGGGAAGGGGCTGCATCTGAGCTTGTCAGGACCATAAAGGCTCCATCACCTTCTTTACTACTGGAAATGTCAGGTGGTTCACTCTCTGTGGGGGGAGAGTGACACATTTTAACAAGCCTTCAGCCGCTTGCGCTGAGCATGGACCATGCTCATCAGACTGGCACAGACCTTCCAGCCAACCTGGGGAGACAATGCCGTGCAATCCAAAGGGACCATGTGACACGACCCCTGCATCGTGCTTCTCACGGTCTAGACCGATGACTCGGGATCATCTGGAGACATTCGTCACGGCGGCAGAGTCCTGGGCTCGACGTCCAGAGATACATACATACCGTGGTCTGAGCAACATATTTGCTCTGGATATAAAAATATCCCTAAGTGTCCTAATGCTACAAAATATTGTACTTCCTGTTAAAATACCAAAGCCTAATTGGGCCTGGTTGGGAAAAACCCTAAAATCGCCACAGCAATGATGGGCGGCAGAAGGCAAGCAAGGAAGTCAAAGACAGTGGCCACTTGTCCTAGCTGTTCTCAGGAAGTTGGCCCTCTCCGTGTCAGCATCTGGCATGGAGACAGCACAAGCAGGCCACCCAGACTGGCCACCCAGTCCCACATGTGAGGGCAGAACTGACAGTTCTAGGTGATGACGGGTGTGTATGACCAGGTAGACCGGGGGTTCTGACACCCCGTGCCTAATGTAGCTTCTGCAGCCTTGGAGCACCAGCAGCGACAGGGGACAGAGAAGCTGGGAGACCAGGTGTCCAGACCAGGTGTCCAGACCAGACCATCAAGCAGACTACAGACTGTGGAAACCCTCAGAGACTTACGTAAGAAAATCCTGACTTAGTATGCAGATGCCTGTGTCCCATGGCAGGTGTAAATTTTAGCATAAAAGACATCCTTCCGAAACCTCCCACAGCATGCACTATGCTCCTGACATGTTCCCTCCGCGTTCCTTGCTGGGAGCTCTGGAGCGTCATCTGCTTCCAGGCTCGTTCTGGTGGTTGGTGGAACTCAGTTCCTCAGGCTCGCAGGAGGAGATCCTGTTTCCTTGCTGCCTCTTAGCTAGGGGCTGGTCTTTGTTTCTGGAAGCCACCTGAATTCCTTCTTAGGTTTTCCTGTGACTCCCTCCAGACTGGGGGTCAAGAGGCTCTCCCCTGGAGTGTCTCACTTCCCTTCTGCCAGCCTCTCTTGCCTCCAGCCGGAGAAGTTCTCTGCTTTTAAGGATTCCTGGGATTAGATGGGCTCACTGGGTAACCCAAGGTAATGTCTCTCTTTCCAGGTCCATGTCCTTAACTACATCTGTAAAAGTCCTTCCACCATGTCAGACAACACATCATCAGGCCTCAGGAACTAGTGACCGCAGCAGCTGGATAGCTGCTCACATCTGCAGCCATCCACACCTGCAGCGGCCCACACCTGCAGCTGCTCACACCAGCAGCGGCCCACACCTGCAGCCACCTACACCTGTAGCCACCCACACCTGCAGCTGCCCACATTGGCAGGGACAAGCTCCCACATATGCATAAGCATGCTATGAAAGGACTCTGCAGTGTGGGCATCATGGAGGAACGCTTGCCCCCTCCCTGGGATGCGGGTTCCCTGAGTGTGTGGCAGATCCCAGGAACCCAGGATTCCAAGCAGTTGACACATTGCGTCTGACTCTAAGGGCTGTGTCTGTATCCCAGCTTCAAGGCCAGGAAAGACATCATGGGAGAACGGAGCGCTTTGTGGGAGTACTTGGAGAGAATGGAGGAGATTCAGACGTAGGTAGGGGAAACGGTAAGAGAAATACCATCCGGTTAAATAGGAATGTCCCACGAGGACCTCAGTCTTCCAGGAATTCAGTCGCACCCTTCCTTAAATTCCTGGAGACGTAAGGTATGGTGCATTATGAGCTGGAACTGGCCAGCAGCAGAGGTAAGTGTCAGGCTGTGATGAAGGGCCCCTTGCAGTCAGCAGAAATGGATGCACCCTTGTGTTTGGGCTCAGATGCACCCGGCTTTGCATTCAGATGAATTTCCACAAAATGAATAGTCACGTTTATTTTTAATATAAAAGGTAAACATTGATGTTTAACTTTTTAAAATTAGCATATTTCTTAATGTCAGATGCCTTCAAAATTCCTTAATAAGAATATACTAATGGTTCTTTGTGGAGAAAAGGGAACTTCACGCACCATTGGTGGGAATGCAAACTGGTGTGGCTGCTCTGGAGAACAGTGTGGAGGTTCCTCAAGACACAGAACCACGGTATGTTCCAGCAATTCCACTGTCATGTATTTATCTGAAGAAAACAAAAAACACTATTGAGAAAAGATACAGGTGCCCCACAAGTTTATTGCAGCATTTTGCAATAGCCAAGACATGGAAACAACCTAAATGTCCATTAATGGATGAACGGATAAAGAAGACATGGTGTATTTATACAATGGAATATTACTCAGCCATCAAGAAGAAATGAGATCTTGGCATTTGCAACAGTATGGATGGATCTTGAGGGCATTATGTTAAGTAAAGTAAGTCAGACAGAGAAACACAAACACTGGCATGTCTAACTTACCTGTGGAATCTAAAAACAAAACAAAACAAGTAAATTTACAAAACAAGTAAATGCATCAAATTACAACAAAAACAGCTCAGATACAGAGGACAGAACAGTGGTCACCAGTGTCATGGGGCTCGGATGAGCAAAACCAGTGAAGGGGATCATGGGGTAAAAAGCACATTTCAAAATAAATCATCAGACATAATATATAGCTATAATCAATACTTCCATAGTACATACTGGAAAGTTGCCAGGAGAGTAAATCCTAGAAGTTCACATCACAAGAAAAAAAATTGGGGGTGGGGGTAGCTTTCATGGCAAATGGTAACAGGATTTAGTGCAGTGATCACTTTGCATTGGATAAAAATTCTGAATCATGTTGTACACCTGAAAATAACAAAATGTTATGTGTCAGTTATAACTCATAAAAAAAGAATATGGTACCAGTTCCTAATTTAATACATTCTAAAAAAATCAAGATAGAAAAATTGCTGAAAGATGTTTCTTAAAGACTTTTAGTCCTGCTTTTATGATATTTCCTAGGTATTTAACATAAGAAGTTTGAGCTGATTAAGCCTAAAAAAAGAGATTTTCAGTATATGAGAGAAAAATAAAATGTAAATTGTATGATTGTGTGTTTGATACAAACTTGAGATGAATGCAGATATTAGCACACTGTGGTATGGTATGGTATTTAGTTCATCACATGGTAATGGTAATATGCTTATATATTTATAAGCATTTATTATACTCAGGATACTTCTAATAAAATGAAAATAGTATGTTGATTACAAAAACCCATTTTTTGGTGTGAATTTGATTCTAACCACTTAATGGAGAACTTTCAGAAAAAGAGAAGGTCGTTCTGTAATCACCGTTCCATGGCACACTGCAGAAACCTTTCATTTGTCTCTGTGTCTGGACTGGTTGGTTTTCTGTATCTGATCGAGCTCGTCTCACCATTAGGAACAGCCGTCCAGCCGAAGCAGGGCCACTTTGCTTTCCAAAAGCCACTGAGACAGATGCTGCATCAAGAAGGACTTTCTCTGAAATTACCAGAATATAATTTGCATACATGTGTATAAATAATACTATATAAATACTATATACATATAGTATAAATACTATAAACAAATATAATATTCAATTAACATCAGAGAGATGTACATTGTCCAGTGCCCAGTGTCCAATGTTGACGAATTCCAAAATGGACACGTGGAAAGAAGAGACCGTCCAGGAGAATAACAAATCCTTTCTCAGGGACGGTGTTACTGAGCAGGTTTCTCTGTCACAGAAGAGTCCAGCTAAAAATATCGCTTTGCAGGCGCCGCAGTGAGAGCTTGAGGAGGCAGATGGCTGACGGATCTCCACAGCAGAAGAAACACCCAGAAACTAATCGAAGCTCATGTCCATGTCTGCTTGAGTCTGCAGATGTCCAAGAAGTAGGAATGAGTGTGTTTTAGGAGGTTCTCTACTGCTTACATGGTTACTGTTGTTTCCAGGTGAAATCAGGACGCTGAATTTCAAGTGGAAAACATGGGTTCTTCCTCCACAAACAGGGATAACAGGCTCCAGGAACGGAGTGAGATGGCCCTTGAGGACTGCTCATCCACGGCACCTGGTCTATCCAGGGACTGAGTAAACGTCCACAATTCATCCCACGAATCTCCACTTCTGTCTTTGCCACGCACCCCTGATGCAGTCCTGATCCAGCCTTTGGCTTAATACGTCTCCTCCAAGTGGGATCTCCTTTTTAAAGCACAGACCAACCCAAAGTCTGTCTGTTGGGAAAGGTCATTGCCCTCAGCCAGGTGAGGGCCATCCGCAGGAGTCCACTGGGAACAGGGGGAACCCGGAAAAAGTCCTAATGGTGGAACAGCCCACATGGACGACAGTGGAAGCCTTCAGAGCCCCGAGAGGAACCATGATCCTGGTGAAATGTGGCTAAGCCTCCCTCACAGGACCCAAGCCCAGGCTCACCGATCTATGCTGACCTCAGTCAAATTATGACATAGCTTCAAGCTGCACTTTAGTCCTTTGGAAATGGAGTTTGCAGTAGAACCCACCAGTGTCAGGATTAGATAAGGGACCTACATGGCTCAGACCACCCAGTGAAGTCCGGCAATCAGAGCAGCCTCTGCGCTGTAGGCTGTGCAGTCCTAGCGAGTTGCAACCACCCCCTGAGACAGACATGAGCATCCCTGTGGTCAAGGATGGAGAAAATGAGGTCCGGGAAAATTCCAACTTACATGGCTAGAAAATCACTGTGGGCCCATCCCTGGCCTTGGTACCATGTGTGAAGTCATCAGCTCCCTCCCCTATGAGATGGCGATGTCGACATTCCCGCCCCGGGAAACACAGGTGCGTCCATGTACGGTGCTTCCACCTCTGACTGGGGACTAGAAGAAGCACGTGTCCCTCCCAGCCAGAAGCTTCCAGAGCCTGTGCGGGCCTCCTCTTGTCAGTCTGGATCCCAGACACAGGCGGGGCTGGCTGTCCCCCACCAAGAATTTGGAGTTCTTTCTATCACAGCATCACGGTTCAGATCCAAAGTTAATGCTGCTTCTTCCAAAGTAGCCTTCCCTCTGACTGAATCACAGTAAATCCTGTTGTCTTCACTGTTCAGCACCAAGAAATGGTTAGTCAGTCACGTCCAGTTCCCAATGATCCCCGTGTATTTGATTTGCAAAATGTCTGCGCTTAGTATTTGGTGATTCAGATGACGTGAATTTTCCAGGTGGCATAAATAGTTGTTGCATCGTTAAAATCACATTAGTAAATGCTTCTTTCTTAGGCAGTGATAGTGAACAAAGCTAGATGTGTGTTTGACTGTTGGGAGTAAGGCATGATTCCCTGGCCTTAACCACAGAAACCGTAGAAATTTATGTTTATGACAACGTGGCGGGGATAAATTCACATCTCTGTCCTTGTTTTTAAAAAATCCAAACTCAGAAGTGGAATTACGTCCAGATCACTCACATCCAGTTCACGACAGCTTTAACGTAACTGAATCGTGAGGCAGGGAGAGGCGGGGACGGTGTCGGGCAATTCCAGGAGAAACTAATCGGATAATGGGATAACTGGTAAAACTGTCCCAGCAAGGACTCCACAGCCGAGACGGGGGAGACGCAGTGTGGAATGACTAGAGGTCAGGAGAAAGCGGCTGTGTGTAGGATGACTAGTTACAGGCAAAAAGGATGACTCGTTCTTGCTATGTCTAGGGTAGCGATCGGTTTTTAAGCTATTGATGAGCGAGAGGAATGAATGCTTTCTTTTGCTTCACGTCGTAAAGTCAAAGGACTGAGATACCAGCTGTGCCCCTCACAGAAGGAGCAGGAAAGGCCTCACGTGTTCGTTTTCCTTTGGCTTCTTCAGCATCACGGCTGTGCTTGCGCCGCTGTCGCGGGACGCACCGAGGCGGTCGTGACATGAAAAGGAAGGCGGGAAAGGAGCAGAGGGAAAAACCGTCATTGTGTTCAGCAATACGAAACAATGGAAGCCCTTGAAGATATAAACCCCGAAATCTCCTCTAAACCCCGAAGCGTGTGGCATTCTGAAACACGGGGCTGCAGTTTCAAGTAAACGCGCCGCACGGGGTGCGGCAGACCCGGCTGCTCCCCCGTCAGGCAGGACGGACGCTCACTTCATGTTGAACCGCAGAAACGGAATTTGCCTTGAAGAGGGAAGCAGGAGGCGCCGGTACTCCAGGATCTCACTGGGTCCGCGGAAAGGTTAGTGAAACTATTAAGCGTTCTTTGAAGTGGAGGAGATTAAGGAGCTCGGCGAGGGGGAGAGACCACTCCCTGAGCAGAGGGCTGCGTGGGGGCTGCAAGCCACGGGAGCCCAGGCCCAGCCTGCGAGATAAGAACGAGGGGCCCGGCAGGAATCCAGCCGCTCTCCTTCAGAGGGAAGTCCGCGCAAGTGTGTTCTCCTGTGGTGGCCCCGGAGTGCGACTCCTGAGACCTTCCCGACTCACCGTCCGATAGAACGGCCGCTTGCCCCGTGTTAATTCCAGCCCCCATCATTCCCCACTGTGTTCCCTCAACGGACCCCGATCCCGGGGTCACAGTGGCCCCGAGCGCCTTCCTAAATGCAGGAAGCAGTCCTCGCGGGTTGGGTCGCCTGCGATGCCACCTGCCCAACCCCCGGACACGCTCCCAGACACTCCGTTGCCACGTGTGAAGGAGTGACCGGGGCCCTTACTCTGTTCTTACCAATGACCAGCGAGGATTTGGGACTTTAGGTGCTCCGGTCTTCCTCACCAGAGACTTAACCCCACGCCTGAGCCAGCCATTGCCTTACAAGCCTCTTGGGTGGGACAGAAGCCCAATGTCTCCCCGGGCTGTGGTGGGGTTTTCAAATGTCTGAGATGTTTTCATGTGGATCATGTCGGTGACCCCATCGGTTTTCCTCTCTGGACCAGGTCATCCCAACACAACGGACAGTTACATGCCGAGGTCCATGAATATACAGAGCGAGAGACGCTGGTGGGTAACTGCACTCATGGGTAGGTAGATGGGTAGTTGGTACTTAGAAAGGACACAGATGGGGAGAAAGAGCCCAGAGCTGACGTCTGGGTCAGGGAGCGTCTCCTTTACTCTGGGGCGTCCGACTGAAGAATCTGAAGCTCTCCGTGTGTTGCATTTCTTCCATTCGAACTACAGGGCAAATGCGTTAACACTTATTTCTGGGCTGTGGATATTCAGCTCTCCAAGATATCATCCCTTTTAATATTTTTTTTGTTTTGTTTTGCAATTACCCAACAACTTACCATTTTTAAACCCATCTTAACTTTCCAAAATAATCTGTTTGGTTTTTTTTACTGCCACACACAAAGGAGTTTCTTTTTTTTTTAGATTTTATTTATTTATTGGACAAAGGGAGAGCACAAGCAGGGGAGAGACAGAGAGAGAGGGAGAAGCAGGCTCCCCACTGAGCAGGGAGCCCGATGCGGGGCTCGATCCTGGGACCCTGGGATCACGACCTGAGCTGAAGGCAGATGCTTCAGCGACTGAGCTGCCGGGCACCGCCACAGAGGAGTTTCTAAAGCATTTTCCTTCCCTGTCAGATGAGTTTCCCCCCAAAAGCTCTCTGCATCACGCATTTTACGATGAAAAGATTCGACTTCAGGAAGGGATGAACTGTGGAGGAACAGGAGACTCAGGCAAGACGAACGCGACCTCGCCCATACCGTGCTCCTCCCAGGGACTCACGCACGCACAGACCACACCGGAAATAGAGAGTTACAAGGCGCGACTCTTCCAAGGGAGGGGCCGGCAGGAGGAGCGGTGGCGACGGGCCCCCCAGAGATTACCCCACGGCGCAGACCTCCTTACTCGTGAGGTTCAGGGCCTATGGTCACCTTCAGAAGAGAACCTTTTGGGAATGGAAATCAAGTCAAAAGTTATTGGGGTAATTTAATGTAACTGATGTTTTCTATTTCCACCAAAACATTGTTGACGTACAAAGCTAATGAGAGAAACAAGCACTGAACACGTCCAGCACCTCCTTCTGGGGCAGGTGCCTTCATCCCACCCTCAAGGAAGGAGACAGGAGAGGAGAGGCCAGCCCCTGCACTTCCGGCCGCGTCTTGGCCCATCGCGTCCACAGAGCAACGCCAACACGCACTCAGAGGCCTTGCCCGGCCTTGACCACCAGCTGGTTTTCCACTGGTTTGCGCCCCGAGGGACTAGCCGGGAAGCTCACGAGGATCTGGAGGGACGCGCAGGGACCGGGGCTTTCACTCGCTAGAACGTTCTGGTGCTGCCCGAGTTTTCCTGCTTCATAAACATTTTATGTAAGCCTGGCCCGGGGCACAGCGGCTGCAGGTGCCAGTTTTATGAATCCGATAAATTCTTACTAGTTAGCTGCAGTCATGTGCGTCTCCCCCTAAAGACACTGGCGCTTCCAACTGTGTTAGCAAACGTGACACATTAGAGGAGATGTTCTGTGCCAGGCTGGCCAAGCACTGTGCCCGACCCTGAGCCTCGCTTGTATGTAGACGCCTCCGTGACTGATGAGCACGCCATGCCGGAATCCAAGCAAGGTGGCTTTATGTGTTCGCTGTGTTTACATACTTGGCATTTGCCAGGAGGCCAAGGATGTTCCCGTCAGAAATGCAGAGCAGCAGAGCTATGGAGAGTTCTAGGGTCACACTTGGCTCCCGGTGTGCACTCTGCCAGTCTTAGGAGCTACATGCATGCACGTGGCAGTACCTAGCAGGTTCAGCCCTCCCCTCTATGACATGAGTGGGAGAACATTCTCCCCATCACGGTCATGATTGCCTGATGCGTAGTAATCAAGAATCCGGTATATGTTAACATTCCAGCACTACGGCAGCAGCCGAGATGGTTGGTAAGCAGTGGTGCTACGGGCTGTGTGTGCCTGGGAGTGGAAACGTGATGTGAAGGGCCGAAGAAATGGTCCAGGGGAAGCTCGCTCAGACCCTCCTCAGTCTGCATGTGACACAGCAGATCCGTCTATTAAGTCCCCACAACAAGGTCGTTGGGGAAACTCGGGGTAGTTGTCATGATAAAGGAACAAGAGAGAAAACCAGGTGTGTCAATGCAGAGGTTTCTCCCTGCCCGAGCAGCGGCTCCATTCTGTCCTTGAAAAATGACAGCTTAGAGCCGAGTGAGGACATACTAAGTAGGAGCGTGAATGACGCTCTCCCCCCTCCTCTAACTCCCAGAAGTGGCCCCCAAGGAGCTAACCAGAGCAATCGGAAAAAAAAAAAAAATGTGAGTGGTGAGTCCATTACAGGAACAAGAAGAAAGGAGAGAGGTGAGAAACCAGGACGAAGGAGAGTCTGACAGACTTGGCTCCATGGACTGCTGAAGGTTGCGATGGGAGTTACTGGAAACGCGGTCTGCAGGGAAGAGAGGTTTGGGTGGTGGGCACCCGTGAGGAGGAACATCGGGGAGTTACAAGATCCAAGACTGCTGAATGACTGTGTAGGGCAGGTGGGTGGGTGAGGTGACCCCTGGGGATGTCTGGTCAAGTCCCTAAGATTGTATCAGATGCTACATCTCCAGGCTCTTGACATCATACAGGGCAGTGGCTACTCTCGGAGCGAGAAGAAGGTTATGGACCAAGGACCAAAGTCCTTGATGAACACGTGTGGTGACGTGGACAGTAGGTCATATAAGATGGAGCATTCAAGCTGACAAAATGAGTTTGGGAAGGAAAGGCTGGTTTTATGAAAAGGTGGATTGTGAAAACCAATGTTTTTGGCGTGGACACTGCTGCTTCCTGAGAACGTAAAGCCACTGTCCAGGAAAGGCTCCTGCTCGAGGATAGCTTCAGAGCGATGTTCGGAGGGAGCTAAGACATGGACGTGGGGCTGCTGGGACAGGAGCTCCGCATGCAGGACACCACTGACTGCGCCGTTTCTAGGGCGTCGCATGAGAGGTCAGGAAGTCTGGGAAACGGGAATGTGTCAAGCAGAGACGTGGGGAGCATTATGAGTACACAGGACAGAAGACCGGATTTACGTCACCGTGAGTCAGCCTCAGGCCCGTTTTCTCCAGTATCAGGAACAGATTGTGTCCCCCATCTGATGGAGGCCACCCGACTTGTCCTCAATCTTATTTGGGAGTTTGGGTAGAAAACATTTGATCATACAGATAAACATGTGACAGGATCATGAGTTTATTTTAGTTTACGCTTTGTTCAGCTGAGCTGAATAGTGGTACAGAGGTAAGAAGGTAAGAGATGACATCATCCAGGCCGCAGCTAGGCGTTTCCGCAGCACCGGGAGTGGCTCTGTCGCAGGCCTTGGCACAGATGGGTGGGTGAGACACCACGGCATCTCTGAGCCCAGCGATGGAACCCAGCCAGGCTGCGGACGCAGGCTGCCCATTTCTCCTAAGGCAGATTCTGTAAGCTTTATTTTATCTTTCAAATGACGTTTTTGAATATAAATTTAATTTTCCAGGAAATGATTTCCCTGAAAGCTTTGGTCTGGACACCATGGCTGGCTCCATCCATACACAAGTGTTCAATGTGAGCCCCAAAGTCCCTTGTCATGACAAACTACCAGTTACATGCTTCTCTTGTGATTTTCCTGTGGTTGGGATAGTTCGCTCACACGGCGCGGACGTCATTCCTCGGCGGAGATCTGTCTTTAGTTCGGTTCCAAAGGCTCCAGTTAAAACACACACATGGGAGTGAAGTCACCATCACGTCAGTGTAAGTTTTCTACCGTCTCTCCCAGAACGAACACAAGGGAGGAGAATCATCCGTGGGCGAGGAGTCCATCTGCGGCCTTTATGGGGTCCCGGAGGGAAGCAGAGAAGTTCCACACACCCTGGGAAGTCCACACGAGCACGGAGAGAGGACGAGAATGAGTCCGACTGTGCGAGTGTCCCTCCTCCCCAAGCACCACAGCCGAGGGTCAGTGAGGGAGAGTGAGAGCGCGTGAGCGCGTGCCAGCTTCCCCAGCCAGGCGGGCACCATCCCGGGAGCCCGTCCGTCTCGCCCGTCGCCCGGCCAGACCACTGGATTGTGAATGCACGACTGGGGGCTCCGAGCAGCGGAGGGACCGGCCGGTGGGATGGCGAGAGGGGTGTGGAGCCCACTGAAGGCCTTGAGGGGTCTTGTCGGCAGGCCTGCCCTCGAGCCACAGGGACTGCCTCACCCGTGCCGCCGCTCAATGGGGCCCAGGGCACCCCAGGCTCTGCACGCCTCACCCACACCCTGACCCACGGGTGGGCTCCTCGTGTGCACCCTGACCGTGCAGAGAGTGGTCTGTGCAGAGGGCTAGTGGGCAGAGCTTGGCCCCGGTCTGCGGGGCTGGGAGGGCACAGGTGAGCACGGAGCTTTGCCCCCAGGGAGGCAGACCAGAGGCTGTCAAGCTCTGGCCCCGTGCTGCCGGACAGGGAAGACCAAAGCTCTTAAGAAGCCTCCCGAAGAGGAGACAAGTGTGGGGCAGGGGGGTCCGTGGGCTCGACCCGAGGGAGCTCAGACTCCCTGTCAGAGCTGACGTGAGTGAGTCAGTGGAGACGGAGGAGGTGACCACTACGTGCCGTGCGACAATGACAGCGCAAGACTTCAGGAACCGGGAAGAATCGAGAGACATGTTCCAGAAGGAACAACAATTTTCTAGCAACCAAGCCCCTCAAAAATCTCCACTTGCTGCTTGGCTGTTAGGGAGTTCGACATTGTCAGGAAGTTCCGTGAGCTACCAGGAAACACAGAGATGCCGTGGAGTCAGGAATACAACACGCAAAATAGTACGAAAACCTACTCTGAAATCTAGCGTTGTTTCGTTTGTCCCACATGGAAAGCAGAGCGACAATCACCGGCGAGCTGCTGGAGAAGACAAGAGTGGCTTAGTGTCTGCACGGAGACCAGAGGAGCGCTCCGTGGACAGGCAGGAAAAAATCCTACGAAAATCAGATGTTGGGGGAGAGGAGACGCCCGTGACCTTCCATACGCAGAGGACGGTCATGCAGAGGAAACCGCAGACCTAGTCCGCTTGCGAGAGGCCAGGCCTGAGCCTCCGCCATGGACCAAGACTCAGCCTGAGGCCGCGTCCTTGTCATTGTGCGACGTCTCCATTCCCGGGACACTTACCCACAGGCGGGGGAACCTGAGGTCGTCCCCAGAGACCGGCCCCCCGCCGCGCACCCTGAGAGAATTTGCCGAGCTCCTGCCGTTGCCGTGACTTCTGACCTCCGTCCAGCTCCTGCTCCGTTCCTGCTCTCCTGCCTTGGACGGGGAAGCCGGAGCTCGCACCCCCAGGCCTGACCCTCAGGGTAAGTTCAGGGCACCCTCCCCAGGGGGGAGACGCCTGGGCCACGCATATTCCTTTCCCCTCGGTGTGGAACACTAACAAAGGGAAAAGAAGAATATTCAAGTAAGGAGACCACCTTTCCGAAACTGCAAAATCCCAAGCCCACGTCGGAGAGGAGAACAAAACACACCACGAAGTGAGGCTTTAGCTCTGACGACCCGGGTAGCCGCGTGCTCTGCAGTGGGACCCTACAGGCCCACACGGACCCGTCGCATGACTGAGTTCCGCCACCGAGTGTCTGCCAGGCTGTGGACGCGTGGGTAGCAATGGGAATGCGCAGTAGAACGCCCCATTCTGTTTCAAAATACCTGTTCAGAGAGAAAGAGCCGCAGCCTCCCAGGGTGCCAGCACCCTGGGTTGGATCAGTCAGAACTGACTCAGCGCTCGGTTTCGCTGCCTTTCCGAAGGATCACCGTACTCTGGGTTGACAAAGAGGCCTTTGCCGGTTTGGTGCGCCTGCCAGTATTTTCCCTTTCCTCACCATCAGCAGGCAGGGTGTCCTCGTGGTGCCGGCAGGGCTGTAATTTTTCCAAACCACCGGTTTTGGTTAGCAGAATGGAGTTGGCTCTCCGTGGCAGTCCCGACAGCCCCGTTGGGACGCTTAGACCCGCAGAGCAATTAGAGGCCTCGCTGAGGAGACCCCACGTGAGGCCGAGGTCCTGTGAGAGCAACTCTAGGGCCTCGGGGTGGGGTCATGCACCCAGCAGTTCGCCGGCCACTTGCCCTCCGGCCCCCGGGCTCGGCTTGGTCCTGAGAAACGGCCAGCACCCCGCCGTGCCTCGTGAGAACCCGGCGCAGCGCGAGTCAGCCGTGTGGGTCTTGGCACACACAGCCTCCACTCCGTACACCAGCCATTCGTACCTGTCAAGTCCCCGATGGTGCTTGACCAATCCGCATGTGACCGATGCGAGAGGGACTCGAATTCCCCCAAAGAGCTTGTGAATCACTATTTCCATTCTGTTTCATCAGTGTCTCTGGATTAAGACACAACTTTCTCTGCGGTTCCCAACCGCTCTGTGCAGCGGGCTCGTTCCTCTGGCACAGATGCGGCGTCGTAAGGCAGGCACCGACCAGCCCACGACCTCGCACAACGTCCTCATGCAGGAGTGCACGCAAAGTTTGCTGTAAGTGAGCGGCTGAATGCCCAGGCTTCACTCTGCATTATGATCGGGACTTCAACATGCCTGTGGTTTCTTCTCCAGAAATCTTCCGCAAGATACCCCACTCATGGAGGTTTATGCCGGCAAGGAAGGCACTCTTACGACGTTTGAGAAGGTGCTGATCTCTTTTTGATGAAAAAGAAAATACAGCTGTAACAGGAAAAACTCCCTTTGATTTGTTAAATTGTTTCTTGCTCGCCTGCGGGTTGAGAATCTTTAGCGGCGAGCTCTAGGCGTGTTCGGATGTTCAACACAGAAGCTCCCGCATATAGAACAATCCATCAAGGGGAAGGGAGAAGCCTGGGGCGTTTTCTAGTGCGATTTCTAATTGACATCCAGGATCATTTTTACTTCTACAGTAGGAAATCTAAGAGACCGAGTTTCCAAGAGATTTCAACCAAATTCAGAAGTGATGCCAACTGTTTAAAGGAATGAGATTCACCGAGAACACGGTTGCTGTGCCCTTTGCTTTCCTGGTCCTGGCCGGATGGGAAGCAGAAAGAAGGGAGAAGGTATCGCGTCTCCTGGTAATAATAGGGCTCATATGTTTTAAAATTTATTTTTCAAAGATTTTGTGACATCTTTAAAGGAGCGCAAAAATATTTTAAGACAAACAAACACATAATACAACTTTTTTCACATATTTTCACTCTAAGTCAATTTTTTTGAAAGTTTTCTGGGTCAGGCTTGCGAAGCGACTGAAGGTTGGTATGCCCAAAATTCAAACTGAAGGTCGCTGGAGGCGAGGGGCGTGGGGCAGTGGGCATTAAGGAGGGCACTGGATGGAAGGAGCACTGGGTGTCGTATAGGGGCAACTGCCGAATCATTGAACTCTGCCTCTGAAACTAGTAATACACGGTATGTTAATTAAATCGAATGTAAAATTAAAAAAACATTAATTCATATGTTGAATCCTAAACCCCAAGGTGATGGCATCACAAGAAGGTGAGAAGGTCATGAGGGCGGGGCCAGGTCAAGGGACTGGATCTTTATAAAGGGGACCCCGGAGAGCGCCCTCGGCCTCCCACCCCCGGAGGTCTCCACTTCCAGCCTGTAGAGCCGTGGGAACACGGCGCCTGTGGACACAACCCCGGGTCTCTGGTGTTTGTTACAGCCGCCCCGACAGGCCAGGACAGGCCAGGACAGGCCATTCTTTCCACTTGGTGCTGTGCAGAGAAATCCTAGTCCTTCAGGAACGGAGACCCATGGTCTGTGACAAGTCGCACGGTCATGGTGTGCTCCCCTCGTGGGAGAGAGCAGCCAGCGGCTGATAAGGAATGACGATGGCTCTGAGCACGGTCCCTTCCCGGGGTCCCCAGCATTTGGGGTGAGTTTGTGTGCGGCTAGAGCGGTGCTGTGGTCACAGACGAGTCCCCGCACGTTGACCTCTATGCCCCCTGCACATTTGTTCACCTACTCGAGTTTAAAGTAATAGAGTCTACGTGGTCTTGGCTATACTTCCCCCCAAAACCACCCATAATGAGCTTCCAGGTATGATTCCCCCATCAAAAAAGTATATCGCCTGTCTCCTTCAAGGTGTGACAAATGTTGTTTAAACAAACATTATTTCACAGGATGTCCATCTAGTATGACGGCAACCGCGGGAGCGACGACTCAGGAAGCGTCTTCTAGATGCGGCCGTTGTGCAGGAACTTGAACGTAAGTCCTCACGTCTTCCCGCTGGCCCTGTGTGGTGACTGGCAGGAAAACGGACTAAACAGCATCTGCTAAGTGACAGGCTGAAGCTCGGTCTGTTCCTCTAGGTTTAAGCCACTTTCTCTCTGCAACATCACCCCTAAGATCGTTTCCCTGCCCTGCTGCAGGGAAGCCAGGGTGACTCCACTAGAAGGCACGCAACGTTCCCAACGACTCCTGAGCCACACACCCAAGGTGCCCCAGGACCCGTGGACGCCACCCTGGGGCCGTGACAGCTTCTGAGAGGCTGGCTTCCTTGGCTTTGCGCCGTAAGGGGCCACGGGGTCCTCGGGTTCTATCGTTCTCCACAGCAGCGTGCGGTGGGTGTGTGCCCGGGAATTCGACATCAGAAAGACAAGACCGCAGGGCAGGAGGCGGGAGCAGCGGTTCTCTGACTCTGCCTGCGTTGGAGGAGCCGTAAGCGCCTGCAAGGAAGAAGCAGTCCCCGGGCGCTGGGCTTGCGCACTCAGCAATTGTCCCCTGGGCTGACCTGGGACCACGGCTCTTCCTCCGGCCCATTAAGACAGCTGTTTTACTTACGGAGACGTGAGGTCGCTTGTAAATAATTCTGGGCCACCGTGAGGGCAAACACAATTGTGAGAATATTAAATTCCCATTAACCATCTTACATGCAGCCCGACCGCAGGCATCCTCCTGGGTGTGGGATGCGGCAGCCGTCAGGGTACCAGGGAGTGCTGCGCGCCACCCGCACGGACGGATGCGGCTGAAGACCAACGTGGAGAATAAATGCGCCGGGACACTCTCGGATTCCAGAATGAGTAAAACAGACTCACTGAAGATACTGGCTCATAAAAATATTTCATGCAAAGGACTCTGAATAAAACTGGGGGGAAAAGGGGTAGATCAAGTCACCCTTACTGAAACCCAGGACGAAAGTCATTCTCTGAGTCCGTTACCAAGAATGTCTGAAAATCCCAGTGGGCAGGAAGAGACCGGCCGTCCGTTTCCTTTGTCCTGCGGTCAGTCCTATGTCTTTCCACACCGCGTGAGAAGGCAGACATCTCCAGGCCCCCTGGGCAAGCTTTCCCGAAGTCGGCGAGCTCCGTCCAAACCGTAGCCCAGGTTCGGCAGCACCTTACAGGGTTGTCTGCTCGCAGGTAAGGGCATCCTGGAGAAGCGCGGTGCTTACGTGGAGATGACATTATGGGCTCATTTTGCTAAAATGGGACACTGACAAAAGGAATTAGGGTCTTCTCTTGAGTCCATACGAATCAGCTGGTCTTTATGGAGGTCCAGGAGAGCCGTGACCGTAGAGCGCGTCTTCAATCATCTACCCGGACACGGGAGTGACTCTGGACACTCTCACGGCCGCCAACCGACCTCCCATCACAGGTACCGTCCTCAGTTTGCGGTCCGTCCCCTGCGGTCCCCTGAGAATGTCATTTTCTTTTTAATCCGCTTGTTAGAGGAAAATTTGCAAATAGTAGATTCTTTTTTTTAAAAAAAAAGAGAGAGAGAAAGAAAGAGGACATGAGTGAGGAGGTGAGGCAGAAGGAGAAGCAGCTCGCTTCCCGATGCGGGGCTTGATCCCGGCGCACCAGGATCATGACCTGCCCGAAGGCAGACACTCACCGACAGAGCCCCCCAGATGCCCGACAAAGCCCCCCAGATGCCCGACAAATAGTAAATTCCTACTTCAAGTGTGATTTGCTGTCCTTGCGAGTACACATCAGTGACAAACATACTCACAGACTTCCACCACCACGGCAGAGGTAACATTCCCATCGCCTGGAGTAGTCCCGTCCCTGCTCCCTGGCCCTGGAAGACACGGGTCGGAGCCCTCTCTTCTTCCGAGTGGCCCGTAGCTAAGATCGTACTCGTGCGTCTTCGGTATCTGGTGTTTCTCTCTCGTCCTGAGATTCACCAATGCTGCCGAATGAGTCATCCCGACGTCACGCCAAGTCTCGTGCAAGGGGATGACGGTGCCATTGTCGGTCTGTCTGCCGACGGGTCGCTGGACGCTGTTCTCCCACAGTTTGGTGACCGAGACTGAATCCGTTGTGCTCGATCATACACAGGAACGTGTTTTCCGGTCTTCATTTTGTTTGAGTGAATACGGATGTTGAAATTGCTGGTCCCTGTGATAAGGTCATGTTTAGTTGTAGAGGGAATGACCCACTGTTTTCGCAGCGGGTCGTCCTATCTTGTATTCACATCACCGATGGGTAGGAGAGCCGCCTCCCAGCACACACCTCGCGTGGCCGGTCATCATTCGTCTGTTTCAATGACATCACAGTGCGGCTTTCATCCGCGACTCATTAATTACTCACGAGACTGAACACCTTTCCATGCGCTTATCGAACACCCGTATTTCCTTGATAAAGTCTCCCAATGTTTTGCCCGTTATACACTGGACTCCCTTTTTTTACAGATAACGTAGAGATACTATTTGTTGCTAGTCCCTTACCAGACGTGTTTTACAAATATCTCCTCCTAATCTGTCTTTTGTCTTTTCCTTTAACGGTGTCTTTCAAAAAGCAAGGGGTCTAACTTATCCTTTTTTTCATAGTTTGATGTATAAGTTTTAAGTCATAGTTTGTTTTGTATGAATGGATGCCCAGTTGTTCCAGAACCATTTGAAAGATTATCCTTTCTTATTAAATTGCTTTTGCCTATTGTCCAAAAATCAATGAGTGTTATTTCTATTCTGTTCCACTGATTTATATACCAATCGTTATGCCAATATACACTATCTTAATTATTCTACCTTTACAGAAAATGCTGAAATCAGGCAGTGCTTTTTTTTTTTTTTTTCAAAATCATTTTGGCTATTTCTGGTTATTTGTTTTCCACATAAATTTTGGGAAAAGCTTATAATTTTCAACAGGAAAAGACTGTTGCGAATTTGGCTACATTGAATTATAAATCAGTTTTGTGATAATTAACCACTTTACATGATTGAGTTTTTATATCCATAAATATGGTATATATTTCTTTAGGAAAGTCTCTTAGATTTTTTAAGTTTATGTCAGCAATACTTTGTGGGTTTCAGGAAAGAAATCTTGCACATATAGCTTTATCCCTAAGCTGTCCATAATTTTGATGCTATTGTTAATGCGTTGTGTTAATTTCAATTTCAGCTTTTAATTTGTAATGTAGGGATACTATTGGTTTCTGTATTTTGAGCTTGTCTCCTGATAATTTGCTAAATTTACATATCCTGGTAGCATTTTTGCAGGATCTTTTGGATTTTCTTTGAAAATAATTTTCTCTTTCAAAAAAGACACTTTCATGTTGCCTGTCCAATCTCTACGCTTTCAAAAAAAGAAAAGCAAACAAGAACCTTTACCTTGCTTTGTCTCTTTGCTTATTTGCTCCGTGTCGAATAGGAGAGACGAGCATGGCTCTTCTCGCCACCCTCTAATGTTAGGGGGTCCTTCCGCGGTTAAGTGTGTTTCCCGCAGATCAAGGAAGTTTTGTTATCAGGTTGAGAAAGTTGCCTTCTCTTCCTACTTTCTTGAGAGTTTTTTCAGGAAAAACATCTTTGGTCCAAATCTCATAATAGGATCATACAAGTTTTCTTGATAATCTGTTGCTATAAGGAATTGCGGGGACTGAACTTGAAACGCGGACAGAACCCTACACATCCGGGATGAATTCCAGCAGGCCCTCGTGCATTCCTCTCACACTGCTGGATTTCTGTTTTCAGACTTTGTTAATGAACGGTGTGGCTCTGTTCTTGCAGACCACTGTTCTGTAGGGCTCTGTTTGTGTGATGTTTTTGTATGATTTTTGCTTGAAGAATTGTTCTAGTCTTCTCAAATAAGATGAGAGTCACCCTCTCGTCTTTTATTTTTTAGAAGACTGTGTTGAATGACTCTTACCTCTTGCACAAGTTCTCTAGTAGATGTTATGAAGGAGACATGTGGGACCGGAATTTTCTTTCTTTAGTGGATTCATGGTGGTTCTGGTTATCTAACTCTTCTTGGGTGAGACTAGTACTTTCTATTGATCTGTTCATTATATTGCCTTATGGTTATTGTAATTTTTTAAAAAAAATTAATGATATTAAGGACTATGGTGATCTCACTCTTTCATTCCTAACATTGGAAACTTGTATATTTCTTTTTTTTCCTAATCAGTTTAGCTAGAGTATTAATAATCTTATTAATCTTTACAAAGCTTTAGTTTCACTGATTTTCTCTCCTTTTCTGTTTTCTATTTCATTGGCTTTTGCTCTTATCTTTATAACTTCCTTTTCCCATTAAAATTAATTAGCTTTTCTATCTCTATTTTCATAATATGGCAACTTGTGTTACTGATTTGAGACTTTTCCTCTTTTCTAATATAAGCAGTTAATGCATTAGATTCTCCTCTAGACATCGCTTTAGCTGCATCTCACCAAATTTGATGAATTCTGCTTCCTTTTCATCCAATTGAAATATATTATAACTCCCCGAGAGCTCTCCTGTGACCACTGGGTTATGTAAAAGAGTGTTGTTTAATTTTCAAATATTTGGATATTTTCCTTTGTGTTCCTGACATTTTTTGTTTAATGTTGTTGTGTTCACACTCAGTGTAATTTCAATGCCCTTTGCATGTGTTGATATTTGTTTCACGGCCAAGAAGATCGTGTGTCCTAATAAACACTCCAGGTCCACTTTAAAATTATGTGTCTCACTCTGTTCTGGAGGTGCACAGCTCCCCACATATCTGTTAGGTAAGCTAGTATCATTCTGGGCTTCTGGACTGTCATTTCTTGTATTCATTCTGTCAGTTACTAAAAGGGGATTTGAACACTCCAGAAATAACTTCGAGTTCACCTGTTTCACTTTCCAGTTCTATCAGATTTACTCAGAGTCTCTGGGTAAGTTAGTTGCATACCCAGTTAGGAATGGTACTTCTTCATGATGAAGGTGCCTCTTTGGTATTGTGTGATGTCTCTCTTTATACTTGGTAGTATCCCTCGTTACACAGCCCACTTGAATATTAATAATTAATTAATAATAACACATGCACTTATTTATACATATACATATCTAAATCTCTTTCAGATAATACTTCATAATGTTAATATAGCCTTCCAATATTTAATGCAAATACATAAATGGAAACATACATTTAATACAATTGTATTTTACTTTATTTTATTTTTTAAAGATTTAATTTAAAGAGAGAGGGAGAGAAAGCACACATGCTTCTGTGATCAGGGGAGGGCAGAGGGAGGGCGGGAATCCCAAGCAGACTCCACGCTGAGCACGGAGCCCAACATGGGGCTCGATCTCACGACCCTGAGATCATGACCTGAGCTGAAATCAAGAGTCAGATGCTTAACTGACTGAGCCACCCGGGCCTCCCCCACACAGTTAATACAATTTCAAAGGAGTTTCTTACGTGACTATAAGCTGACACCTTGGAAGGACTTAAGAGCTGTATCGAGGTGCACATTAAGATTAAATATTTCTTCTACTTGACTCCTCTGAACAAATCTGCACCCTCATCCACAAACCAGCTCATGCATCAGCAAATACATAGCAGAAAACTGTTTGTGCCCGTAATTATTTGAGAAATTGGTGGCTAAGAGACCATTTAATAAGTTAAAACCCCTATTTGCAAGGATATACCTGAAAGGATTCAGAAAATAATTACAATAGTGTGAAATAAATCTGAATTCTGAAAATTTTAAATTTCTGAAAACGCAGATTGCATCCGGGTAACCTCTTAGGTTGTTCTTAGCCTGTTTGCATGTTAAGTAGAAAACGCTGTTACATGTTTGCTGCTATAAAACATATAAAAGCTCTTTTATTTCACTCAGAAGCAGGACTTGAGGTTTCTACTTAGTTTCCCTCCAAACATGTGAATATTCTCGTCGA
This sequence comes from Eira barbara, assembly GCA_020311275.1. Lineage (NCBI taxonomy): Eukaryota > Metazoa > Chordata > Mammalia > Carnivora > Mustelidae > Eira > Eira barbara. Next base: position 1,550,145 of record JAHRIG010000494.1, on the reverse strand, counting down.
CACGTCTTCGTGTTCCGGGGCGAGTGTGTGAAGCTGTCTCTCCGTCCTGGAAGGAAGCACAGCTGATCGCTCCCTGCTGACACGGAGAAGGACCCCCTGCACTCTCAGGCCGCCCCCTACTCCGCTGTGCAGTCCCACGCCTAGATTCGCTAAGACCTGGAATCCTGACTGCGGTGCCCCTTGTGCTCACGCTCAGGGACCACGGTTAACGAGGACAGAGCGAGGGGCTACCATGGCATGACTAGATGGTTTCTAAACAAGGACTGTATTCAAAAATACCCCCTCATCGTCTGGCCATTGGGACTGAAACCCCCATATGAACCACCCGGGCACTATTCCTGAGACACTACGGCAGGGCCGCACACAGGCGGGGTTCCCGTCCGGTTTGCTCACAGGGCCCTCCTGCCGGGTCCGGGAGGGCCTCCAGGGGAGCCACAAAGGTTTGCACGCAGGTTTGATGACACTGCATGGGAGGCGCTGGAATGACTTGAACTCTGAGAGAGAACATGCCACTGGAATAGAGGAACCTGGCCCTGGGGACAGAAAGAAACGTGAGAGCAGAGGACACACGTGGGAGAGAGAGGCCGTGAGAAAAGGAGAGGAGGTCCTGGCCATGTGCAGATTTGCCCGGGCTCTTTCCTGCCTGCACCTGCTGGATTTTCATCAGTGCCTGCTGGTAGGAGCCTCGCACAACAGGGCCTCAGTCTTAAAGTCGTAAAGGTAAGGATGACCCCAAGCATCGCTCCGCCTCTGATGTTCAAATCCTCCACGGCACGAGCGGTGGGGGCCCAGCCGGGCTGTCGGGGCTGGATTCCTGGAGCTCCCCCAGCCCCGGCAGGGTTTTCATCCTCGGCCCTCACTGCTCAGGCGTGGTGGCCATACTCCGAATGTCACACACCAGTTGTCACTGAAGACAGAGGTCAGACACAATGACTCACCTGCCTCCTTCACAGCTCACCTTCATGGACTAGAAAAACTCCCTGCATCTCCAGCAACATCCCACGTCCCCACCAGCCCCTCCTGCTCTTTCAACAATTACTCAGAAGACATCTCACCATTCCGTTAAAGGAATCCCACTTTGTCTGCCTCCATTAATGTACAACGTTCTTCCCATACTGTCTGGAGAAGTTGGAGGAAAGGGAGGGAGGTCTCCCAGAAACACGGTTCTGATGTCTGCCCTGGGGGCACCCGCACACCCTGCCCCGCCCCCAGCAGTAAGTACAGTCGGCTCTCCCTGCCTTTCTAGAACCCCAGAGACAAAGCTCCTCGTCTGCTTTAGAAAGGTCACATGCACAGGGAAGGGAAGAAGTGTCCAGAAAGGAGAATGCCATTTTACTTTCATACTGTCAGTTTAACTTTTAAGAAAATAAAGTTTCTTCAAATCCCAAAAGAAGTAGATAAGAAAAATAATTCTCAGAACTTTTTGGCCCAAATTCTAGGAATAGATTATTTCTCTACTTTAGAAAGGATTTTAAAAACCACATATCCAAATACACATCTTGAGCACTTGGCAAGACGTTTTTTCCTATTACACATACATATTAATAGAACTTTCATAGAATACTGTATCCACTGAACTATATCTTCATTAAATCTGAGAAATGTAAAAATCCAAATTCTTGAATAGGTCATCATTTCAAGAAACATGAATTATGCCAAATATTGATGTTTTAAATAATATCAGCTGATAAAATCAATGTTCTTTCATTTCTCTGCATAATGTGCCTTCCCGTGCCAAGCCAGTAATTGCACGGCCGTGGAGGGAGGTGGAGGGAGGCTGTGCGCGGTGGTAACGGAAGGAATCTGCCTCGCGCCAGCTCCGAGCAGAGAACCCAGAACTGCAGCTCCAGCATTGACATGGCGTAGGAAACTGGGAAACTGCTTAGTGGCTCTCGGACTCTGAGCTCTCCTTTCAGATGTGGGCCCTGGACAGGATATCTGGGATGATGCAAGCAAGTGCTGGGGAGAGACCATCTCTGGGAAGAGCAAAGGGCCTTCTCGCAGCCTCCATAGTACAGGCGTGGGGCTGAATGTCATGCCTGAGCCTCGCGGGGGTAGTGGCCACCAAGCACAGGAATCACTGTGAGGATCAAGGAAAGGTTTTGTAAGCCCTGCCTTTCTGGTTTCCCTGCCCCAGCTGGCTCCGGTCTGCCCTGAGTGTGCCCCTGCCCTGAGTGTGCCCCTGCCCTGAGTGTGTACCTGCACTGAGTGTGCATCTGCCCTGAGTGTGCACCTGCCCTGAGTGTGTACCTGCCCTGAGTGTGCACCTGCAGTGAATGTGCACCTGCCCTGAGTGTGCACCTGCCTTGAGTGTGCACCTGCAGTGAGTGTGCACCTGCCCTGAGTGTGCACCTACCCTGAATGTGCACCTGCCCTGAGTGTGCACCTGACCTGAGTGTGCACCTGACCTGAGGGCCTTGCTCCTTCCAACCAGACTCTCAGCTTTCAAGGCCAGTGTAGACGTGGGAGCCAGGATGGGCAGAGTGTAGCCTGAGCGGTGCCCCGCGTACTCCACGTGCTGTCCACGTATAGAGAACATTGGCGTCCAATTTCGTTGGGTACCGGGTTCTCCATCCCCTTCCTGACCTGCCCAGGGGGAGCCAGCCCTTCAATGTGTGTGTCCCCGAGCGATCTGCGAGCACACCCAGGTCTGAGCAGCTGCACTCCCGCCAGTGAGCAGGGAGGACAGCGGATGAGGGTGTCACCGCCACTTCGCATGGGAAGGAAGAGCAGGTGAGCCGAGCTGGAACCACATGAGGGAATTGTCAGAAACACAAACGATTTTCCGCAGATTGTAAGTCTTGTAAGTAAGAGCTGGATCTCAACACTGCTTTATTCCCATCGCATCAACCTGCCTACCTTTGAGGAGCACACAGAAGAACCACAACCAGGGGACAAGTAACCTCTGTTTACCTCCCTTGTGGTTACTCAGTGTTGGAGAATGAACATGGTCAGGGCTCACCACGGTTCTGTCTTCTCCATCACAGAGTGTCTGTGCTTGGCACTTGGGGTGTCCAAAATAATGTCAAATGAGTGAACCAGAGCCAGCAGACAGAAAATAAAGAAACCTCGTGGTGTGTGCCCATGAAATATGAGACCGTTCTCCAGCTCCCATGAATGATCTCTGAGAGAGTTTGCTGGTAGCAAGAACATTGGGAGATTTTTGCAAACTGATTAATTGAACATTTAACAGCTTGTTTTCATGTACAGTTTACTCAATTTATATAAGCAATTACTGAATTTGCATGTACAAATGGATGCAGCTGCAAAGCCTAAGGTACTTTTTTTCATTAGATCTACTAAATTTGAATCAGAAAATAGGTTTACAAGTCATGTTCGGCGTAGCTGTGCGTGTTAATCATAAACACAACCCAGCATCCTATATTTGAATAAGGTTATGGGGAAGGTCACTTAGACCAAATAAACTAATAGGATTTGAAATGCATGAAATTCTGTTTTACAGTTAAAATGCAAGAAGAGAACAAATCTTAATCACTTCCTACCTTGATCGATTCCTGACGCCTCAACTGTTCTAAATTAGTCGCGTAGGAACAGGCCAGAGAAGCTCGGCAGTGGGGCAGTGGGGTGTGTGCGCAGCAACGACCCTGAAGCACATCTAACTCATTATACGACGTCCATGTCCTGTTCCTTCCCATATGTTTACGGTTTGGTTTTGGTTTTTGTTTTATTGCACACCGGACTTTAAAGGCTGGATAGACATTTTAATTCCGTGGCAGATAACTCTATGCAAATTTGACTTAGATTCCTACTGAGAAACGTTGGTCATATCTCCGTTTTGTCTGACTTCAGCTCTGGTACCCAGACATCGAGCCATATAAAATGGAATTCATGTAGACATAAGAGAAAAGTGTTATCTTTTAAGTACTGATTACTTTCAAGGAAGGAGAATTTTCTGTCACATTTGCATAGACAGCTCCAAAATCTTGACCGGATACTGAATGCATTAGAAGGTCATTAGTAAATTCATGTTCTTGGGAGCTTTCTTCATGGTTTAAATAGTACACAAATTCCAGAAGGATCTATCTGATAATTTTTTAAATCATTTGTACACAGACAGAAGCGATGATTTTGGCTTTCATTTGAGGTTTTTCAAATCAAGCAGAAATGCCTATAACATTCATATAATTCAAATCATTAGTAAGCGGATGGCACCATCCTTGTCATAAATCTAAGTCCTTCCATCCCAGATAATTCCAGCCATTTTATCTTCATTAGTGCATATCCGAAAGGGTTGAGACGACACACTCCTGACACATAACACAAATCCAGTAAATTTCTACTGGTTTGAAGGCTTGTCACCCAGCCCAGACTACCCGCGTGAGAATTTATAAGGGTGATTTGTCCCAGCAACCCAGCATGGCGTTTCCCTTTACCGTGTCTCTTGATTTATAAATCACCCTCGAAGGTTTTGACCATGAAGTCCTATTACCTTGGTGTTGGGATTTCATGAGTTCCAAGTTCCCCTCTAAGTAAGGCATTTTACATTTAGTGGAATTCCATAACAAGCCACACGCACAGACACTCTGACATCTCCCGCCAGGATCCAAATGGAGTATGAGTAGGGCTGAGGGGACTGAATGCGGAATCCCAGACTCACACACCGCATGCCTGCTAGTGTTTCGGTGATGTCGCTCACTTTCCGCAGTGGCCAACAGCAGACAGGCACGCGCAGATGTGCCTGGCACTCGCGCAGACTGGTTTATTTGTATGCTAGTCACACAACCTGTAACACAACCTTACGACATAGGGCTATTATGATCCCCTTTGCAGACGAGAAAATTCGAGTCCTGGGGAGAGGACCCACCTCACTCAGGACCCACATCTAGTAAACGCTCGATGGATGGTCACATGGTGGTGTCGCTAAGAACACCTGAAGACCACATTCAGAATTTCTGGGTGTTGAATCCAAATGTCATCACTAATTAGGTTTCTGGGCTTGACAACTGGTGTTTATGGTTTCATGTATAGTGATGTAAAAGCTGGGCTTTTTTAATGGCTCAGGTGTGTTCCAACTGAAAAATTGTGAGGACAAGCTAATGAAAACAATAAAATCCATTTTTTAAAAAAAGTTCCATTGGGCCTTTGGATTACCGTTCTGAATTTTAAGTCTCACTGTTAAAGTATTAGATTAAAAATATGTAAGAGATCAGCTTGTATCTGATCTGTAACCTTCTAAATTGCCCGAAAATTGTGTTGGCTTTGAAAAATGTGCATTCTGGGTTTTAATTTGTCCTATCAAGAGATCCTCAGTTCCAACCTTTACAATTAAAGGGATCAGCTGGGTTCCGAAGGACAGTACTGTACCTGTAGCAGGACTCCAACCATGGGTTCCAAAGTCCTTAGCTTGTCCTCACCACACTTGTGCTGTAAAGGAAAGCTTCATCCCAAGGCCCAGACCTATAGGTCTCCTCCGAGCAGGTCCCGGGAACTACATCTCAAAGTGTGTTTTTAAAGTCTCCAATATGGGGCACCTGGGTGGCTCCGTCGGTTGAGTGTCAGACTCTAGATTTCCACTCAGGTCATGATCCCCGGGTCATGAGATCAAGTCCTGGGTCGGGCTCTGAGCTCAGCAGGGAGTCTGCTTGTCCCTCTCCTCTGCTTCTCCCCATGACTCTCCCTCTCCCTCTCCATCTCCCTCTCTATCTCTAAAAGAAAAATTTTTAAAAATCTTTAAAAAAATAAAAATAAAGTCTCCGTGAATACACTACTACTCCCACCTATTCGTGCCTACTTTGGCACCCTCCTTAATCTCTAAGAAAAGGAAGAGGACTGTATCAGGCGTGCTAGAAAAAGTGACGGGCCAGAGTCTGGATCTGAATCACGTGAGCACCGTTTGCAGTTAGCTACATTTGACTCCGTCTTACCGTTACTTCCTGCAACCACCTGGCCTCTGGCGGTGGCACTGACCTCCCCTCCCTGCGGCCACCAAGGTGGTTGGTCTGGACTACATCACGCCACGCTGTCACTGCTAACTGACGCCGTCCAGTAACAGCTCCTGAGTGGTGAAGCCTCTGGGAACCGAAACGCTATTGTCCGGGATTCTCCCACTCTTTCTCACCGAACCTCCTTTGGAAGCAATCTCAACGACGATCACTCTGATGACTGTGTGTAGAAATGAGCCAAGACCAAGCTTGTGGAGCCCATCCATTAAATCAGGCATCAAGCAGATAAAGCCATTTCTTCTGTATTGCCTGCAATAGAATATATTCAGAGCACCTCATATTTCATTATAATTATCAGCAAAATGATTTTCATTGAATTTCATTTCTTCTCTTAATAAAAAGAGCCTTCAAAATGAATAATACAAAATTTTCCACTCATTTTTTATGCTTATAATCCACAATACATTTACCAGAAAAGAAATGATCCCCAAAATGAATCACAAAGGTCATTCACTGTAGGGTTAAGAATACATTTTTTTTATTTCTGTAAACGTTTTATGAATCCGTCTATGCATTAAACTCTTCAGACCTCCACAAATTGTTAGCCACTGCATGAAATGTGATATAGGGTTTTTCTTTATTGTTTACAGATTTGTGTGCTGCCTTAGAAGTGCAATTTAGAAAACTCCAGCATATTTAGTTTATTTGCTTATAAAAAGTCTATTAAAGTCTTCTCAAGAAGCTTTGTATAAATTATCAAGTTTGTGTGTTTCCAAAGCCGTTTAGAGAAGTGAGCTGTGGCAATTAGATTATGTTAATGTGATGTGGCCTGTATTTATTCAAACTGTGTCTGCGGACAAAGATTTAAATAAGCTCAGAAATATATAGGCAGGTCCCATGTGCGCACACAGACAAAGAAACCCCCTTTTAGCCCTTCTGGTGTGAAATTCATACTTATACTTTGAAATGATAACCCTACTGCCACCTCCCTCTCCAGCTCTGCCTCTGTTAGTGAGTTTACTGGCCCCGCTTTCCTTGGCAAATCCTGGGGCTCATTCCCAAATAGGCTCTGGTCTCTAGAGATGCTGACTCTTTAATTTTCTGCTCATTGTGACTGACAGCTTATTACTGAAGGTCACAGGGGACTCCGGGAGACCAGGAACTAAGTGTATTTCATTGTTTGGTGAAGTGCTTTAACCTAACAACGTTTAATATACAATATCATTTTATAATTACCGTGACCTGTCATGAGTATGTGTGCTTTGATAGTCCTATAAAGAATTCACTAACTTCAGAATTTTGCTCTGTTTTGTCTTCTACTCCCATAAAACATGCAGGCTGTGCAGTTACATTGGCCGGCTTCAAATAAGATTTCACCGATAGTGCTCCATGAAACTGGATAATTCACCCACTGCTCATGCCTCAAGCTCCATCCACAAAACCTGGGTATTAGGAGACCCAGCCTGCATGGGTTTAATATCCAAAGACAGATAGATGATAGATAGATAAATAGATAGATAATGAAGATAGGCAGGTATAAATATATATTGTCCTAAATTATGGCAAAGCCATAAATAAATATGGAAAAATGTATCCCAGATCAAATATACAAGGAAATATAAACATATATATAATTTTATCTGCATGTAGCATATTTGTCAGATATGTGTTTACTCATAACGTATGTATATTATATATAACATGTGTGTGTGTGTGTGTGTGTGTGTGTGTATTTAACACTAACTGAATTCTCCAAGCCCCTCATTGCTGGGAAACTCGCTCTTTGGCCTTCACAAAGCATCTGCCCCTCACTCCCCAGCACGTCCGTGACTCTGCGTGGGGATTTCGCGGGGGTGGCCCCTCACGAATGCTGCTCTGTCTGCTTGCCACCGCAGCAATGTGGGAATACAGACCCAGGCCATCGTGACTGAGCCTCCTAAACCTGAAGGGGGGACAAACGTGACTGTGGCTTTGATTTCCCGAGGTTTACCCTGAAGAAGGTAACTGTGCCTTTCTCCAAACTGTGGTGTCGCCGTCCACCAGCGCTGGAATAAACATGTTCCTGCTCCTCATGTCGAGATCCCTTCCCAGCATCCTGGCTTCTCCGCGGGGCTCAGAAGCACAGAACGCCAAAACCAGCATCCGAGCTCGGCCTCCTCCTCCTCACTGAAACCAAAACCGTTGTGCGGCTCCATGAAGTTCATCAGACGTACTCAGTTCATCAACTGTGTTCAAACCTACCAAAGTCCTAGCTTCAAATCCTTTCACCGTGTCCTGTACGCTTGAAGGGCAGAAGGTACTGACCAGCCGCTGCGTCTACATGATCTTGTCCATCATTCATTCACTTATTCAGCAGACTTTGTTCAGTTTGGTGGAGAAGCCATGGACTGTCGCAAGCACCAAAATTCTTGGCAAGGGAGCATAGTGGGGACCCAGCAAAAACATCACCTGTTGTCACCGACTGACAATGGAATCCCCACTCAGACACCTGAAGACCAAGTCTGACTGACAGACATGAAGAAACCAGCTAGGGGGTCACAGTCTCCTCCCACAGCTGCGACAGTACCAATACCCTCGCTTTTCACCCAAGGAACGTTGTCCCTGTCAGAAGAACCACCAAGCTCTCCTTTCCTAGCAGGGCACTGAAACATCATGAAGGAAAACACAGCTAGTGGGATTCTCACGTCTTTATCTATCTTCCCTGTCTTTTCCCCCCAGATACTGAATATATGAATCATGCTTATTTTTAAAGTCTTTATTTTGGAAAGGGGGGGGGGTCTATTGTGGGTTTATTTTCTAGCTTCTCTCTAGATTTAGGTCACATGCCAAGCATTGTATAAAAACACACCAAGGCTACAGATGGTGGCACTTTTCTTCAACAGGTGGATTTTTCACCTCAATCCTGTAGGGAATGACATGAGCCAGGGAAGGCTTAAACCCCAATGGTCTTCCCCAGTTCCTTGTTCAGAGGGTCTCTCTCCCCAAAGACTTGAGCAGTAGTCAAGGCGGGCTTTCCTTGGCTAGATCACCAGGCAGAATCTGAAGTCTGAACTCTGGTTCCTCAACAGTGCAAGAGTGTGGGGAAAAAATCCATTTTGCTTTTCAAAGTGGTCGGTGTTGTGTTTTAGTCTCCTGCTCCATGAAGCCTCAGAATTTGATCGATATCTTGAAAGGAAAACCAGCTATGTGTGTCTTTTACTATTTTTTAGTCTTTTGAAGGAATTTACTTCTTGACCCAATCCAAACAACAACAAATGATCAGAAGAACTCAGAGAAAGCATAAAGGACTGTGAATAGCAGAGAAAGACACTTAGAATCAAAATATTTCTCTACTGTATTGTTATGTCACCTGTAGTTAATACTGATGTTGACAGTGGGCTCTAATTCAACTAATTAAATATTTACTGATGATTTCACTGAAGATGGTGGTACTCTTTCCCGGAATGGGAAGCATATTAGGTCACTGTCATCTTTCAAGAACTTACAGAGTCTTTTCCAGTTGCAGCATGAAGGAGCTCAGAAGACATCACACCTGTCCTTAAAACAAGAGGGAGCTCAAAGAATTAAAAGTCATCAGAGGACTGAAGTTGCAAGAGAAACATCTGTACAAAATCTGGGGAGATGGCACATTTGGCGAGGTGCAGCTGAGAGCAGCTAGCTGAGCAGAAGCTGCTGGAACTGTACGTCGGTGGTAATTATGATGAATTGCTTGAAAATGAGTATGGACAGGCAGGACAGTAAGAAGTGCCTAGGGCAGTGTGTTGAGGGGAACTCCACTCTTCCCAGTCTTGGCCTGTAGAAACACGATGAACTGTTCACAATGAAGACCCAAGAACATCCCCGTGTGGCTCTGCCAGGGGAAAGAGAAAAGTTAACCTTTCTGAGTGAAATACACCCAGAATTATCTCCATGGCAAAGCTGGCCCTCCCGAGAAAAGACTTTGCCAGAGCCTTATCCCAAGGATGGAAGACATTCCTCCCATCTCGTCTTATCCAAGCAGGGAACAAACGGGGTCAACCATGCCTAGGGCTTCAAGCAAATCAGGATGCTGTGGCTAGATAAGGATTCGGGAGCCAGGAACAGACTGTATGCTAGCAAAGGCCTCAAACTTGAGACACTGTAACATCAGTAGCATCTTAGCATAATGACAGTGGTTATAACAGAATGACACTGACATGCCCTGAGGAGGACTCTCAGGGAGATGAAAGCTAGATAGAAGATCAAACAAACAAACAAACAAGCACAAAGACACCAAGAGTGGGAATTCTCTAGCATCCATCACTCCAGCAAGCATTAAACAGCACATCTCTTAGGAAGGTTAACCTAAATCCTCACCCAGAGGACCAGGTACCTTAGTTTATTGCCTGATCCGCTCTGGCTGACTTCAACAAGAAGTTACAAGGCACAAAAATAGAAACCAAGAAAAATATAGTAGGAAGAAGCAGAGCTGCCATCAGAGCCAGATTCAGACGTGGCGGAGTGTTGGAGGTGTCCGACCAAGAACTGAAACAGCTACGACTGACCGCCGAGGGCTCTAACGGGTAAGTGGACACCGTGCAAGAAAAGATGGCCAGTGTAAGCAGAGACACGGAAATCCCAAGGGAAAAAAAAAAAAAAAAAACGAAACCTAGAAATAAACAGTAACAAAAATGCCTTCCATGTGCTCATCGGCTCATCAGGAGCCTGGAGATAGCTGAGAAAATAATCAGTGAACTTGAAAATAAGGTAATAGAAACTTTGTAAACTAAAATTCAAAGAGAAAAAGATCATGAAAATGGGAAAAGAACAAATATCCGATAGTTGCAGAGCACTGGAAAGGTTTAACATACCCATATCGGAAGACCAAAAGAACAAGGAGGGAAGGACGGAAAGTCATATTTGGAAAGTAATAACATTCCAAAATTAATGACAGACACAAAGCCACAGATTCAGGAAGCTTAGAGAACACCAAGCAGGGTAAATACCAAAAGAAAAGAAAGGAAGGGAGGGAGGGAGGCAGGACACAAGGAAGAAAAACACTTCTATGCACATCATACCCGAGAGTTAGAAAGTTAAAGACAAAGAATAAGTTCTTGAAATAGTCTAGAGGAAAAAAAATCCTACCTGCAGAGGAACAAAGACTTCCTTCCATCAGACTTCTTGTCAGAAGTCATGGACGCGAGAAGATCATGGAGTGAAATTAATGTGTTGGGAAAACAAACAAGCAAACCCATCACTATCAAAACCATCTCATGAAGAAGCAGAGATCCTGGATGGAAAACTATCAGGGAAGGCCCTCAGACCTTGAAATGCATAAGCCCTTCCTTGGTCAACAAACACTACCTGCCTCCCCCGCCACCCCCACCTTCAAGGTCTACAAGCAAAGCATCCAAGGATGGAAAGTTAGCATTTTGATCATGGCTGAGGCTTTGGCCCCAAACTTACGAGCAGTATTCTCCTTGCTGGTCTATCAGCTGCAAATGAAGGACCCCAGGGAGTGAACCCCAGCGATTGCTTCTCTCTCAGGCGCTTCTGAAGAAAGACTGTAGGGCCAAGGGCAATACTGACGTGTCCATAGGTCCCATGCCCAAGACATCATCATCATCTTGACACTAATGCTATGGCCTCTTCACTTCAAAGCCCCCAAATGAGACTAAGTGGTTCTTATATCAGTGAGTTTTGTACCTGCAGTAATTACACGGTTCTGAGTTAACTGCTGAAACCCTCGCTATGGCTATGCCACCTCTGATAACTAGAGGTTTTCCAGCACCTTGAAGCCTCCTCATCCCCCCATACACACCAGCAGATGTCTCCTTAAAGGTGCCGGGCTGCACCTGCCCAGCCTCTGTAAGCGATACACAGGGGGTTCTCTGACCGGATGACAGTGTTTATGTACCAGACGCACGTCACCAGGGCTTGGATGATGAGATGTCCCTTATACATCACATGACATGACCCGCAGCCAGTGCTCTGACCACCGAGAGACCTTGTTCATCACGGGCTTCCCTACTTATCAGCAATTCCCCACCAGGACATTCCTTCACTTAACTTCCTCCAGGGAGGAGACGGCACAGGACAGGAATCTCGAGTACTGCTTTGCTTCTCTCCTTCCTTCCCAAATTCTCTCTTCGGGGGGAAGCTAGCTCCTGAGCCACCATTTAAAACATGACTTACATTAATATAAAATTAATTCATCTTGGTATTCTCATAATCTTCTTCCCAGTAGACATTGTTGTCCCTCAGCCCTCAAAAAGAATGTTAAATTCAATTGTCTTCCAGAAATTGCTTAGTGTCATCCTTTGAAGCTGGAAATACTCAAGCTCCAGTCTTTGGAGGTGATACAGTGGTGGCTACAAAAGCTCGTATGTATCGAGTACCGACCAGACACCAAGCACAATAACAAGAGCTCCATTTCTATTAAGTTGTTTATCCCATTCATCAACTCCGCGAAGTGAGTACAATACACTTTCTATGTCATTAATGGAAGATCCGCAATTTGGAAAGGCTGAGTAAGTAGGACCAGCTCAAGCAGCGAGAGACCATGGAGCAATAACTTTGATTTTTACAGTACGATGAAGTGTTGTAGGAACAATGCTTTGAAGATGATGATGATGATGATGATGACAATGGCCATGGCCCCGTCTATGAAAAGTGAGACATTGTTAAGGTAACAGGGTTCGTGGAGGCTTACCTGTTTCATTACCCCTTGGAACCAGAATATTGATGGAAATTCTTAGGCTTCACCCGGTCCAGAAATCTCTCAATCGATTCTGGTTTCCAGACTCTTTACACGCACACAGATAAACATACATGAAAAGAATCACTGGAGAATGGTTATGTCTTTGCCAAAAGATGAAAACAGTATGCTCTTCATTCTTACCTAGCTCGTGTGTATTTACGTAGAACAAAGAATAAATACGTAACCTTGGATTCTGTTTTCATCTCCTCTTAATGAGAGGATTGGGTTCTTTCTGTATTTTTCTTCCTTTCCTTATATGAGATGGTTGATCCGTGAGTCTGCACTCTTTTATGGTCTTTGATCTATGTTAGGAAGCCAGGTAGTTTCCAGTCCTTTGCCCACTTAAATTATGGGGTCCAAGCAAAGGCAGGATACATTTCCCTAAAGGAGGCAGGTGCTGTTCCTTAAAGAAGGAAGTGGTACTGGGTTTTCAGAAAAAGGGAGCTTAAATGTTCACCAAACGCTTCATTCTGCTGTTGATAATATCACGCCACAGATGTTGAAGGGGCATCTCCTGCATGTATGTCGGTCATTGGTTGCAAAGCTGAGATTGGAGTCTAGAGGTCTCCGAGCTCCAGCAAAACTGTATGTGTCCTTAACAAAAATATTTCTCAAAGTTCTGATTCCCTGGGAAAGAATTTAAAGCCTGTTTGATGACAGGAGATCATGGGTCACCTCGACTGCCATCCTATAGCCCCTTCGTAGCAGTGTGTAACCTGTTGAATTCTGCACTAACTGGGTGTGGCCCATTCCTTGACATTTAATGATCTTAAATGCCCATATTCAATGAGGTGGTTTTTCTATCATTTTATCTCTTTTGTAAAATAATTAGTAGGAAGAAGTCAGTTTAACTGGGGGTTCCAGTAAGACATTTAAAAATTCTTTAAAGCTCCGTACACCTTGTTTGAACTTGGGAGCTCGTTGCTAACCAGTCGGCGTTTTGTTACCCAATGGGTGGCCTTCAGTGTTCTTCAGCTAATAAGCCTATGATCGTTTGTCCCTGTGTAAAACATGAGGAACAGAGATCAGCAAACTCCGAGTGAAAGTATGTACTTTTGATTGTCGATTTGGGTCATGATCTTATTTTTAATGATAGCATTTTTGAGAAGCTAAAAAATGTCCATTAATTTAATGTTATATGTGATAGACACAGATCACCTCTATCTGGTTAATATCTAGCCCCTGCCTTTGAAATGCTAATTCTTGTTTCAAAGAAGCAGCTGAGAAGTGTACAAAAAGCCTCCTAATATACGGGAGCCGCACGGCTCAGCATTTGAAGACCCAGTGTGTGTGAAGGCATGTTAGTGCTGCATACCCGGGGACGCCGGGGCAGGACTCAGCTGCCTGCCCATATCTGGCCTCCCACCCGTCTCGTACTTCCAGCTTTTCCATCTCTGTAGGTCAAGGGCCCTCGTGTAGGCTCCCTTCTACACAGGCTGAACCAAACCTAGCTTTTGGGATCAACTGTGATCTGTATCACTATGTATGCACATATGTGTGTGCATCATCTGGGCATATATATTAGGTATGTACCTAGTGCAACTTCAGATACGTACAGGAATCCCTTCCTGTCATCACTAAGCCTGGGGGAGTTGAAGGAAACCTCCCTTCTCCATTCTGCCTTCCCAGGCCAACCTCTGGAGCTCTGAACCCAGGCTGGGGATTGACAGCGGCGCCCGTGCTCTGAGAAGTAACCATGCCCCTCAATGCTTGCTGTGAGCACCATTGTCAAAGCAGAGGAAGCAAGAGGGAACTTTAGGAGCCACTGGACCAGACAACTGGGTTCATATTTAAGACCAAGTTTCTTTACAAAATGTCCCCTGTATTCCCCCATGTCTGCATTCTGCCACATATCCCAACCCAGCAAAGAGAGGTTTGCCAAGAGTCCCTTCCAGGTACTAGACACCGTTCTTTTGGGCAGCTCGGACAGACAGTGGAAACATCCAGGGCCCGGAATCAGACAAAATTCACAATCCCATCTTCCAGTAAGCCGTTCTGCAATCATAATGAAGTTACTTAACGTGCCTCTGCTTCCATTATCTGATCTTTAAAATTGACGCCACAGGATATGGAGCAAAATAAACCCTTGCAGTCCATGTAAGCGCTGTGCCCAGCACGTCTCAGGTGTTCCCCTGCCATCATCCCCTCCCTCAGCCGGCAGTACACCTGCTTCCCTTCACATCCATGGGAGTCCCTCCCCCGCGGACCCCCGGGACAGCCGACTTCCAGGAATGGGAGTCACAGGTGGCAGGTGGGGGGCCAGAAGGGAGCACTAGCCTCTGCGGGGACTCAACCCGTAGGCTCTGCAGCTCTCCCGCCCGCCCTTGCTCCCACCCAGGGGCCGGAGCCCTCTCTGCCTGGTTGAGGTCCTGGGTCCGCCCACACCCGTGTCTGGCTAGTCAGCCTGTCCTGTCTCCTGCTTCACCAATTTCCTGCTTAATTCTCTCCGTTCTAGAGGCCCAGCCTTCCTTCACTTGCTTGCACAGCATGTGTGCATTCTTGCGCCGTGTAATTAGCATTTGCTGAAGGCCATCCGGCTCCCCGGATGCACTGGGAGGGCTCGGTTCCCGTGCCCCTGCCTCCCGAAACCCCGCAATCTTTCTGGACCCGATGGCATCCTCCCTGGCCTTGGCCTCTGACGCACCCCTTATCTGCACCCCTCCTGTGACATCGACGTGACAGTGTCCACGCTCTGGCATTTACTCTGTCACTGATTTTTGTCTTACTCCTCAAGAACAGTTCCTAGAGGGTATGAACTGTGTTTTATACTTTCATTTTCCCTGAAGCTCCCACCACTGCCTAACCCGGCATCTACCGGGAAGGGCACAGCAGCTTGCGTTGTAACCGCTTACCTGTTCGTAATACAACACGGAGGGCTTCAAAAAGACACAAAAGCCTCCAGCTCGAAGACGCACTGTAGATAACATTATTTAAGTTTTTAAATGTACTTATGGGAAAATAGGAGTCAAGAAATGCTAATGATGTTGCTTAGGCCACTCAAAAGTGTAAGGAGATTTCCTGCTTCCTAACCTCATGCGCATCCCGGTGAAGGAGATGGCGTTTACCTGAGGCTTACGAACAAGACTGGTCATTCAGAAGGGATAATGTGCACTCACTTGTTTTCATTCTAGAAATCTTTATTTATTAATTACAGAAAATCAGACCTCCAGGGTATCCGAAACATCTCAATTGTACATTATTTCAAAATACCTAAGTAGCGTGCCGCTGCTGAGAAATGATTCGGAAACAGCACATTTGAGACATGGTGGTCCTGTTACTTTTGGCACTTACATCGTCAGAACAGGTGGTTCTGTTGTGGCAGGTATCTGCTCAGTCCCTGTGCTGCTGTTGTCATCGAAGCGGTGACTCTTGGTGGGAATGTTTCACGAGGAGGAATGCAGGGAGAAGAACAAAGCCATCGGGGTTCTTGAGCCCTGGGCCTGAGTGGGCTGCAGGGACACCCTGAGAGCTGACGGGGACCCCCTCCGGTCCCAGTTTGCACCGCTGTTGGAGCCGTGGGACGGCGACAGACGGTGCTGAACATCCAAGATGATTCAGCAGTTACGACGGTCCCACGCCGAAGCAGGGGACTGGCCCTTTGAAGAAGTGAGTATTGTTGATTACTTGACAAGGAGGTACGTAAGCACTACACATGTGGCCGACAGCGTACCCCGACTGGGGCTCGGAAGCAGCACATGTGACAGTGTGCTCCCCTCCTGGACCTCAGCTCGCCCAGGAGAGGCGAGGAAAGCACCCACGGGGCAGCAAGGGGACCGGAAGGTGCGGGGGACACGGCGGGGCAGCAGCCCGCTGACAACCTCGTGGGTGCTCTTCAGCAGGCACAGAAACTGTCAGGGCAGACACCACCCCGGGGCAGACAGCGAACAACACACACCCCCGGGGACAGACAGCGAACAACACACACCCCCGGGGGCAGACACTGAACAACACACGCCCCCGGGGCCAGACACTGAACAACACACACCCCGGGGGCAGACACTGAACAACACACACCCCGGGGGCAGACACTGAACAACACACAACCCCGGGGGCCAGACAGTGAACAGACAACCCCAGCGTGCACGTCAGCCTGCAACCCCAGACCACACGCGGGGCCTCTCCCCTCCTCCTCCACAGCTCCTTCCGCAAACTTCCTTTCCATGTAAAGAGCGACTTGACCCAAAAACCTGTGTAATTGCTTTAGAACAAAGAGACTGGTCCTGTTGTCTCACTTTGAATCACCAGAAACACATAAATAAGTGGCCGTCTGGGAGAGTGTCAAGGACAGGTCGCATCCCGGGGCTGTGGGACACGCACCCCCTTCCCGCTGCTGAGCGGCTGCCGAGTGACCAGGCACAGCCCTCAGTCAACTGACCGGATGCTTTTCATTTTCCTAACAAGCAACGGGACCTGGTCAGCCAGGCTGCGTTGCAGGGAAAATGTTGGGATTATCACCTCTGCAATCAGAAAAGGGAAGGGAAGCGGAGCAGAATGTGGTCTGTGCCGGGGACACGGGAGACGTGAAGCCCTGCGTTGTCTCTGAGTCGCAAGCGTGTGTTACAATGAAGTCAGCAGCCAGAGGTTTGCTGAGCACAGAACCGCTCCGGTAGTTTTGGATTATCGCTTTTTAATTAGCTGTTGAGATGAGATAGTGTGGGAACAACTGTTATCGTGCTCGAAGTAGGTATTAATTTAACAGTCCACAGATACTACAGTGCCAACATGCCACGGTGTAATGTCAACAACAAAAGGAATTTTCCGGAAATTGGGGGAAACATGGAAGCCTAACAAGACGCTTCTCCTACATGGTTTGTAGATGTGCTCTGAGGGGACCCTCCACGAAAGGAAAGACTTTGGGAAAAGAGCTAATTCAATGCATGAACTGAAAACATCCAAGGAGTGGGCCCTGGACTCGTTGTATATAGGAAAGTGCTCCTGCAGTCATCCCAGTCCCACAAGGATACGGGACGCTCGGCGCGCTCGGGTGAAGCCGGTGTGCAGACCTGATCCGCTTGGCATCCGTACTCAGCATGTCCGCAGAGCTGCCGGGGCCATCACGCTGGCTCGCACCTGTCCGCCACGGCGTTATCCGCCCCGGCTCCCTGCACCCGAGTGCCCTCATTGCGTCTTGTCCCACTCGCGCT
The DNA here is from genome assembly GCA_020311275.1 of Eira barbara. Classification (NCBI taxonomy): domain Eukaryota; kingdom Metazoa; phylum Chordata; class Mammalia; order Carnivora; family Mustelidae; genus Eira; species Eira barbara. The sequence goes on along the minus strand of JAHRIG010000494.1, from coordinate 1,532,380 downwards.
ACAGCAGAAGGACAGCATCACGGCCCCCTTTCCCTGGTTCTGACTCCCTCGGAAGTCAGGCACTCAGAGTTGGATGCACACTCCAGACCTGCGAGGTGGCAAATCGGGACCTGAACCCAGGCGGAGCTTTTTCTAGTCTTTCCCCCGCTCGACGAGAACGTCCATTTTTTTCATGCGGTTCTGTCAGTAATTACAGGGCGGGGGGGAGGTGCCTGCTACCTTTCTGACTCACTACTAAATCAGTTCCCTGATCGCCTTTCCTAGTTACCTTTGTCAAAATCTGGGAAAACCTGCATTCTGAAACACACCGGACCTCTGGTTGGGGGTCCGCGATTAGGGAGCCGTTCTTCCAGGGGCCCAGAGAGCTCAGAGGTGACCCCCTGCTGCCCCGGCTCACGGATGTGGTCCCCCAGCCTGCCCGGGGTCTTGCTGCCGCAGGGACTTTGCACTTGCTGGTCCCTGTCCCTGAAAACTCTTCTTACTGAAGGTCTGCTTCTCTCTTTCCTCGGCGCTTCTGGACGTCACTAACCCAACTTTTCCGTGACGTCTCCCCAGTCATACTACTTAAAATCGAAAATACCTCTTCTAAAACTTTCTTTCTCTCCGGCATGTGCTCGTCTTCCACATACTGAAACGTCACTTGTTTTATTTTCTCCTACGGTGAACACAAACTCTGGGAGGACGAGGATTGTTTATGTCTGTCCCGGGATGGAAGGTTGACCAAGACTCGGTGACTTCTATGTGGGACATGCCTGTGCATGTGTCTGTGTATTTCCCTTCAGTTTTTTCCAACTATGACATGGGACTGTCACTTTCAGGCACGAACCCAGCTTTTTAGGAAACAGGTGTGACTTCCTGGCTTGGGTGAACTGGCTGATAGATCTTCCTGCCCTTACATGTTGGTCCCCGTACGAATACTCCTGCTGTCACGTTCTGTCATCCGGGAGGTGTCCCATGCTTTATGCTGGAAGGCGTCTTCCATTTCCAGTAGGCTTCAGAACTGGACACGGTTCATCCCTCAGACTCTGGTCCCTTGGGATCGTACGGACACGCAGGGTCTCGTTAAAGACTGAAGCAACATTTCCTTTGGCGTTTAACGCAATCTGACACATGTTTATTAAGCCCTTGCGTGAGGTTGAAGACACAACCATGGGCATCACAGAGCTCACCTCTCCTTGTGGAGCCTCTGTCCGTGTGGGGAAATGAAAACACAGAACCACAACGTTTCGTGACAGCAATGTACCAAAGGAATGGGAGTTAAATTAAAAAAAAAAACACACCCACCCCAAAAATCCACAAAAACACAAAAAACCAAGGAGCATGTGTTGCGAGATGGACGCTTGCAAGGAGGGTCAGCCAGAGCCTGGGTGCAGGCGATCTCCAAGCAGACCAGAGGGTGCAAGGCCTTCCCTGGCCCACGGGCCTTGACCGACCCCGTAACACGTCCCTGTCCGATTCTCTCTTGCTGTTCCTTGGCTTTGTTGACCCTCAGGTGTTGAGATGCTTTCAAAGCGAAGCACCAAGCTTCTGCGGGAAGGGAGGGGCCTCCCAGACCCTCTGGGACAGACCGGAGCCCTGGGCGTGGGACCGTCTGCTGGCCTGTCGGGCAGTGTGGACGCCTGCGCTACATTCCTCCCATTACGTGGCAGCCAGGGGCGGGGACCTTAGCACAGGGTCTCCCTGCCCACATCCGCAGGCTGGTTGCGGTCCCTTTACGGCCTTCCCAGAACCTCCCGACAAAGCTGGGTGATGTTCAGGCTCTGGGTCTCCCAGTCCGGGCCACCTGTCGATGCCCGGTGGTGAGCACGAGAGAGCGGACGTGGCCGAGCTGGCTGTCACGGAGATGGCGAGCGAAGGACAGGCGCCTGCCCCCATCTGGGACCGTGACGTGCTGTCACCCTGAGAACATGAGCGATGATCACGGGAGCCCTGCTGCCACTGCTGCCTCGTCTGTCCACACCGCATGCTGCCTTCTGGCTCTGGACAACGTAGCCCACGGTGGAGCAGAGACTCAGAAAGTGCCTGGATTATCGATGAATTAATTAATTTTGCACAACTGTTCTGTGAATTCTTCTCTCATTAGTCCCTCGTACTTTCCACCCTTCCGCATGTCAACACTTCCCTTGTTGGCTGTGGTGCCCGCGTCTCCAGCAAATCCATCGCCTGCTTCTGGGATGCCAGTGCTGTTCCTCCTCCCTCACGGGGCAGGGCGAGAAATGAAGGAGACTCCTTTTCATTGTGTTCAGACCCGACTTCTGATGACACACGTGAGGGCCTGTCCTTCCTGAGACAGCGACTGCGTGACAAGCCGTCCCTCTGGAAGGACACGGACCGCATGTGGTTATTTACATTTAAATTTAAATGTATTAAAATGAAATAAGATTAAAAACCCAGTTCCTCCATCACACCGGGTCACACTGGCCAGCCACGTCTCACTGCCCAGTTCCCACCTGTCCCTGCCAGCTCCGTGCAGGAAGGTGCAGAGCACATGTCCGTCGTCACACACGGTTGCATCGAACCCAGCGAGGGACTCGGAGAAGAGCCCCGATAAGGTTGCACGCACTGTGCACCCACAGAAAATGATTTCCTGCCCGTACTTCCAGGCCACCTTTCAAGTAAATGTTTCTGGTCGTTCCTCTCCTTTGCAAATTCTGAAGCCCACCCTTGCGTGTAACAGAAGGAACATGTTCAGGAACAGACAGAAGGTGCAGAGACATCAAAAAGGACAAGAGGCGAGAAGACCCCCACCTGGAGTCTCAAGCCGAGCCGGGCACCGCGTCCTCGTCCGAGCCACCGTGGTACCATGACAACCTGAGCGCGGGAAAGACTAGGAGGTCAGAGAGGGGACAGTACCGCACAGGTAGGAAGGCAAGGGCACAGGTCACCCGAGCTCCACAGTCGTAGAACGTCTTCCAGGATCCGGGTTTTTGTGTGAGGGATGACAGAAGCTCAGTCTGGAAAGGGAGCCCAGGGCCAGATTGTGAAACACCTCAACTCCAGTAACTGGCAGTTTAAACGGTTGGTAATGAACAGGAAGCTTGGAAATGACAATAGCAAAGAAGCTCCGCGCCCCGTCGAGAAGGAGGACTTGGTGGACAGAGTGAGAGCGCGGTACTGGGGACAGTGACGTCACGCTTGCGTGTGCCGCCCCTCTGTGCCCCAGGAGCTTCCCCTGCGTGCAGGTGCTGTGAGAAGACAGGCTGCACGCCATGTGTGCACGTTCGAGCCCTCGGGGGTCTCCGTGCGTGTGTGCACGTGGAATTATGTGTGCGTGCTCGGGGGCTTACCTACATCTGAATGGGCGTTTAGGTGTGTGTGTGTGTGCGTGTGCGTGAGACGTTTGCTGTGTGTGCGCGTGTGCACGCACCTGCCCTGCTGCGTATTTCTCTGTATGCGCTCACGGGTGAAGGTGTGTTATGTACACATTTACACAGGTGTGTGTTTATTTGCTTCTCTCTTCTGCTGAGTTGTAAGCTCTCCGGAGCCCGGGAGTGACCTGTACCCATCTGTGTGCCTCTCGTGCCCAGAGGAGAACCCGGATCCTGGTAGACATGTCAGCGCGTGCTTACCGTGAGTGCGCGCTGTACTGAAGGGGTCCGTGCTTGGAGTCATGGATGTCTCATCCCTGGGAATGGAGGCGAGGAAGGAAAGAGATGAGGGAGGCTTTATAAAGGAAACACGGAGCAGAGCAGATGTCATGCGTCCCTTTGATGAATAATTTAGGGATAAGAACTATTCAGTAAAAAGTCACATGTAACAATTGAAAATAGCTAAGGTAAAACAAAACAAAACAAAAAAAACCAGGCAGAATATGGAATCGTGAATGGTGATTAAGAATTTCAGGTCTCTGTGACCTTCTCAATATCTAATTTGGGGGTCAGACCGGAGAACAATGATAGGGATGTGAAAAGATCATGTGTTTCAGAGACCATGAGGTAACTGGGAGAATGCTATCAGTCAGATCCAAAGTAACAGAGCTGTACGCACCTGTCGGCTCACCTGTTGGCTCACCTGTCAGCTCACCTGTCTGCCCGTCTGCCGGCATGATCTTGACCTTGCCGTCTACACAAGCTCTCCCAACAGGAAGCGTTCTGTGCGGTAGAATGTCGATTCTGAAAGAAACACATGCTCCTTCCTCTCCAGGGCTCAAAACACCCTTCTCTCAGAGCATGAGAAAATTTCCAGAAAATTGTTGATAGGTATGTGTGTCGTCTTTGGACCCGTTTTCATTTTTTAACATTTCAAATTCTTATCATCAGGGGGCAAAGTTAATTTTTGTACATTATTCACATGTGCTTTCATGTTAACTCACGGTACCCTTGTCTTAAAAAAAAAAGAATATAACTTTTTTGATGTATAAAAAACCTTTTTAACATGACTTCACTTCCTGTCCCTGACCCTTACGTTGCGTTAACTACAATGTTTCTGATGGAGACATGAAAAATAGTTTTATTGCTTTGTAGCAAAGACCTAACTCTCCATTCTGCATTGAATTAACTGTACCTTTGTTTCTTAAGAAATGTCGGCTTGTTTTCTTAGGATCTGAGGTAGATCAAATCATCAGAAACGAGCTCGAGGTGGCACAGTTTCCTCGTTTCAAAGCTCTTCACGAGACGTCAGCGCTCGGGGGGTCATACGCTCAGACGCGCCCGTGGCTGTGGACTCACACACAGATGCGATGCATGACATGGCCCAGGACAATTTGTAGTGACAAGAGAAGACATTGAAAACCTCTGGGTGATAACGTCACGGACACGCGCGCTCCTCCGACTCTGACCTGCATTTGCTCTAGAGGAGCTGCCTATGCTAATCATGAATCACTGACGAGCATAATGACAAAAATGGAAAAGGACCAATAGGACAGTGACACGTGGGACCGCGGCGGCGGCCCCCAGCTGCACACCCGCACGTGCTCATCTAGCTTGTGGGCTGCTGGCGTTCATGACGGTGTTGACCAGGAACAGGTGATAAGTTCCGTCAGGATGACCTCGTGGCTAACTGCACAAACACGGCGTCGCAGCCTTGGTTTCTCCTCCAGGCTCAGCCGCTCGCCAGCTGTGGGATCGCAGTCAAGTCACCACCCTCTCTGTTCTTCACTTTTCTCACATATGCGGGTAAGGGTAACGCTTATGTCCAAATCCCAGAGTTCTTCCCTCAGAGCAGGGAGCCCGATGCGGGGCCCGATCCCAGGGGCCCGATCCCAGGACCCCAAGATCATGACCTGAGCCAAAGGCAGCGGCTTTACCGACGGAGCCCCGGGCGCCCCCATGTCTGTTTTTATTCGCGGTGATGTAGCTTCTAGTTCTCAGGTCGGGGCTGCCTTCCGCACACCCCTGCGCGGGGACCTTCAGACCTCCCTGCGCCAGCCCGAGCTCGGGGCTGGGTACGTCTCGGTGGTGGGCGTGAGAACCACCGTGAACCCACCCCACCCGGCACCGGCTGTGCCACACTAGCTGGGGAGCCACGGTGGGATTCGGGCCGGGGCAGTCGCTCCTGTTCCGGTGCTCCGCGAGCCCTCAGCAGGGCGGGTCTGTCTTTGTGCGGCCTGCACGGGGTGGGCGGCAAGGCCGCAGCTCGTGGGTCCCGCGGCGGCCACGTCAGAACCCTCGCAATGCAGCTTAGCTGTCATTTCTGAGGTCCCCGCGGCCCCCTGTGGTGCTGTGGGCCCCGGACGGTCCAGAGAGTGTCCCACCAGGACACGTAGCGCCCTGAGCAGACACTCGATGCCTTTCTGTTGTTCTTCCCCCAACTGTCAGGTCTGCAGGTAAGGGGCCACCGAGCGCGGGGATGACCCAGGAAAGCTCAGGAAAGGTTTCCTGTGTGAGAGGCACCAGGTAGGTGAGGGGACAGATGGAAGGAGGAGGGTCCGCTGCCCCACCCTGAGGGGAAGACTGCGGCCCCCCGGGGGCATGTGCGGGGCCGGGGCCTCAGAACCCGCCATCTCCCCTGCGTCTGGATCACACACGTCAGTGGGTCCGTTTGTGTGTTTCTTCTCAGAACTGGGATCTTGAGTTACCACTTGGACCAAATCTTCGCCGCCGTGTCCATTGCTGCCCGTATCTTTGCTCGTTCCTTCCCCGTGTGATTCCGTTCCAGTCCCTCACTCTGAGCTTGTCCTGTCATCTTGAATCCCGTGACTCGAGCCTGGAACCAGGTCATGGAAGTCTGCCAGCTTGGTCTTCTTTTCCGGATGGGGCCGGCTCTGCTCTCCCGGCCGGCTTGGCCTGGACCCCATCTCAGCAACACCCCGTCTTCTGCTCCACGGACCCGAGATGCCCGTCCACGTAGTTAAACCTCTCATTTCTCTCCGCCGTGTTCTGCAGTTTCCAGAGTACGATTTTTGTACAAATTTTGTTCAAGTGTTTGATGCTCCCGTAGTGGAGTTTTTCTTCATTTCCTTTTTGGCTGGTGCACAGAACCATCGCTGATTTTTGAAACATCCATCGGTCATTTTTAGTTCTAGTAACATTTTTTTTAAGATTAAAAAAATTTTTTTTGACAGAGACACAGCGAGAGAGGGAGTACAAGCAGGAGGAGTGGGAGAGGGAGAAGCAGGCTCTCCGCGGAGCAGGGAGCCCAATGTGGGGCTCCATCCCAGGACCCCGGGGTCATGACCTGAGCCGAAGGCAGATGCTCAATGAGCCACCCAGGCGCCCCTCCAGTAATTTTTTAATAGGTTTTGTAGGACTTTTTTGTCTACAAAGTTGTGTCACCTGTGAACAGAGGTCCTTTTCCGTACGGATGCTTCTGTTTCTGTTTGTCCCCAGTTTCCCTGCCCACGTCTGGTTTAACATTGACAAGGAGCGCTGGGACTGCGGTCTGTCTTGGTTCTGGTCTCGTGGGGAAAGCAACCAGTCCCTTGCGTTAAGTGTTTTATGGAGGACGTTTACGAGTTCTAGGAAATCCCTTTCATTCCTTTTAGGCTAGCTGCTTTACCGTGAACGGTGTTGAACTTTGTTAGACCAAATTATTTTCCTTTTTGCTATTGTGCCTGTTGAGATAATTAATGAGGTTTCACGTTTATGTTTTATTCTGTTGATCTGCTGTCCTGCATTAATTGACTTTAGCACGCTAACCCAACCTTGCCATGTGGGGATAAATCCCTCATGGTCGTGTTCCAGAACCCATTCGCAGGTTGCTGGTCGTTTTGTTTCACTCCCATTTTCTTAAGGATTTTTATGTCTACGCTCCTGAGATACAGCTGGTCTGTGGTTTGATCTTCTTATGTCATCGTCTGGTTTTGTGATTAGAATAATACTGATCTTACAGAATGATCCTACAGAATGAGGTATCTTCTCCTTTTCTATTTTTTAGGAGACTTTGAGAATAGTTGGTATTCTTTATTAAATATTTGGTAGAATTTATCAGTAAAGCCAACTGAGCTTGGGTTTTTTCTTGGTGAATTCTTTGATTACACATGACATTTCTGGTCTCTGTCTCTTCAGATGCTGTGTTTCCTCCCGAGTCAGTGTTAGTAGTTTGTACCTTTCCAATAACTTGTTCATTTCATCAAAGTCACCCAATATACCGTCATGCAGCTGCTTACTGAATTCCGTTATAATGCATTTGATTTCTAGGAGGTAGGAGCAGGACCCTCGTCTCATTCCCCACGTTAGTACTGAGCCTTCTCTCTCCCTCTTTCTTTTTGCCTGTTCAGGCTTGCTAAAATTTATCAATTTTCTTGCTCTTTTCAAATTATTGACTTTTGGTTTTGTTGCTTTTCTCCATTTATCTATTCTCTATTTAATTAATTTCTATTTTAATCTTTATTATTTCCTTCTTTCTGATTGCTTTGCATTCAGTTTGCTTGTCGTTGCCTGGTGTCCTCAGGTAGAAGGTTAGGTCATCGATCTGAGATCACTACTTTTGCCCAATGGAGGCATTCATCCGTAGATTTCTCTTCACATACTGCTTTGTTCGATGCCATAACTTTTTGTCTGTCGCATCCTCGTTTCATTAATTTCAAAGTATTTTAAAATTTCTCTTGTGTTTTTTTTTTATTTCACCCATTAGTTATTTAAGAATGTCTTGGTGTTGTTTAACATCCACATTTCTGTGAATTTCTCAAATTTCTTTGTTATTGACTTCTAATTTCATGTCATTATGGTCAGCGAACATATTTTTTTAATATTTTAGTCCTTTAAATTTATTAAGGCTGGTTTTATGTCCTCTCTTCCTATGCTCAAGGTCTGTTCTTGAGGATAATACGTACTTTGCTGTTGCTGGATGGAGTTTTCTATAGGTATGTACTAGGCAGTGTTAGTAACCAGGACGTTTTTTTTAATTAATCGTTAAGATCTTGTGTATCTCTGGGGGCTGGACCCAGACTTCAAAAAACGTGTCATCTCTAACTGGAGAAATAAGACTCGGGAGAAACTGGTGTACGATAAAAGGTAGTGCTTATGGGATAAATTATGAGTAGAGAAAATGATTGTTCAGAACCATCTAATAAATCGAGAAGTCTGACATTGGGAGCGGGGAGGGCTTTAGAAGTGGGCTAGAACTTCGGACACGAAAGACAGGTAAGACCTGCCTGACCTATAAGCACGGAAGGGATCGGGAGGAAGCCGGCGAGGATAGTAGGGCTCAGAAATGGGGCGGTTGGTACAAATCAAACAAGAATTAGAGACTCACCATGTTGACAGCCACGCTGGAAGGAAGGGGGGGAAGGGTAGAGGAAGGGTGAGCCGGTAACTGGAGAACAGAATAAAAATCCTGTGAGAGCCCACGGCTAATTCAACAACCTGATGACGCCGCATTTCCACTAATCACTTTCTGCTTTGCGCAGCCACATTTGGTCTCAGGCCCCTCCCGCACGCCCTCCTTTACATCTATTTGAATAATGCTCAATTTATTGCTTAAAACCTCTGCGGACAAATAGTCCCTTCCTGACCTCGAAAGTCATCTGCCTTTAAATAACACCACAAGAAGCCCCAGCCCTCTTGGGTAAACTCGCTCTGCACAACTTCCTTGTACCGCCTGAAACCCACTGACCGGTTCTACGGAACAGCTATGCCGGTCAGACACTGGGGAAATGCCCCTGAGTGATCGTTTTTGGTGTGCAAATGCTGATTTCACATGATTTGATTTCCTAGGCCCCCTTCTGGGACAATTCCAGAACAAAGAGCCCCGAAATGCGGGTCTTGGCTGGGGGACTTGCAGAGACAATTCCCAAATGAACTCGGGATTTTATTAGTGGAGGGAAATACAGGCCACAACATGTTGGGTTCTCCTTTTCATCCGCACGCCCAGATTTACATAACAGATTCACTCCAAATTGTCTCTATCTGTCTCTCGGCACAGCATGCCCCATATGGAGGCCTAATGAGCAAATTAACAGAACCTGTGGTGATCCATTTGTGAAGGACAAATTGGTTCCTAACGGAAAGAATCACTCCACACATTTATCTGCGAGTTTAGAATGCATAACCCTATGAAAGAATGACCCATTTGAGACAGATTGAATGTCTTTGAATCCAAATTAAGATGTTATTTTTCCTTTGATTTTGAGTTTACTTACACTCAAAGTAAGGAAGAAAAACGATTTATAAAATGTCAGATTCATGACATTTGCTTTGTGAAATCAAGAAATTCTGGTTGTCCCAGGATACTTTACGCTGCATTATACCGTACTGTACATATGTCTTATATTTATGTATTTTATAATAGATGATTTAGAGAACATATTTATAATATGTTCTAATATGTTAGAGATCATATATGTTATGTTATATGTTATATGGATACATAGTTCATGCTATTAGATTTTCTCCTACTGTACATGGCAAGAAAATCTCCATCTGCAAAGCCCAGTGTGTGTGTGTGCGTAGCTGCGTTTGAAAGACGATGTTATCCAGACAGAATCCTGGGGTGGACCCTTGTTCTCGGGAATGTTCCAACATAAACTCCCTCTGAAATGACAAGCTGGGAAGTCACTTGGCCTCCTCTGGAATCACCAAGCACTGAAACGGTTAAGACCATTCTAACTCACAAAAATGTTATGATGATCCTGGTATTAGGGGAAAATCTTGAAAATGTTGTTTTAAGTCATGGAAAACTGGAGAAAACTGTCTTTGGCCAATTTTTCCCCTAAGGTTTTGTATTGTGCTGTGTCGTGTTTCTTTATTGGTTAAAACTACTTCTTTCTTCTCAAGTTTCTATGGATGAGTCTAAACCCCCCCCTTTTTTTTTAGTTGTAATTTAGGAAATACAATCCTGAAATGTTACTGAATCTCCAGCTTGTATGGAGGTGGTCAACACGAGAGATGCTCAGAGCTCTGGGTCACTTCCACACTGCTTTGTGTATCCATATTTATGCGTATCTACCCACATCTATCCCTGTTTCTCCGTCTTTCTGTCTGTCTATCTCTCCATCCGTAATCATGGTTAATGGTATGTGTTCACTGGACCAGGCCTTGGGGTGCTCAGATATTTGGTCATGCATGATCCCAGGGGTGTCTATCCGTGTCCGTGGATGAGATGAACATTCGAATCCGGGGACTGATAGAGAGACCTCTTCCTTCCCAGGGCGGCGGGCTTCATCCAATCTGTGGGAGGTCTGAATAAAACAAAAAGACTGAGTGAGAAGGAATTCTGACTTTCTGTCGTTGAGCTGGGACATTGGTCTTCTACTGCCTTTGGAGCTAGACTCAGACTGAAGGTGAACCAACGGCCCTCCCATAGTCACCCAGCCTGGGGATTGCAGATCCTGGGGGCATCTCGGGCTCCATAATCACGTGAGTCCTTTCCCTATAAACACCTGTCTGTCTATCTATCCATCATCATTCTATCAATCTATCTATCTTCCGGCTATCTGTCTGCGTCCATAATGTTGATGTACGTATGTTCTGTGCACACACACGCAAACAAGTTCCTATCGCATGCATACGCACATGGGAGGGGGAGGTCCTGGGAGAAATGTGGACACGCTCCCACCATTCCTTACAGGTTGGAAGCAGACAACCGTTGGTCGTTACCAACAGGGATGACTGCCGGGATGACCAGAGGTGGTGGTGAACCTGAGTCTAGCCGACCCTGGGATGTGGCAGCGCCATCCCTGGCTTGGGTCTCTGAGCTGACGTAGCAGACAGAACTTGAAAGTTTGTCTTATATTTTTTCCTTAAAAAAATCAGCAGTTCTAATGCTCATTTATACGGGATCTCCTCCTCGCTGTTGCCACAGCGTCTGCTGCTCGTCCTGAATCTGTCTCTTCACTGTGTTGCTAGGCAATTCCCGACACGGCTGGATTTAAATAAACACAGAGACAGCGCACAGAACACTTCCCTCCACCGGCCGCTCCCTCCTCACACCAAAGCTGGAGGCAGTGGGACCCTCCACACAAGGTCCTGTGACACGTTCCGAGGGGTCATTTTAAAGAACTACATCTGAACACACTGATAAGGTAAAAACAGTATGGTAATACGTAAAAAGATGTATTTCTATTAAAAGGTTGGAATTTTGCAAGTAGTGATGGTTTCGCCATCCCAAGATTTAATGTTAAATCTTCTTTTAAAATTTTTCTTTACATTTTTAAAATAAAACTAATGTTTGTTACCTTTCACTGGCATTCATTTATTGTGCACATATTTCACTGGAATGAAATGTCTTCTAGTGAATAATATTTAATATCTTTGGATCTCAGAATTAATTATTCAAGAATATTTACTAAAGGCCTATGTAAAAGTGCTCAGCGAGAGGGGCACTCAGGTGGCTCAGTCGGCAGACCGTGTGTGACTGGGGTCGTGAGTTCGAGCCCCACGTTAGGCATGCAGCCTACTTTACATAAATAAATCAATTTATGAAAAGTACTCAGTGAGACATTTTATGGAATATAATGATAGAGAAAAAACAGTTCTTACCCTCCAGAAAGTTACAGTCGAATCTTACTATGAATACCCATTCTTATTTCACAAAGGACATACCTTTGTTTTGTGTGTTTTTTTCTGATTCTCTAAGTATTCTATACTCATCGTAAGAAAATAAAATAAACGGAACGTTTTACTCACTCGGGTGATGCTGTCACTGGGATGGCGCTCAACACTCGGCAGCCCACCAGGGTGTTTGGCCAGGGAGGGACCGATCGAATGAAGGGACACAACACGATAAACTTGAAGACATGTCTGGATGTGGTCTGTCCATCCCCACCCCACGTGTCGCCCACGCCCTCCAGGGTGTCCATGAACACACGATACGTAGTGATGTGAAAACTATGTGTGTGGACTTTTGTCTGAATGGAAGGAGTCAAGTTAAGCGTGGAGGAGTCCGCACTGGCACTGGGGTGTCCCTGTGCTGCCACGGGTCACGCCCACTCAGAGACCACTTCCTCTCCCTGTCCCCGGGGACGACAGGATGTACGCTGTCATACAACCCAGGAGAAAGCTCCCCTCTCAGCGGCCAGAGCAGCACCATGGACTCTGCTCTGATGCTTCCTGAGTGTGTCCAGCACCACGCTGGAGATCACCACACACCTGGATGTGCGGGCAACACACGTGTTCCAGAGTAACGTCCTGGAGACCATCTGGGACCAGAAAGGGCTCATCTGACTCCAAATAAATGATGTGCAGAACTTCATGGACCCATCCGAGGTCTTAGAAAACCAGATTTGAAAGACAGAAAAGAAGGGAAGGGAGGAAGGAAAGGAGGAAAGAAGGAGGGAGGGAGGGAGGGAGAGGGGGGGGAGGGAGGGCGGAGGGAGGGGGAAAACCAGGTCCTTATTAGAAGGGAGGTCAACTGGAAAAGAGTAACCATAAATGAAAGCCATTTCTTTCCTTTGGAGTTTGTTGTTTCCCCCCCAAAAATATGTGCAACAAACTTAGGAATAATTTGTGGGACATTTCCCACATCATATTTTATGCAAATCATAATCATTCCATATGTTGTTTGGCTTGTTTATGAAGTTTAAAAGTAACTATTTAGAAAAATGCATGCCTAATGGGCTCTAGAGAAGCTCGTGCTTTTAAAGAGAAACCCATGTCACTGCAAACAGATACGGTTTTCAAGATACAGATACTCTCTGTAATAATTTCTTTCTCCATAAATTAATTCTCCCTATCTTCCTTGGCTTTGGTATTATACTAAAAATAGGGTTAGATTGAATATTCCATTTTTTTAAGCAGGAGTTTCACTGAATAGTGCATTTGGTTATGCCTCCTTGTCCAAAGTTCGTTTCAAGAACACTCGTATTTTTATCGATATTATAATCAGTTACATTAACATAAAAGTCATGATTTTTTAAAGAAAACCTGCTCAATGTGCATCTCAAGACTACACGAACAGATAAATGTCTTTACATCTGTGTGCCATTCCACATCAAATGCATACCTGTTCCAAAGAATCATAGGGAGACACCGAGGACGCAGCCTCTTCCCGAAGCCGGGAGTGTGTTCTATCATAAATACACACACCTGCAGTCAGCAGCTTCAAGGGAGCTTGGAGAAGTAGCAGAAAGACCATGAAACCCCCATTTGTTCAAATTCATCAGCAACAGGTCTGTGAGCCTCTCTAGGTACTGGGCTGTTTTGTTTTTCCTTTTTTTTTTTTTTTTTAAATGTTCAGTTACCCAACATGTAGTACATTCGTTTTTGATGTAGTGTTCAACGATTCATTAGTTAGGTATAACACCCAGTGCTCATCACAACACGTGCCCTCCTTAATACCCATCCCCCACTACCCCATCCCCCAACCCTTCTGTAACCCTCCACTTGTTTCCTGGAGTCCAAGATCTCTCATGTTTTGTCTCCCTCTCTGATTCTTCCTCATCAGTTTTTCCTCCCTTCCCCTATGGTTCTCGGTACCATTTCTTATATTTCACATATGAGGGAAACCATATGGTAATTGTCTTTTTCTGCTTGACTTATTTCACTCAGCAAAATCCCCTCCAGTTCCATCCATGTTGATGCAAATGGTGGGTATTCATCCTTTCTAATGGCTGAGGAATATTCCATTGTGTATATGGACCACATCTTCTTTATCCTTTCATCTGTTGAAAGTCATCTCAGCTCCTTCCACAGTTTATCTATTGTGGACATTGCTGCTATGAACACTGGGGTACACGTGCCCCTTCTTTTCCCTACATCTGTATCTTAGGGGTAAATATCTAGTACTGCAATTCCTGAGTCTTAGGGTAGCTCTATTTTTGACATCAAGGAACCTCCATATCTTCCATACTGGTTTCCAGAGTGGCTGCACCAGCTTGCATTCCCACCAACAGAGTGAGGGTTTCTCTTTCTCCACATCTTCACCAACACCTGTTGTTTCCTGTCTTGTTAATTTTGGCCATTCTAACTGGTATAAGGTGGTATCTCTTTGTGGTTTTGATTTGTATTTCTCTGATGGCTAATGATGTGGAGCATTTTTTCATGTCTATTAGCCATTTGGATGTCTTCTTTGGAGAAGTGTCTGTTCATGTCTTCTGCCCATTTCTTGAATGGGTTATTTGTTTTTTGGGTATTCAGTTTGATAAGTTCTTTATAGATCTTAGATATCAGCCCTTTGTCTGTAATGTCATTTGCAAATATCTTCTCCCATTCTGTGGGTGGCCTCTTTGTTTTGTTGACTGTTTCCTTTGCTGTTCAGAAGCTTTTTAATCTTGGGGTACCTGGGTGACTCAGTGGGTTAAGCCTCTGCCTTTGGTTCAGGTCATGGTCTCAGGGTCCTGGGATAGAGCCCCACATCGGGCTTTCTGCTCAGCAGGGAGCCTGCTTCTCCACCCCCCCCACCCCCGCCTGCCTCTCTGCCTCCTTGTGATCTCTCTCTGTCAGATAAATAAATAAAATCTTAAAAAAAAAAAGAAGCTTTTTATTTTAATGAAGTCCCGATAGTTAATTTTTGCTTTTGCTTCCTTTCCTTTAGGGACGTGTTTTGAAAGAAGTTGCTGTGGCTGATCTCAAAGAGGTTACTGCCTACATTCTCCTCTAGGATTTTGATGGATTCCTGCCTCACATTGTGGTCTTTCATCCATTTTGAGTTTATCTTTGTGTGTGGTATCAGAGAATGGTCCTGTTACATTCTTCTATATATAGCTGTCCAATTTGCCCAACATCATTTATTGAGGAGACTTTTTTCTATCAGATATTCTTTCCTGCTTTGTTGAAGATTAGTTGACCATAGAGTTGAGGGTCCATTTCTGGGCTCTCTATTCTGTTCCATTGATCTATGTGTCTGTTTTTGTGCCAGTGCCATACTGTCTTGATGAGCACAGCTTTATAATAGAGCTTGAAGTCTGTCATTGTGATGCCCCAGCTTCGGTTTTCTTTTTCAACATTCCCCTGGTGAGTCAGGGTCTTTTGTGACTTCATACAAATTTTAGGATTATTTGTCCCAGTTCTGTGAAAAATGTCAAATGTATTTGATAGGAATTGCATTGAATGTGTAGGTTGCTCTGGGCAGCATAGGCATTTTAAACAATGTTTATTCTTCTAATCCATGAACATGGAATGTTTTTCCATCTCTTTGTGTCTTCCTCAATTTCTTTTATGAAAGTTCTGTAGTTTCTTGAATACAGATCCTTTACCCCTTTGGTTAGGTTTATTTTTAGGTATCTCATGGTTTTTGGTGTTGTTGTAAATGGAATTGATTCCCTAATTCCTCTTTCTACAGTTACATTGTTAGCGTATAGAAAAGCAACTTATTTCTGTGCATTGATTTTGTATTCTGACATATTACTAAATTGCTCTGAGTTCTAGTAATTTGGGGGTAGAGTCTTGGGTTTTCCATATAAAGCATCATGTCATCCATGAAGAGAGAGAGTTTGACTTCTTCTTTGCCAGTTTGAATGCCTTTTATTTCTTCTTGTCCGATTGCTGAGGCTAGGACTTCTAGTGCGATGTTGAACAGCAGTGGTGAGAGTGGGCATCCCTGTCGTGTTCCTGACCTTAAGGGAAGAGCTCTCGGTTTTTCCCAGCTGAAAATGATGTTCTCTGTGGGCTTTTCATAGAAGGCCTTTATGATATTGAGGTATGTTCCCTCTATCTCTATACTACCGTTTTAAACCAGGATCAGGCCCAGACTGAAGTCAGAAAGACCAAATGAAAGAGGACACAGGGGGACAGTATCATTTTGGAGGACCCAAAGCAGACACTGGATGGGCTTCACTGGGTCCCCACAGAATTCATATCTTGAAATCGAATTCCCAGGACCTCAGACTGTGACTGTATTTGGAGACAGGATCTTCGAGGAGGTGACTAAGGTAAAATGAAGTCACAAAGATGGACCCCAATCCAGTCTGACTGGTGCCCTGATAAGAAGAGGAGATCAAGACACAGACGTGTAGAGGGACGGTCACGCGAGGGCACACAGAGAGGATGGCATCTACACACCCAGGACAGAGGCCTCAGGAGACACCAGACCTGCCCACACCTGCACCTTGGTCTCCTAGCCTCCAGGTTGCGAAGCAGTAAATGCGCCTTGTTTATTTGCTGAGTTTGGGGTGCTTGGTGACGGCAGCTCAAACTGACTCATACAGGTGACAAGTGGGTTCTGTGGGCTCAGAAAGATTCTTCCGGGAAGGCGGTCCCATCGCAGGGTGGCTGCGAGCAGCTTCCCATTGGGGGGATGTACATCCTGGCCTCCCGAGGGGAGCAGGCGCTCTCTCTCCCTGCCTTCCAAGAGAGAGTCGCAGACATGCATGGAGCACTATGTGGGAAGTTCCACGTTGTTTGGCAGCTTGTACAGACCTGCACTACCAGGTACCTCCTAAGAGATTATTTACTAAGCGTCTCAGGAACAGAAGAGAAGAACACAGAGTGAACATAACTACATCACTCGCCTCCCCCAGGAAGTCTTGCTACGGTCCTGTCGACAGCAGAATATCCATTTAAAACAAAAATGTAGCCTTCCGTGGGGCCCTAGGGTCTTCACTGTGGCAGTGAGCCAGGAAATAAAAAAAAACTGACACGAGGATTATTATTTGGGGGGTAAATTTTATGTATATTTCCCCTATGCTGACAATCAGCCGACTAATTTATTCAGTCACCAGCTTTAGAAAGGTCTTCTGGGATGCCCACAAGAAGACAAGATTTGAGTCTCAGTTATAAATCAAAATTGCTCCAACTAGATATTCTTAACTAATATCACTAAGATTTTCCAGGCATGGAAAATAGTCTCTACAATGCTAGAAAACTTTAAGAGCTCCTATAAATGACAGACAAAAAATATGTATTTACCTTCAAATAAATTTTTACAAAATACGAGCCTCTGGTTCTGAGTCTGTTGCTTCTTTAGTGATGATGGCGGCAAAGTAATTGTTTACACAATAAATGGGGATCTTCGGCCATGGGGTTTCTTATAAAAATGAACAAGGAGCCCCAGCAACAAAGAGCTTTCGAAGTAGAGCAGAAGGAGCATGTTGCTCTCTGTCACTGAGGGACAGTGGTCGGGAGCCTGGACACATCTTCGGTGGGTCTGCTCTGGGTCTCAGAGACTGCAGCCGAGGTGTGTCACCCGGAGCTCTGGATTTTCTTCCAGACCTCAGAATTCAGTTCAGCGGTTGTGGAGACTGGCTGTGTTTTCTGTGGCTGTCCCTGGGGACTGCTCAGCAGGGGCGACTACCTACACTTTCTGGACACAGACCCCCACCACCTGCTAGGCAGCGTCTCCAAGACCAGCGGCAGAAGGTCCCTCTTCAACCACCAAGACAGTGACGTGCATCCCCCCTTCGCCATACTCTGTTGGCTAAAAGCCAGTGGCCGGTCCCACCTGCACTCAGGAGGAAGGACTTCAGTGATATGTCACCATGGTGTCACCACAGCAAGGGATAGAGAATGTTAAAGATGGGTGACAACATAGTGCAACAGAAGGTGAATTCCTGAAGGAGCCAGGGGAAATCTAGAAAAAAGGCGAGTGGCCCATAACTGGACATAATAGGAGGTGGTGTCTGTAAACCAAAGGCGAGAAGGGCAGGTGGGAGAGACGTCCGCCCTCGGGCAACGAGCCCAGGAGAATGCACAGCTGGCAGAGAAGGAGAGGAGCAAAAACACTGAAGATGTAATGACTACAACTTACTGTGAAATTTGTTAAAATATAAATCCGAAAGGCGCACAATTAACTCAGTGACATGGAGAAAACCACGTTAGCAGACAGAAAGCACAAAGAAAAGCAAGTACCATTCTGAGCCAATAAAAGTGGAAGCAGAGACAAAAGGTCTCAATTGAATATTTATTCACTGAACCTGAGGAAAGATGTGGAAAAACTGGAAAAGAAGCCAAGACCAAGAACATAAAACCAAAGCAAAATTCTAAACTATAAAAAACTTACCATGTGATGATTGTTTCTAATTCCAATAAAATGACAGAAAAATAGGGCAAAATATAATTGTAAAAACTAACTAAAATAATGTACAGGCATATGCACTTTTAAAATTCCAAAGTATAAATAAAGATCACAGTAGCTTCATAATCTTGTCCAGCTCTAATTTTTAAAGGGCGGCATACATCGTTTTTAGACCACTTGCGGTAAAAAACAGGAATTTAGGAATTTTGTAAGCAGCCAAGTTTTCATTGGTGGGTCGCGGTAACCAACGGCAGAAACATCAGGAATAATGACGTGCGGATTTTAAACTCCTCTCCTGTCCTTCTTGGGGAAAAAAAGAGAATGTAAGCACAATTTCAACTATGAATATATTGGACAATAAACAATTCAAACGTAAACTAAACTAATTTAGATCTAACCTAGGACCAAAACTATGGACTGTGATAACACAAGGAAAGCATGTTAAGGATAAACCTGGGCCAGTGTTTCAAATGCGGCAAAATACCGGTCAATAAATCAGATGATTTTAAAAATAACTTTTTAAAAAGACCGGTTATTTTTTCAGTGTGGACATAAGGAACGGCATGAGTAATAACAGGGTCATGAACCGCTCCCCTTACAGAGGCCAGAATGTGACTTCGATCATCAGGTAATTAAATAATTAAAGAAATACTTTGGTATTTCTTCCGCATCTCTAGCATAGAGGAAAGGGAAAAGTAACAACAGAGAAGATCGGGGGGAAAAACAGAAAACAAAAACAAAATAAAAACATAGTAAAAGAAAACAGTAACTCCCCAAATGACAATTAATCTAATGCTGGGTTTCAAAACCATTTGAAACAGGCTCACTAAAACACAGAGATCTGCTGGAGTGGAGTACGGAGAACCCTATCAGCTTTGATAGAACAAACAGATATGAAAGAGCTTAAAACACAAAGTAAATGTGCAAGTACTACACATGTAAAGATCTCCCATTATGCATTATACGCTGAAAAGCAGACCGCCTTTTCAGCGCCCCTATTCAGAATTAACGTTGCACTGGATCCTTCACAAATCCCCAGCGGTAGAAAATACACCGTCTGTATTTGCTCGACATACTGTGACACAGCGGCAGAATTTTAAATGTATCCCTCTCATACGTGTGTGTATTTTTTTTTTTTTTTCTTAAATGGTAAGTGTTGTGCAGAATGCGTGTTTGGGAATTTAGCTTTGACTCGGAAGTTCGTAGCTCATCTAGCAGACTGATTAGCCCACTGCATCCATCTCCATGATCAGCCCTGATTTCCCCCGCTAAGCCAAGTGTCCATCAAATTCTGCTCATGATTAGTTCCTTTTTTTCAAATGAACATGATAAAGAATGGATAAAGATAAAGATAAAAATTTGTTTAGTGGGGCGCCCGGGTGGCTCAGTGGGTTAAAGCCTCTGCCTTCGGCTCAGGTCATGATCCCAGGGTCCTGGGATCGAGCCCCGCATCGGGCTCTCTGCTCAGCAGGGAGCCGGCTTCCCCCTCTCCCTCTGCCTACCTCTCCGCCTACTTGTGATCTCTGCCTGTCAAATAAATAAATAAAATCTTTAAAAAAAAATTTGTTTAGTGTTCCAGCCCTAGAATGTTCATCTAGGATGTTAGCCATGGATTCATTTCTCCAAAGTTAATCTATGCCTATTGATATTATCAAAGCTCTGCTCCTTTGGAAAATAAAATAACTATCAAAAGCAGCCTGCAGAGAACCGCCACCCCCGCCCCCAGCATTCTCGGGCAGGTAGCACGAGACACAAAAGAAACAGTTCCCTAGAAACTGTACAGAACGGATGTCAAGAAATTTCCATATAAAGGAACCCTCCACGTTCTTCTTCCAAAAGATCAGCCAGTCCTCTCCTACAGACAGGAGTTTTACATGTTATTTACTGAGGAGAAGACGTTTGCTTCCTCTTCCAACACAGCCACAGGATCCACAGAGAAAGCCATCCTTCTGCAAGATGTCTGCGTTAGACCTCGGTGCCCGCTCCCCTCCGTCCCCACACATCTCCATTTCAAGGCCCTGCCTCACTTGGCACTCAGCCAGCCTGTCGGTACTGGTAGACAGCTGCAAGAGGCAGTAGGACTGAGCCTTCGCTCCCAGAGCTCCCAAGCACCACCCTAAAAATAGCTGGAAACAAGGCAATGTTGAACGGGAAGAAAATTATACTTTACCAATTATGTCCAAAGAAAATGAATGTGTAAATACAGATGATATCTGGACTGCTTTTCCTTTGTGGCTTTTCTTCCCTGCACAATCCCAGTGCCTCGATGTGTTCGTGTAGGATCACGAGAGGATGGAGAATGCAGACACTCACTGACAAGCTTCAAGGGCCCGAAGAAAGCTGTACTCCGAGTAAATAGTCATCTAGGTCTATAGAGCACCTTCTACTTGAATATCAAAAAAAATGTGAACCATTTAACTGATTGCATCTGTAACAAGGGTGTGTCCTACCTCTGTGTGGTGTATCCATTGCAGACCTGTCTAGTTGACCTGTACCCCTTCCCACTAGAAATCAAGCCCATTCCCTTCTTTTATTTCCAGTTCCTCAAAGAACTCTTCCCCTAGCCCTGCCCAAGAGTGGCTACTTCCTCTTGTTTAACTTGAATCCCATCCACCTTTTCTAGATTCTGTGTGTGGGTATACGGTGTCTCTTCTATGCCCATTGGTACCCTGTGCAAAGCTTGCCATGTTTCCTCCCCTGTAGAGGGTGCTGATTGAACAGGGATGCTAAGACCTGTAACATGTTTCAACAGGATAATACTCTTCTCAGTTACCAAAAAAAAAAAAAAAGCGTCGCTTGGATTTAGGTTGTCCTCTGCAACGTAAACAAGGGTTGCCTGCATTGCCCATTCTTCAGTTGGTGGAAACCCCAGTCCTTACTTCTGTGCACACTCTCCAAGATGCCCCAGCCGTGGTCCAGGTCTGCCTCATGCAATTCACATCGCTGACCCGCAGAAAGCGTTTAGGTTGGAGGAGTACGCTGACAGCCACAGCGTTCTGCGTGTGGTCGCGATTCCTGCAAGGCACCTATCCATGTCGGGTGGCCCTAGTTTCCCAAGTCCGTACTGGTCACTTGGCATTCTCTCTTTGTCTGCCTGCAGGTAATGTCCCGTCCCCCGTCATTCTCGTTCTGTGGGCCCAGTGATCCGCCACCCTCTCTCACTCGCCTCTTCCATTCTGCAGAGCAGTAAGTGCATGTAACTCAGTTTGTCATATTGAGAAACATCCCTTTGCCCTGACTCCTTAGGGGACACCCAGGGTCTTACCTTGATCTGCACCGAGGTGAGAAAATATTTGCCCAAACAATGATTTTTCCCTTTAAAATGACTTCTGATGTCTGATGTGGAACCAGAAATATATCCTTTACCTAACAAATAAGTGTGCAAAGATGGCGAGTGTCAGATACTTGCAAATGGCTTTCAGGTATCTAGTTTAAAGGTGTGAATGTAGTTCTTAGTATTTGAATCATGTCTACACCAAGCAAAAATAACGAAAAATGAAAAAACTCATTTTCTCAGATTTCCTGCACTCAAAATTCCAAACAATTAACTTGCATGCTTGCATGACTTTTTTCCTGATTTAGTAGAATAGGTAAGTTGCTCGGCTATTGCACAGAGACAACCCGAGACATCCGTCTTGATTTCCTTATTCCCTCAGGTATCATTCCCTAATAAATATATGCACTCCATAAAGCCTATATCATAAATATAGACAGCTGACTCATCGTGCTAACTAACAGGATTTTAGTCGTTTCCCCCAAAGAATGTGCAAAGCAATTCAGCTCCGATCCAAGTGGAAAAAAAAAATCTCTGAATCTTATATTTTTAGCAAGCATCATACCTCGTTATATAAGAATGCTGAGGAAAAGTGTAAACCCACACCTAATATAGAGAAACCATCCAGAGGGCATGTCCTACCCTTTTCCCAAGATGCTATGATTGTGCTCATGCTCCTCAACGGGTTCCTAAAATATCAGTCACAGTCCATTGATTGACAAACAATGATTGAGAATCTGTTCTATGCAGAGCCCTGCACTTGATGCCCTGGGACAAATAATGAAATAAGAGATGGCCTCATGGAGATGCAATGTGGGGGGTTTGGGGGGAGCTAGAAAAGGAAAAATGAAAAGATGGGATTGGGAGGGAGACAAACCATCAAAGACTCAATCTCAAAAAACAGACTGAGGGTTGCTGGGGGGAGGGGGGGACGGGAGAGGGTGGTGGGGAAATGGACATTGGGGAGGGTATGTGCTATGATGAGTGCTGTGAAATGTGTAAACCTGGCGATTCACAGACCTGTACCCCTGGGGATAAAAATACATTATATGTTTATTAAAGTAAAAAATAAAAATTAAAAAAAAAAAAGAGATGGCCTCACACCGAATTACATAATGTTGCCGTCCTAAAATTGACATGAACTTGATGGTGGGTTATGAGGTCGTAGCTGGTTAACAACCAGTCGCATTGCAGAAGCTCAGAAAGAGAGCAGAGTGACACGTGTGTGTGCATGGAGATGGTAGAGTGTGCGTCTGTGTGTGCTTGAGTGCACGTGTGTGTTCCGTATTCACACGAAGACCAAAAGTTTTTGAGGAAGAAATAATGCAAGATACCTACATAGCCAATCCAGGAAGTTCATGAAATGCCATGATAAAGGGCAGTGAGTTTATGAGAAATTTTCCTTTGGTCCCTAATGGAGGAGTGAGATACAAGGGTGATATGAAATCAGTTAGTTTTCATTGGTGGTGACACATCTGACAAGGACTGGAGTCCCACAGACAGGTTTGTGACTTATCTGACCTCTGCGTCATGGGGGTGAATGCAGTAAAATGAAGACAAAGTCATTTAACCTCGCCTTGACAATTTATCTGTCAGAGTAATGCTTTTTTCTTTTTTTCACAACTTATTTATTTTAGATAGAGAGGGAGAGATAGAGAGAGGAGGGGACAGGGAAGAGGGAGAGAATCTCCAAGAATACTCCCTGCTGAGCAAGGAGCCTGATGTGTGGTTCAATCCCACAACCCTGAGATCATGAATGGACCAAAACCAAGAGTCAGACACTTAACTGACTGAGCCACCTGGCTGCCCCAGCATAGTGCCTTTTCTTTCTTTCTTTCTTTTTTTTAATTCTTCACTTCCGAGTCCCAGAATTCAAAACTTCTACCTTACCTCCATTCTTCTTTTTGAAGCCAATCTTTCAAATGACCATAATATCCAGTTTTGCATACTTGGAAATCAGTGGCACACTGTGCTGCCTATCAGAGTGGTAGGAATTCCCCAGCCCTGTTCTTAGGAAAGCTGCCCTCAAGCTGGCCTCATTCTGAATTCCTGTACATTGTCTGCAACCTGTTTTGAAATTCAGCTCTTTTAGGGGAACTCCAAGGAAAGAAGCAAAAAAGAGCCACAGAGTTTCATCTTCTCAAGGGATTCCCACCCATGGCTCTCTTCTCACTGACACATGGGACAGAAAGCAAGTGTAATGGAGTTCTCCCATGGAACTGAAAGGCACCTGCCATGCTCAGAGGAGGCCACTAGGAACCACACAATGAGTCCCAGTTGTTACCAGAGCCCACAAACACCAGGCTTACTGAGTCTTCTGGACATTTATCCAGTATGAAATTAGATAACAAGAATGTCAGCAGCTCAAAGTTTACTAGAAGTACATACAACAGAAGACTTGTGTATATTAGTATGATTCTGAAAACATGTCTCCTATGCATGCTTAAGTTCTATATTAGTCAAACAAACAAACAGAATTTAAGAATAAGAAACATTAAAAAGAAGAAAATATGAAGTAGAAGAAATAGGGATAATCATTAACTCTAGTAAAATTCAAAATTAAATTATAATAATCATTGATATTGTGTTTTATAAAATGTAACTGTTTAGAATGTTCTTAAAGATAAGTAATACAAAGTTAAAATATTTAATGCCAAAAAAATTAAATTAAAACTAAAATTAAAGGCTATAAAGAATAAGCCACAGATATTTGTGGGTAGTTAGGGTGGAAGTAGGAAAGAAATAAAAGCATGTTTATATCAGTGGAAGTCATAGAAATTTTTTCTATACTGTGGGTGTTGATAAAGACATAAAGTTTAAATGTATTTGCACAAATTTAGAGGAATCTGCTAGTACTATTAGGAAATGATATGAGAAACAACAACATTCATCAGTCAGTATCAATAAACAATGTCAAATAAGAAAACAACAAAAAATGTGTAATAAAGAAAATATGCAATACACTGTAACTGGAGAAATGTAAAGAATTTGTTTGACAATAAATATAAATGGATTACGTTTTCCTAATAAATAATCTCACATTAATTTAAAAGGCATCTTTCAGTCATATATTACCTCAAGGGTATACATATTTTTAAATGACACAGAAATGTTGAGAATGATGGAATAACTATGTTTTCCTGGATCATTACCAAAAAAAAAAAAAAAAAAAAAAAGGAGTGAAAGTACAGGTAGCTAAGTTATAAAGAGATGTGTGCGCATGGACTGAGGTGTTTCAAGGATAAGCAGTGGTGGCAGAAGAAAAAGGGAAAGAAAAGAAACAATTCATCAAAAAATCCAATGAGGAATTAAAGAAGTACTGATAACCACAGTTAGAATTCAATAAATATATCTGAGTGTACCTAGTAGGCAAGAATGGAACCAGGGCGCCTGGGTGGCTCAGTGGGTTAAAGCCTCTGCCTTCGGCTCAGGTCGTGATCTCAGGGTCCTGGGATCGAGCCCCTCATCGGGCTCTCTGCTCTGCAGGGAGCCTGATTCCTCCTCTCTCTCTGCCTAGTTGTGATTTCTCTTTGTCAAATAAATAAAATATTTAAAAAAAAAAAAAAAAAGAATGGAACCAAGCACCAAAAATCACTGAAGGGACTTTCTTCTTATATTTCTACATTTTAACGAAGATATGCATTGTCTATTTTCCTCTCTCAAAACAGAAAACTTCATTTCACAATAAGGCACAGTCGTTATTTTCATTATCAGCAAACAATTCAAGTGATCTATCTTCTCTGGAAAACCCTCATAGTACGGTGTGGAAAGTTGGGGGGTTTGGGAAATGCCTACTCATAAACAGTAAGCATCCTATCTCTGACTTCAAGTATTAAATAAGTCTAAGTTTTTAAATTAGTTAGAGTTGAAATACAGTCCACATATATTCAAGGTTGTAGGTTGTGTGCTGTAGGATTTCACTGCACAATTAGAAAAAGCCAGATTAGGATTAATTTCTTGACTGTTTTTTGTATTTTTAAGAGAAACTTAACTTACCTGGAATGAAGAGGTTATCAAAAAAATGATGTGATTAAAGGAACTCTTGCTCCTACTTGATCAGGTAGCAAGTTTTCTCTGATGTCATTCCTCATCATTTGTGTTCATTCCCCTCAATATGCTGCCTCTCTCTGTTCCCACATCATCTTCTCCTTCTTTGATCCACTCTGCTCCCACACTTATCTTCATAGCTGAGTTCATTTTCCTATATAAATGTACAAGGTGTACAGTTTTCACACTAACCTTGGAATCTCTTAAATATTTAAATGGACTACTTGGAACTATAATGTATTTCACCTAAAAATGAATACATATGGTAAATAATGACTCAAACTTTTAAGATACAGCTTAGGGAGAATGACATTGGTTTTAGTGTTTTATAACCAACTGAGCCATTTCCAAAAGGATGTGCAGAGGACTTGAAAGAACCAGACCTAAAAATGTATCTGGAAAAAAATCAACCCAGTGGAATAATTAGTTGCCAAGAAATTAGGCTAACTCACCCAGAATCCAGCATTTGATATTTGATCCTAATTATATCTCAGTAAGATGTGGACCAGAGGAGGTTTTGATGGAAGCAAAGTCAACCTACTTATAATTAAAATTGGATTCTTAGTGATTCGGCCGTCAAAGGTCTAAGGAAGCCTATGGCGTTTGCCCCCTGAGTTTATAGGCACATCATTAATATATGAAACTTCTATTTGAAAATTTTTCAAAGAAAAACATCTGTTTTTATTACTGAGCAGGCAAATCAGCATTTATGAGAAACATTATATTGCCTTTTTCTGACATACTGAAAAAGCCATCAACTGATTTTCAGTAATTATGTTTTTGGTTCTTATGTCAACATCTGCAAACCAGAACTTCCACATCCAGTAAAGTCAACCTCCGTAAGCCTTATCAAAGAGGAGAGTAGATGCTGCCTCACATTGTCATGCTCCCCGGTTTGGAACAAACAATTGGCTGAGTAGAGCGTGTTCGCTCCATTCTAGATTGCAAAACAAAAGAGAGAAATGAGAATGTGGAACACATAAAGAATCCAGTGCCTCATGGAACGAGGTCTTCCTATGATCACTGACTCTCGAAAGAAAATCTGTTAAACCATTGTGTCCATACTGACAGGAAGAAAGGAAAGTATTTAATAAAATTGTAGATGAGCAAATTAGGGAAAACAACAGAAATTGTTACCTGGGGATAAGTGGTTGGGAAGACAGGAAATTTTGGAAGGCAGCGCGTATGTTCATCATCTTGATTGTGTTGGTAGTTTCTTAGATACGACCTGTGTCAAAACTCATCAAAGTCTACTTTTAGAATATGTGGGTAATTGTGTATCAATTGTACCCTAATAAAGCCATAAAAACAAAGTGAAAGAAATTGTATCTAAGCAATCTTTGGCTAATACATACGTATTAATGAAGAGCCTTTTACAATGGGGACACCTGGCTGGCTCAGTCAACAGGGAGCGCAGCTCTTGATCTTAGGGTCATGAGTTCAAGCTCCACATTGGCCATAGAGCTTACAAAGCGGAGGAGGAGGAGCAGAAGAAAGAGAGAAGGAGGAGGAGGAGGAGGAGGAGGAAGAACCTATAGAATAACTTGCCCAATCCTTAGTGGATGGACCATTATAACATAGGGAGCTTCGACCTGTATGCTCCATTACCAAGAATGAAGCCAGAGAAATAACTTTGTCCAGCAAATTATTCCTGTGTGGGCTTATTGAAACTTGATTCTCTTTGCCTTCATTAGCACAGGTCTTCAAGTTGTTCCTCCCGCCAGTGTACCTGGTAGGACTGGGAGGACTGACCTGAAAAGTTAACTCCACCAAAGATTGAGGAAACCCACCGTCCTGTTCTTACATAAAATCTCCCTGGGAGAAGGTGAAAGAACATTTCCAATACATCTATTTTATGAGGCTAATGTGATCTTGAAAACAATTCTTGCTGAGGACTAAAAGATGAAGAAATTTTATTTTTTTAAGACTTTATTTATTTATTTGTCAGAGAGAGAGAGAGCATAAGCAGGGAGAAGGAGAAAGAGACTCCACGCCAAGCAGAGAGCCCAAAGTAGGACTCGATCCCAGGACTCTGAGATCATGACCTGAGCTTAACTGATGGAGCCACCCAGATGTCCCGAAAAGATAAAGAAATTTTATAAGCCAATACGACTCATTAGAAAAAACAACAAAATAATAAGCTACTAACAAAGTATAGCATACACTTTATGTGTATATATATTATATATGCAATTATATATGTGTATTATATATTATATAACACAGTATACATGTCCGTATAACATGTACATATCCAGGTGTGTATTGTATGTGTATGTATGCATATGTGTGATACATGTATGTATAATATATGTGTACATATAAAATACTTCATTACCAAGTCATATTAATCTTCAAAATGCAAAGGTAGTTTAACATTATGGGGGTAAAACGTCACTCAATAACTGATTCCTTTACTTCACAGAACTTATTTGTCAATGTAAAAAAATCTCAGCAATGCTCGACTAATAAAGCATTGACCTTCCCAATTTCGATAGGTATTTCAGTTGTGTGTTAAGTTGTATGATAAGTTGTATGATAAGTGAATTGGTAGATGAGGTGTTAAGTTATATGTTATGTGTTACGTGTTAAGTTCTATGGTAAATGAATTGTAGATGGTCACAGCCATCATAAATGGCCTGAAGATCTCGCCGGGTGCCAAGAAAGGGGATGAGCATTTCGGGTGTCTCCTTGGGTATGTCAGCTTCCATGTTGGTGTTGTCCGTTCTCTGCCACGTATCCTCAGCATGTCTTCCACATCCCCTTTTAAACTGATCATTGATAGGATTGTCCCTAGAATTGTATGAGCTCCGAAAATACTGAGTCATGAGCAGGTGGTCCCAGCAGCCCCCCAGCCGGCCGCTGAACCTCCCCCACCTCTCAGAACGGACCCCTGGAGGGAGGAAAGGAGAGCAATTATTTCAGAGCTCCCTCTGTTACCGGCTCCTTGGCCAAGGGCTCCCCGCGGGATGTCAATGGCAGGGCTACTCTGACTAGGACACCCAGTTCTACCCCTATAGCATGATCTGTTGTCTGAGGTCAGGGGAGGTAGGAGCGTTGTGACCACGGCTGTGTCGGACCTGGGCTGGCCCTCTCTCCCAGGGAGACAGAACAAGGGACAGCAAAGGTGACACCAGTGAGGCTGTCCCTTAGCGATCAGTCAAGGCCTATGCCAGAGATGGGGATGAGACCCTGGAGAGGATTACATCCAGGTCCTTACAACCAATAAAATTTTTGAGTGTTATAAACCATGTTAAACCAAATGATCAGACATACTCTTCTACTGGGCAAGACAACCCCTCTCATCCCTTGGTGTATCTCTGTTTCCAGCTAGAACCGTAACCATAGGAAAGAATCACAGACAGAATTTTTTAAAAAGGAAAAGAGGGACCAGGAGCAGAGGGAGTCACCCAAGTCTGCTGCTGCATATGGGCCGTGGCTCGTACTAGGGAGGGGCCTTTCCCTCAGAGCACCCTGTCTCATCCCCGTGCAACCTGCGCACAAGCAGCTCTCTTGACATCCTCACTCGAGGACACCAGTGTCGACAAGGATCAGAGTCACAACGAAGCTTTATATCTAGAGTCACCACCCGACAGGAGCAAGCGATCCCCTGGAACTCCAGCACCCTCCGTGAGGACGGTGTCCTCCTTCCCTGCAGCGATGTACTTTGTAGCAGGCGTAAACATAGTAATATACCAAATAACACAGTTCCTCGTTACATTTGGAAAGAGTAAGACTCAGCTGGATTGAAAAGAAGAAAACCAGAAACAGCATGGTGCTCATCCAGCTGGGAGGACGGGCCCAGATGAAGCCAGCTGCCATCTGCAGGAGGTCGCACCGTAGTTGGGACACACGCTAAAGAGCCCACCTTTGAGTGAGAGTGGCCTTCTGCCAGTGCCACCCGAGGGCCCTGAGCTCTTGCCACCTAAACCTCGGACCCTCGCTTCACGGCAGCACTGCATCCCTGGCTGGCTCTGGCTTTTAGTAATCCCATCTCAGGAAGAGCCACCAGTCCGGTCCAGGACTGGTCGTGCCTCCTGCAGACCCAGTCATGTCTCTTGACCCAGTGGCAGTCCTCCTGCCCTCCTGGTAAGGGACAGCATGGTTCCTTTTGGCCAAGAAATGGGATTGCAAATCCATTCGTAGTGGTCACAGGGGGAGTGAACGTACAGGGTTGTGCTTTAAACAGTCCCATGGTGTGGAAATCAGACCCCAGCCAGCATGCGCAGCCAAGAGTACTGGCTCCATTATGTACATTACCTCAGTACAGGTGATCATATCATTTTAAACCAAGTTCTACTCCTCATCCCATCCAGTCCCTTCCCCAGAGGAAGCAAACCCCTTTGTCCCTTTGTACAATGACCGCAGCACATCAGATGGCTTCTCCTGGCTTCCCATCACAGTCACTGACTTCCAGGAAAAACAGATTGCAGAGAAGTTTGTTTACTAACAGTGGTGCCTTTTTCCTCTTTGTCCACTTTCTCATTCCGGCACGGATGCCAAATGGCCTTATTGCACAGGGCTGAGTGGATGACTGCAGTACGGCTGCAGAAACTCACAAGTTCCTCAAGTCCTAGATGCACAGAGAAATCCCACGATCTCATGTTTGGAAGAGATCTGAGTCTGTTTAGCCCAAATACACTCATCATTAACAGTCCCATCATGGAGACCTAGAAAGGTCAGCCCTTGACCCTGGGACACCCAGAGCCAGGACTGGACACATCACACCTGACTTCCAGCCAAGGGCTTTTCTACGAACACACCTGATACCTCAAGTTTACGATTCTTTAAGTGAATCATAAAGTTGTTTCAGAACTTCATAAAAGGTAGAATTATACTATCTTTCTACTCCATAATAATAAAAAAAAGAAGCTGTGGTATTTAAGCATGATTTACAGATAGTAAAAAACATTTGAAAAAGTTCTATACTAAAAACATCTAGTCTATTTATTATGTAATTATCAAGACGCTGAACATCGTAAACATCGGAAGATACAGTTTCTTTTCTATTCTCGTTAATTTGACATTTTCTCACAGTTAACAGATCTATTGCATTACCTATAAATCGTTAACGGAAGACATTTCTACCTTCCGCGTTCTATGAATATAATGAAATCACAGAACTGTAGGTGTTGGTAAAAAGTAAAACTAAAGGGTCATTTTAATTTCCATCGTTATCAGTTTGAAACCCTGTGTCTGCTTAAGTCTAACCGCCGGGGGGAAAGGCCAGGAGTTCGCCTCCTCCGCTGTTACCGTGTCGAACCCGCTAGCACCTCGGGAGAAGCTCTGCCATTTTCCGGGATAGAAACTAATTTTTAAGCACTGATTAAATATTAAGAAAATGAAAACTTGAAGCAGTTGGCTGGCGCTTATCATGTGAAGGAATCACAACAGACTGGTCCCTCCAGGTCACTAAGCGCCCTGCCCGGGCAGCTGCTGGATTTCTCCGGGAACGAAGGTGCCTTGGGAGGAGGAAGCAGAAGGAACAGGGGGCACCATGAACTCACAGATTTACAAAGTTCTACTAAAATAAAGAGCACTTTGTGCCATAATGTTCCCTTCCTAAATACCTCTTTGATACATGCCATTCCCAAACTGGTTCTGTCAGTGAATCATTCTACACAATCAAACAGAAAAACGGACTGCTGCAGTCAGTGCTTTTTGTAGCGCGGTGAGAAAACCCTACACTAATCTTGGAATAAATCATCTGATACAGGTAAACCACTATCGAACACCTTCCACATGTAATCATTGGTGGCCCTTCATTAAATAACCAACATCTAAAGAACAAAATACTGGGTAAATATGACAAAAATCCATTCTGAGTGAGTACACTTAAAATACGGCCATTTGCACATTGGCCTATGGAAACTAAACATAGAGAAATCATATTAAAACTCTCTCTCTCTCCCTCTCTCTCGCTCTCTGTCTCCCTCTCCCCCACCCCCCGTTATCTGCTTCAAGAATTACAGAGTTAATAACCCTAATATACAAAGACCCTTACCAAAAAATAATGAAGTATGAACACAAAAATAGGAATAAATAGAAATATCTAAAGAGGGAAAAAAGCTTAATAAATATATGTAAATGTGGACAATGTCACTTATAAGCAACCAAATGCAAAAGTAAGCCAGATCCCACAATTCACGTAACAAAGCGCATCTAACAGATCTAAATAATAATCGGTGGCAAAAGCAGAGTGAAAAGAGAGCCATCGTATGTTGCTGGACGGAATTTATGTGTTAGAATACTATAAATTCCTTTGGGATTGTCTGTCAACAGTCTTCTACAATGTAAATCCTTTAATCAACATTTCAGTATTAGAAAACAACTTCCCCTTTCCGATCGGAGACTCGTACAATTGTATATATTCTCAAGTATGTCTGTTATGGCATCATTTACAAAGGCATCAATTGGAAACAGCCCAAACATGCAGCCCTAGGGAAGTATTTAACTGAATTATGATATATCCCAAGAAAAAATCTTCTGAGACAACCTTAGCGAAATTCCCCTAATATGCCCTAATATTTCTCATCAATTTTCCTTTCTGTGGGAAGTAGATGAAAAAAGCTATGGACATTGTCTGTGTATCTTCAGTTTTACCAAGATCTGTGGACCATTTTACTAAGTATAGATTGTTCTGTGGAAAGAAACAGTGGTTACTGCCTTTGCTTCAAGTCTCTTTCTTTGAAGACTGTGTGTGCTTGACATTCACGCTGCTGGTTCAGAACTTCGAGACCTTTCACACAAGCGTTTAGACAATAGTAGATAGATAGATAGGGTAGAATAAAATTTACCAAATTATTGAGAAATTCTCCTAAATAACCCTTGGTTCAACAATAGAATAATAGCCCCCTACCCCAAATACCTCAACCTTACATGTTTTTATTGAATTAGGCACTAACTACACGTTTTTAAGTTCTTCCCCGACTTCTCACTTTCCTGCGGTGTTCCCCGTCTTCACGACGGGCGGCGATGCCGTGACCTTCATTCTTTCCTACCAAGAACGACGGAGCCATGACACGTACAGAACTCTGGCAGCGCAAGAATCTGTAAGTCTAACCAGATGTTCAGGGTGTATTTGTGTTATTTTTTCCTTATTATGAATAAAAACTATGTGCGTGAGTTATTTTCTTTAAACTTTTAAATAAATGCCCAAAAAATGGAAGTCTTTTGTCGAATCGTGACTATCTCGCCCGAAGTTCTTCATTCTGTTGTACAAAAGCCAATGATACCGTCTCGTCCAAGGTGATGAATTAATGAATAAATGTACATAAACTGTCCTTCCTCTGACAAAATAGCATTAGCTTTGATAACATTTCTCCCTGCTAGGAAGCTAACATATTTATAGTGTGCATGCGTGTGTGCTGCTTTCATGTTTTATGTGGTTGAACCAATAAGTCTGAGCAGTGTGGAATTGCCAATTTCTACTTCTCATGACACCTCCAATTTTTGCTTCATGTGGTTTAAATCCTTATTAAGTATATGCAAGTCAAAACTTTGACCTCCCTATTGATAAGACACTAGTGATACTTTTATAATTATCCATATCTTTATACTGTCTCCATCTTAAGGTGTATTTTATCTGAAATTAATAACAGGTTTGGGGGTAGCGACTGTTGCTGATTTCACCTGGCTAACCCCTTCCACATATTTACATTTCATTATTCTGCATTATTATGTTTCAGGTTTCTCTCTTCCAAACATCAGAAAAATGAACTCTTTTCATCGAATCTAACATTTTGCTAATTGGATGATTTTATTCCCTTATACTTACTGGGATTGCTGGTAGAGACTTTCCTACATCTTCGCTTTGCCTTTCATTGTGTCCTATTTTTATGTTCCTTTTCTTCTTTTCTCATTCATTTTATCGGGTTTTTTGTTTGTTTTATCTATTTTTGTCTGCATTTTCTATCCATTTTTTTCACGTTACTTCTATACTATTTGCAGTTTACGTTGAAATTTTGCACATATAATTAACTGCACAAGGTATACTGTGAGGATTGTATATCCTGCAAAAAAAAAAAAACAAAAACCAACCCAAAAACCACAGGAACTTTGTAGGTTTCATTATGATTCTCCCAACCAGCCTACTATTCTGAAGCCATATTTTTGTTCTGGTTTTTTGTTTGTTTGTTTTTCCCCCAAAATTCCACAGCACCGAGACCCTGCTATTTCATACCTATCGTCGAGGCTAACGTGTGTGCTTTCTCTGCTTGACAGTTCCTCGTGCCCTCTGACCTTCCTCCTAGAGATGATTCTCTCCTCTCCAAAGCCCGTTTGTTCGAAGCTCCTTTGGCGTAGAACCCCCTGGAGGAAAACTCTCCCAGCCTCTGTTGATCGTATATCTCTTTCTCTCCTGCTCGAAAGCTGTGTTTTGGGTACACGAGTCTTAGTTTACTTTATTTTTTCCCAGCACTTTGAAGATTCTTTCTCCTGTCTTCCAATGTCCCCTTCTGTAGTTGAGAAGTTGGCCACCGGAGGAAGGGCTGTTCTCCAGGCGGTGATGGGCCTTCCCGGCTGTAGCGAAGACCCTTCCTTGTCTTGTTCAGCAGTGCCACCGAGACCCGTCTGATGTCGCTTTGCTGTTGGGTTTTCTCCTGGCTTGCTGCACGTGGAGGTGTCCGTCTGCGGGCCGAGTGGGACATTCTGCCCTCTTGGATTCGGTGCTTCCCGCGGACACTGTCTTTACGGGGCTGCCAAAATTCTTACGAAATCCTCACGTCCCTTAACTTCTTCCCGAGTCTCTCTCTCTCTCTCTCACATTCTGAAAATTTCTTCGGGTTCATCGTGTACTTTATGAATTCCTCCTTCACGTGACTCGAATCTGGTTTTAATTTGCCCGTGGACGTTCTAGATTCAGCCGTGGCAAGGCTCATCCCTGGGTCACGCGGACTTTTAAATCTCTGCCCGGCTTCTCCCTCATCGTCTGCTCGCTCGCCTCTGTCACGGGCCGTGCTCCTTTCTCCAAGTGTCCCGTGTTAGGTTCTTCTAGATTCCGTTTGACGACACCCAGGCCTGAAATCTTCGGACGTCTGCGTCCGCCACCCACGTGCAGCTGCGTGACCCACACGGTGCCTGAGGTTGCGAGCGCCGCCGGGGCCGCGGGCAATTCCCTTCCACGTCCGTCTGGCCCCACGGCCCCCACGGCCACTGCCACCATCCACCACGTTCGGGTTTTTCTCCAGCAGAGAAGGCACTGCCCCAACAGGAATCTTCTGTCAGAATGCACGTCACTCAGCGCGCTGGGTTTTTAGAGTCATCAATGTTCCTGCATTTATCGGTAGGTTTTTTTCTCACTGATAACGAGTACCTGTGGTGTGTCTATATCAGTTTATTCCTATGTGACATTGGCGGTCCCCTCGGCTGTCTTCCCGTTGTGTTTACTGCAAATAGAGCTTCCGTGAATGACTGACATTTTCACGTCTCAAGTAAATAGCCAGGAGTGAAATTATCGAGTCATAAGGTTGATGCCTCTTTATTCTTAGAAGAAACTGTCCCAGAATGGTTGTAACATTACATACCCACCAGAAATAGAAAGTCCCAGGTGCTTCTCATTCTCACCAATATTGGGTAACCCCTGGCTTTTCAGTTACGGCCACGCCATTGGGGTGCGACGGTAACTCCCTGTTCCTTGTTATCTTCCCTCATGGGATATCCCATCACGTTATTTACCCATTTTATTGGGTTTCTTGTAACTTTGTTATTGAGTTATAGGAGACCTTTTTATATGCTGGTTTCTCTTGATTCAATTTTATATGCTGGATCCCAATACCTGGGTTAGAAATGCAAGGAACATCAATTTTTGGAAGGCTGATACCTTCCTATTTGTTCTCCCCGTTCACGAACATGGTGCGCCACCATTCATGTAGGTCTTCTTTGATTGATCTCGTTAGTATTTTATAATCTTCAGTGTGAACATCTCACACCTCTTCTGCTAACTTCCCCCAAGTACTTTATCTTTCCAGAAAGCATCACAAATGGACTCTTCCATTTAATTTCTTTTGTCAGTCTTTGCTGCTCATGTAAGAAACACAACTGGCTCTTCCATCCTCATATCCTGAAATATTCTAATTAAATTATTTATTTATCAGGTTTGTTGTAGATTGTTTAGGATTTTCTATCTGGATTAAAAAATGCTCTGAAAGTAGGGTTAATACCTCTATTCAAATATTTTTCATTATTTCAGTGTTCATTATTTCATTTTCATTTTCATTTCATTTTCATTATTTCAGTATTCAGTATTTCATATTTCAGTATCACTTAGGACCCCGCTACAATGATTAACAAAGTGGTTTTTTTCTTTGTTCCTGGTTTTGGGAGAAATCATTTAGTATTCCATCATTAAACATAAAGTCAGGTAGACTTTTCATTGATTCACCTTTAGCAGGTTAAATAAATTCCTTGAAAATTTTGTTGAGAGTCCCTTTTTAAAGTTTTTATATTTAATTTTATTTACTTTTCTAGAGGAAAGTTGTTATAATCAGATTTACATTTTTATTTTTTACTTTTTATTATTTATTTACCTATTCATTTCTTTACACTCGTAGGCGTGTTGAATTCTGCCAACCTCTTTTTCTGCATTTATTGAAATGATTATATGGCTTTTCACTATCATTCTTTCAATATGGTAAATTATATTACTTATATTCAAAATTCTAAAGCAAACTTGTATCCCTGGATTAAATTCATTGTCAGGTTTTGGTTTGATAATATATCATGAATGATTTTGCAACTATGCTTATGAGTGATTTTGGTTTTTAGGTCATTGTTCATGGGGAATATATTTCTTTTTTTTTTTTTTTTTTTTTTTTTTTGCCTAATTGAGAGTGTTCTCTCTTGCTCTAATTTTTTAAATATGTGATATGATTTCTGTTATTCCTTTCTTGGATCTTTGAGAGAATTCATAGTGAAACCATTTAAATTGGAGCTTTCTTTAGAAAGGTTGTTTTTTTTTTTTTTAATTTATTTATTTGACAGACAGAGAGCACAAGTAGGCAGAGAGGCAGGCACAGACAGAGAAGGGGAAGCAGGCTCTACGCCGAAGCAGAGCTTGATGCGGGACTCGATCCCAGGACCCTGGGATCATGACCTGAGCCGAAGGCAGGGGCTTTAACCCACTGAGCCACCCAGCCGCCCCTAGAAATGTTTTTGATAACAAATTAATTAAATTTTTTTGATTGACATAAGACTATTGCTATATGCTGTTTCTCTTGCTTCAATTCTGGCTAATTTTATTTTTCATTAATTATGTCACTTCTATCTAAGTTGTCTTATTTGTTGGCATTAACCTGTTCAGAATATATTCCTCCCACCCTTTAAATCGTATTAAACCTGTAGTCCAACTTTTTCTCTTATTTCCGGCATTGGCGATGATCCAGCACTATGTTTACCCAGGAAACATATGAACAAGAACAATGTAGAGAAATTAAGAGTTAAAGAAGAATACAGTGACGCCAAGTAAATCCAGATGGAAATGAAGCAGGGGTTGCACCTCGATATTCGACACGTGCTGGGAAGAATGCAGAGAAGCTCAGATGGCAAAGTATTTAATGAGGCAAAGAAAGGCACTTGCTGTACACCGCTGAAGGTGCAGGTGACCGTAGGATTTAAGTCGTTAATGGATGTACGTGACTAAAACAGCAACAAGGTTTATAATGCGTGTATCTCTCTCGGTCATAAAAACACCGCAGGTGGACAAAAAGAACAGAGAAGACATAACAACAAATCAATAAGCAGCTCTTACTGCCATAAACCATACCCTAAACTGAAATAGATAATGCAGGGCGTTTTAAGAGCATCGAAGTCCATATGGAGGGTCCTGAAAACGCAGACTCACTTAACCCGCAAGTGGGATTCGGGACATCCCAGAGTAAAAATAATGAAAACAACATTCTCTGGCCATTATGCAAAAACATTGGAAATTGAAATTGACAGCAAAACCAGAAGCGGAAAGACCTGCCTTTAACTCCCTTTCAGACACATCTCAGAGGGGCCGGCGCTGCATGGATGGGGACAAACGGGCACATCACGCGGCTGGAGCAGGACGGGAAATCCAAACCAGGGTCTCGGAACCTCCTGACAGCAGTCGTGAGAATGTAACACCAGAACGCGCGGGGTCCACCTACCCCTACGCAGAAGGAGACTCGTAGCGTACACAGACTTTATAAATAGAAATGGGAAAAGAGTAAATGAATTTATCATTTAACTACAGAAACTAAAAAAGAGACAAAATAAAAAGCAAAAGGAAGAAATTAATTAAAGGAAGAGTTAAGGAATGAAAAAATGAAAATAGAGTGACCAAATGAAACAATGTAACAGTTAACTCAGTGAAAATTCAGTAAAAGAGCAAAAAGAATAGCTAACAGAAGGGCACCTGGGTGGCTCAGTGGGTTAAGCCTCTGCCTTCGGCTCGGGTCATGGTCTCAGGGTCCTGGGATCGAGCCCAGCATCGGGCTTTCTGCTCAGCGGGGAGCCTGCCTCCCTCTCTCTCTCTGCCTGCCTCTCTGCCTACTTGTGATCTCTCTCTCTGTGTCTAATAAGTAAATAAAAATCTTAAAAAAAATAGCTAACCCCATAAAGAAGAGGGAAAGGGGAGAATACACTAATTATCAAGAACATAAAAAACACAAAGAAATAAACATTAAAGTGGAATTTTAATTATGAGTCATATGCACTATAAAAACATATTTGAAAATATAGATGAAAAAGAAAACTTTTCCAAAAAATACAATCTAACAAAATGGATCCCATTAGAGAAAGTCTAACAGATAAGCTATCATAAGACAGACGGAGTGAAGAGCGGCTTTATATTTTTGGAAAAGCACCAAGCCTGGGAAGGTTTGTACAGGAATTCCACCAAGTTTTTAACGTCGGTAAGCCCCCATGCCATTCATATTATTCCGGAGCATGGAAGAACTTTTCGTAAAAATGTTCTATGTGAAAGGAAAGTACTGATCCCAAACCTAAACAAATAAAACCACGGGCCACGTTCACTTACGAACACGAATGTCTGTCTTTTACAACGTGTCGGCAGCAGAATCTAGGCTCCCATGGAGACCTAACACATCTTAAAATAAAAATAAAAATTTTGAAAATTAGAAAATTTAAAAAATAAAATAAAACAATTAAATAAACATTTAAAAAGCTAACACCGCTGATCCTCTTTTTTCTAGGAATGCACGAGTTCTTTAACATCAGGAAACTTTTAGCTTATAACCCATTAACTCTGAAGGCTTAACTCTTTCAGCTGGATGTATTATACATCTTGTAATGATACGGTTAAGGATAAAAATCATCTCTGGGAATTCAGAAAATGCGACTGGTGAGGTCAGCCAGTGTGAGCTGCCGCCCCGAGTGGACACTTTCCAGCTCGGCTTGCAGCAAGGCTCCTGAGAATCCGTATCCAATCCGTATGCACGCGCTATCGTGTTTCCGATCATTATATTTTGGCTAGTTTTGTCCTCGTTGATCTGAGGTGACTGCTCACTGTGATACTTGTGGGTTTTGACTTTTTTTTTTTTTTCAGCCCAAATGCAGGAAAAAGACAAATGTGGCCTCATTCTCTTTCTTCAGCATCATGATAGAGACACCGGCCGGCGCGGTTTGCAGCTACACAGGGAAAGAAGGACATAAAGCCGTTGGTCCTTGCAGGTGACATAATTCTGTACCAGGAAAGACCGGAGGAGTTGATGGAAACCCACAACCCAAAATAAAATGATTTATTAAGCAGCTTGTTGTCAAATCTCCAAAGTCAGGACATTGAGATGACAGAGGGAGATGTGGAAGCAGAAGGTGTGTGTCCTCAGCCAGAGGGTGAGCAGCCCAAAGCCCAGGGCGCCCGTCCCACCTGGCACGACCAGACTCCGGACCCTCGACCCAGGCCCTGGGCGACAGCAAGACTGTCCTAGGAGGGCTTCAGCAGGTGCCGAGCCTGCATTCACAATGCCCACGGGATGCGGAAACTCCTCTGGCCAGGGGAGCCCAGGTGACCTCCAGCGCAACCTAAAACCCCAGCTCCCCCCGGACTCCTTCCTCCCTTTCGGGAAAGCCCTGCTCACCACACCTTCACTTACCGTCTGTCCCTCCCAGCGCGTGTATTTCAATTTTTTATCCCTTCCCACCATCTGTCTTTTCATTCTGCGAGTTCTTCAAGGATAAATTCTACACTTTTTTTCATGTCTTTGTTACTGGTGCCCAGTATTATTCCTTAAAAAAAAAAAAAAAAAAACCACGCCCCGGCCACGGGAGCGGAGTGTCACCCAGAGAGCTGTGATGGAGCGCACGTCTTCAGCAGAGGAGGTCGACAAACATGTCTTGAGCAGAAGGGAAGGTAGTTCGACGGTGCGTTTCACACAGTATTTTGAACAACCAGCCTGAGACTCTGGGCAGCGGAGACGTGCTGTGAGCTCGGGCCTCTCCTCCACAGCGAGGTCCAGGCCAACCTTCACTCCCGGGAACCACACAGCTCCCTCTAGGACACGGTCTTTGCCACTTTGTATTGGAAGACGTTCTCTTACCTGAAGCTAAGCGAGACACATGGACTGTCTTTCTTGACTTTCATCACAGTAATTGTTAACTACGAAAGTGAACAGAGTAAGGGATTTTGGATCTCGGACCCCGCTCAGCAGTGAGCAAACTCTTACAATGCCAGTGCAACCAAATAATCGCCAGCCTCGTGATAGAAAGCACCGGTGCCTTTTCTGTCGCTGGGCCTCGTCAGCTGTCTGTTTCTGGTCTTGGGTTTTGTCTGTGATGCGGTCGGTAGCATGACCGAGGGCCACGGATGCAGCCACCGACCTCGGCTATGCAGCTGCTCAAACGCCAGCCCCGGAGAAAGGAGGTTTGAGAGCAAGTCCCTTCTCCTAGACCGTAAGCTCCCGGAGTACGGGGAGCTGGCCTCTCCTTTGTGTTACCATTGCGCTGCCCAGAGCAGAGCGGAGCTCACACACCTGCTGGGCGGGGACGCTCTGGGTTCGGCGGGAAGGGGGCCTGCTTCTCTCGCTGGCATTCAGCTCCCGGCAACATCACCACGGATCTGGCCTGATTAACCACTTATGAGATGTCGGGAAAATCACCAAATACATCTCTTGTGCAAGATTGCTCTATTTGAAAACCCGCAACCTCCCATTACCATGGAAACCACAAAGATTCTACTGTGAATTACAGTTTGAGATTTTTTTTTTAACTTGGCTGGTTGTGTGTAATTAACTTTTTTATATCGTATTTTTGATATGCCAGGGGCTGCTCTAACACCTGTAACACTTAGGAGCTTGGCTGCATGCTCTGTCTTGGAAGGTGTGAGCCCTGGAGTGGCCTCCTGGAGACTGGGGTTCCTGTTCTAACCCTACCCCACGCAGTCTGCCATTAGCAGCGGGCCTTTGGAAGATGCACGTCTTGGTCTCTGTACCCTCAGTCTTATCCTCGGTCTTGTGGTGGCTAGAGGTGGGGCATGGTGGGGGTCCAAGCATCGGAGTCCCTCCCAGCAGAAAAACCCCATGACTCCCTAACTGTTTCCCTTTCAGACACAGATGCAGGTGATATTAATGTCTGAGTGCTTCGAAATAAGCGATTTCACCTCATAAGCCTAAACACCTCACTGTGTTCGCCTGATAGTCTAGCCAGGCTACATTAACAGAGGTTTTAAAGTAGCAAGCGTTGGACCAAGGACAAAGTCAACAACATTCACCCTCTTCCCACATATAACAATAATAATAAAAATTGCTACCAGCCACTGATACCTACGTAACCTGGGCACATCTCGGTATTTGATGCAAATGACTCCTGAAAGGCCATTATTACTTTCCATTCTCACAAAGAGAGTGAGATTCACAAATATAAATAAACAATCATTGCACAAGCTCTGAATTAATAAATGACAGAACCGGGTCTGACATCATGGGTCATAAGAGCTTTCCCGCGCCACTTTCTACGGCCCCTGTCACTTTGTGTTGACCACACAACATGGCTAATTGCACTTTCATTTCCTAAAATTAGTGCCAAAAAAGTCTTCAGATGACCACTGCTAAGTGCAACCACGTATAGTCAGACCAAAAAATTAGGAATAGTATCGAAAGCTCACATTTCCAACATTGACCTCAGTCCTTACTCATGGAGGAAAAAAAATTCCAAAATAAAAATCTCTGTCTCCAAAAAAGCGTTCCAAAATGCCAAGTGTTGTCTGGGCAATGTGGCACTGTAACAAAGATCAGAGATCGGAGACGCTCCCGGTAAAATAACCCACCCCAGCTAAGTATCTGCTCACCAGCACACGCACCTACGTACGTGCACGACCACAGCTTTCTGTGCATGCGGCTTCTGTCCCTTCCATAACCGATCAGTCTTGTAAGATTTCATCACAATATTTCAGATTGTTTATCATTTTGTGCTGATTAATACAGAATACGCAAACGCCGTTCTGTCAACAATGAGTTCTGGGCTGTGAATGCAACAGGGACTATTACCCAGTGACGGAAAACCATGAAGTCTTAAAAGGTCCACACCTGTAAACCAGCAGAAAACTGTGAGCTTTGGTTTCTTTGTGAAAGATAGTCCTATAGGACCTGGTTCTCTCTCTCTTTTTGTTTTTTATTATGCTTTTTTAAAATTTTAATTTAAATTAAATTAAATTTAATTTAATTTTTAATTTTACAATTAACTGAATGTCAGTTGGGATCCCCTTGTCCTTTGAGAGTTACATACAGTTGGATCAAGACTTCTATCCAAGGGGACTCCAGTCCCGAAAGCCCCCATCTCTGTCATTCTTATCACTCACAGATGGCCTCCCTCTGTCCTTGGCAGTGACGTCTGTGATCAGGGCTGCCGTCTCTCTGTCGTGATTTCTTCGTACAAATGCCAAGCATGGCGGGGGCGGGGGGAGGTGCCAGAAAGAATGAAGACTGGGAATTTCTCAGGGGCCAACTTCCACCCCTCAGCTCCCAGGTCCCTGTGTGCGTCCTTCCCTCGCTCCAGGACCGCCTCAGCTCCCCAGTGCTCTGCCCACCACCCGAGCCACCATGGTGACTCATTCTGCCGCGAGGAGCTTTCGGCAACTTGTAAATTAGCTTTCTCGTTTGGGTTTGGTCACCAGAGCTTGCTAGAGCCGTGGGCATGGCCACCATCACAGACCCTCGAAGGCAGGCAGGCCTGGGGCACTTTCCAGGGACCAGGGAGGGCGTGCCCTCGTGGAGGTGGCTGCAGAAGAGGGCATCCGTGGGATGGCTCAGGGGAGCATACTTGTCCCTCTCTGGTTCATCCTACATCAGGAGCGACAATTAGGAAAGCCACCAATGATGGTCAAGTCCAGATCTGGACCCGTGGCGCAAGAGGCTGTGGCTGGCCCCACAGACCACGGGGCAGCACTGTCGTCCACATGGCCTGGCTGTTGCCCATTTGCATATTCAGTGTCTTGCCTGTGATAAAGGCCCTGTGGTTACCCCATTTTACAAAGGAGGAAACTGAGGCAGCAGGAGACCCACGCATTGCTCTGAGGATGATCAGCCTCGGAGGGCAGAATCAG
This sequence comes from Eira barbara, assembly GCA_020311275.1. Taxonomy (NCBI): domain Eukaryota; kingdom Metazoa; phylum Chordata; class Mammalia; order Carnivora; family Mustelidae; genus Eira; species Eira barbara. The sequence continues at coordinate 1,489,274 of JAHRIG010000494.1, read as the reverse complement.
GATTTGAATACCAACAGCCTCCCTCCGGAACGGGACCTTCCAGCCGCCATGAGATCCTGCCACAGACAGACTGAATTCGACGTGAAACGCCACCAACCCGAGTCTGGGGACAGTGACAGCGAGCGCCTTTCCCAGTGTTGGCTGCCGATGAGGTATTGGGCAAAGGTTCACTGAATTAACACATTTCAGGAGTTCCTTTCGAGACTTCCGACTTCATAACCACCCCCCGTTTCTTTGTTACACCTTTGGTAAGAACTTGAAGCAACTGTCTTCGTTTCATTCAAATCCCAAAGCTAGAAACGGCTAAAATGTAGAATAAGGCATCAGTCATGACCCTCACACGCCCAAGCCCTTAGCCGCCCCTCGAGGGAGCACGACGGCAACACGCCTGGTTTTATCGAGGCCATCGGGCTAGTAAATATCCGGGCTCTCTGTCACCTGTCCCAACCTGCTTCCCGACACCCGATCTTTTTATTATTATTACTTCCATTTATTTCACAAAGAGCCGTGCATCCCTCTCTTCCTGTCTTTCCCTGATAAGCATTCTGCTAAATGAAATACAATGAGACTATTGGTGCAAATTACGGAGTAGATAATGTTGCCTGACACCAGGTCAATGGTGTTGTTAGCAATGGAAGGGAGTTACATTTAAACAAAAGATTGTTCAAATGAGGGAACCTGCAAGTTATCGGCCGGTCACAGAGGGTAAAATTATAAATATGCTAATATGTCTTGCTATCATAATATGACTTTGTTGTTAATAAAGTACTGAAAAATTATAATTATATCTAAATATGGTAGACACGGGGCCGTTCAAATCCCTATCTGATATTTGACCATATTTTAAACTTTTATTCTGACAGCCATAATTTAGAAGAAAGAAAAAGGAACTCACAAAATGACTGATTTTGCTGTCATCTGTTTAAGACCACAAAATGCGTCCTTTATTATATGCCGTCTGTTAAGAAAAAACTCCTGAATTTAATTCATGATGAAAATCATTCTGGAATCACCCTGAGTTTTTTCTGTTCCTTTTCTTTTGTTTCTTTTGACTTTGGTTGTGGAATGTACCATCAACTTACAAAAGGCGGGGAAATCCCTATTTTAGGGGTTTATCCCTAGGCAGCCACAATATTATTTACAAACTAACTTGGAATTCGCCCAATACGGTTATTAGACTTAAGATAAAACTGCGTATTTTTTCCTGCTTGACGTCTACAGTCCGCAGACTCAACCCTTTCTACATTATCTCATGAGGCTGAGAATTAAAGTCCCTGGCCTGTGTCCCTGTCCTTTGTCTCTTAGCTCGTCACCAGGAACAGGAAGGAATTTCGTGGATCAGACGATACACAGCCCTGCCTTCAGCAGCGGTTACCTCCTCTGGGACAATCAGGAAATCTTCGTGAAGGGCCATCGTGAAAGAGGGCATGTGTGTGCGGCGTGGACTGAAACTTTAATAATTGTCATGACTGCAGCGTGTCACCGAGCCCTGAGACTTGTGACGGCTCACGGGAGAGGGATGTGACAGGTGGATTAGGCGGGGCCAGCGTCCTGGAGGACGCCCACCTGGTGTGAAGGGCAGGTGTGCTCCAGGGACGAGGTGTCCTGGTTAAGCAAACGGTAGGAATCAGAGTGCGGGCCCCATGCGGGGTCCCAGAGTGTGCGGGACATCCCCTGTGCACTCATCGATGCTCACGGTACTTTCTCTTCCCGGTTTAATTTCAGGAGGCTCTGCAGTGGTAACAGACGGGCCAACTGTCAGCCGTCATGCCAGAGCACGGGTTTGAACCTCCGTCCGCCTGATGCCCAAACCTTCTGGACAGGAATGACCCGTGCAAGGAGCACAGATGCCAGCGTGCCTTACGCAGAGAAAGGAAAAAACACAGCCATGGGACACACTTTGGGGACATACACTGAACGTCTTCCCGATCCGTAAACACGTCTTCTGCTGCTGTCTCAACAGCCCGATACGATCCTTTCAGAACCTGCTGGATTCTGCCGTGGCTGTGGCAGTTACGCACGCTGGTCTCTACACTGAGCTGGGAAGCGCCCGCCCGGTTAAAGAAGAGAAACCCCAGTAACGGAGCTGTAATTCCACACGCGCTGCCGCCGGCCTGCGCCAAAAAGTGGCCGGTCTTCACCCCATGCGCTTACCCGGGCAGGTGCGCCACAGCTGGCTGCCCCGAGCGAGAGCTGGGGGAGGAAGGCCCCCTGCACCCCTCTCAGGGTGCCCTCAGCGGGTCAGAGCTGCCCCTCCAGGGGTGGCCACAGCCAGAATCCAGCCGGAAGGGCAGACAGCAGCCTTGACTTCCCAGGGAGGCAACCGTGTCGCTCCTTAAGCCACCGGCCCCTGCTTTGGGGGGTCAGGCCGGAGCTAAGCCCCTGAGCCCATAGCCTTGCCGGCTCTCTCCGGGGCTGGCCTGCGTGTGTGCTCAGGTTTCCCCCAAAGGCAGCCCCTCCATGCGCTGTGCATCAGGACCCCAGCCTCAGCCTCTAGAACTCGACCAGGCCTCCCCTGGGAGCTGGGGACACAGTTGGGCAGATTAGGGATCTCATCCTCAAGCTCTGCTGCCAGTGTTGACCTTGGCCTGAGCCCTGGGCTCCGGGGAAACAGCCATAGTTAACAGCCCCACCCTTTCATGCTAACCTCTAAGACGTAGCTAAGAGTCACGGACAGCCCCGTCTGTATGGGGGACCAGGCCAGATGCAGACCCCCTGAGCCCCAGGTTCTGCCTCCTTGAGGGTCAGCTGCACTGCCTGCCCCACGGGCCCATCAGGATGAAACGTGAACTCACCAGACCTCAGCTGTGCTTCTCTTCCCTGGGGGTCCCTTGACCTTGACCCGCCCTTGAGCTCCTGCAAGTGTCAGAATGCAGAAGAATCCTCCCCACATGCCCTCCGAGAGTTTGCGGACCACAGCGAGGACGCTGGCCCTCTCCGGGCACGGCAGCCCCAACCGCCGCAGCCCATGCCACCCAACGGTGTGCGCTCCCCAAGACCAGACACCCCTGCCTGACCTGTGACGCTCTGACGGACGCTGAGGCAGCCCCTGCTCCCTCCTGCAGTAGACTTGTCAAGGAAAGTCTCCATTCGCCTGAGTCAGGCTTAGTTTTTGTTTGGACATGACCATGCCCTTCGGGTGGGGGACGTGAGGAAGAGGACAGGGGCCTGGACAGTGTCTCTCTGACAGGGACGAAGCCGGAATCCCTCCTCCCAGCTTTATACCTGGAGGGGGCCTCTAAGAGATCACTCAGCCGAAGGCAGAACCAAGGGCCCAACTCACGCCATCAAGGGCTGATGGCAAATTAGCAGTAGATGGAGCTCGACCATGGTTGCCTCCAAACCATATTTTCTTATAACCCCTATCAACCCAGCACTGCGTGGTTTTGTAGGAACACGGGAACCCTGGGCTTATGCTACTGACATAACCCAGCGCGATGCCGGATGGAGCTGCCTGGGCGCAGAGGGCAGGGGCCCCACCTCAAGGACGTGGCACTTCCCTCCATCCCTACATCCCCGTGCTCCTGCCGTGGCCTTGCTTACACTGACACCAGAGTTTTATACTCACAAAAGAAGCCCGGGTAAATGGAGAAAAATCACCTTTTTCACCAGTACAAGGGCTAAGATTTGGCAAGAAAACACCCTCCCCACCCCTGCTCAGTATTTCAAGGATGTTTGGGAAAGTGCGATCACAGGAAACGTTGACTCTGCTCAGTGGTTCTCTGGAACAGTCTTCGAGGTTGTGGGCTCTGCCCCCCATGGCTGTCTCCGGGCGCCCACTGTCCCACCGCTGCCGCCGCTGAGAATCTCAGCCTCTGTTTCTGTCCCCTCCACGTGTGGGTGGGATCCAAGCCCACTGGGCTGGCTCAGGTTCAGGCAGCTGCAATCCCAGGCTTCTGCATGCGCCCCCGCGGAGGGGCCCTGGGACGGCAGAGGGGCAATGCTGAGCCTGAGCAGGAAGTAGTTTGCACGTGGCTGTGGTAAATTCTAGCCGGCTCTGTCCACAGTTGTCTTCCCACCCTGCCTGCCCGTCCTCCACCTGCATCCCTAAGACCCTGGACCCCACACACTGAGCCGCCGGGCCTCGCAGGTGGTGGCTGGTCCCTGGACAGAGCAACCTGGGTGCCGTCGTTGTGAAAGTGAGCCGGCCCCAGATCTCACTTCACAGGCTTGTGGAGAAGCTAGAAGAGACCATCATCCACAGCACTGGGGTTTCCTGCCACCTGGTGAACCATCGGTAGCTCCCATCACCCAGCAAACGCTCCTCCGCATTCCTGCCGGAGCCACACAGAATCCCGCATGTCTTGTCCTCCCCCACCGGGAGCTGATGCCCTTGGTTAAGAAACATGTACTCTGCACATGGAAAGAGGCTCTGTCTGCATCTCCCACATTCCTCCTAGTCCAGGCTCCGGAGCCCACGTGGAGGAAAGGGGCGTCTCCCGCAGGGGGAGCTTGGAGACAGAGTCAAGGAGTCTCGCTTGCACCCTCATCAGGCTAACCCCGTGAGTCTGCGTCACGGTCCGTGTGCTCGAAGCGGGACTCACAGTGCTGGCTATTGATTGACCCTGGTTCCAGGTTATCATGCTTCTGTGGACAGAGCAAATAAATGGTCGACTCCACTCGCTCAAAGTGGCCTCGTCCTCACCGGCCCCACGAGCAACCCTGCAGGCTCACAGGAAGCGTATTGTCCTTGAGAACGCCCGCCTCCCACCCGTGGGTATGGAGTCCAAGGAGGCCTCTCCACGTCTTCAGCAATTGAGTTTCTGTTGTTTTCTCCAAGTGTGAGCCTTCGCAAAGAGCCCCGTCCCGTCTCCTCCTCGGTCTTGGTCCGGCCCTGTGACCTGTCCGGATTCCAGAGTGGGGAAGAGAGACAGTAAGTACCGTGTCAAAAATGAGACAAGGGCTAACACGAAACCCCAGTGAGACAAGTGCCCAAAATAAATGGGGGAGAATCGTTTGTTTCAGAGATGGGGTCAAGAGGTAAGGTCACATGAAACTAGACAGTCGCCTAGTTCACTGGGTGGGCAGGAGACATTTCCTAATTTAGAGTCATCTAGTTGTAAGATGGGCTACGAGTTCACTGAAATGCTCATTGTTAAAGGCAAAATATCCCTCGCCAGAAACATTTATCGTTAAAAGCAGAATATCTCTCAACAAAGCCATTTGTCTCTTTCATTTCTCCAGTATGGATTTTTCAGTCACTTTAGATGCACTAGTCAAGTAGAGGGGGACATAAAACTAAACTGATCTTAACGCGTTCTCTGTCCCATATTAGACACTAAAACTGAATTACGTTTCCACATATTCCCAGCTGGACGATAATCACTTTCAAGCTTTTTATTTATGACATGCATCTAGGAAAGGAGTACAAAACACATAAAATTCTTAAACAGCAGTAAATAGACTAAAAATTATTAGATTTGCATCGTTATTATTACTATAAATTTTTATGTTTCTATTTTAAAATTTCACATAAGTCTGAGGGGATTTTCCATTTCAGGAATGTCCCTGCCCAGTAAAGTATCGGGGGAAAAAAATCCTCATTCCGAGACCCAAGTAGAGTTTTCCTTCTAAGCACAATTTGAATAAGATTGGAATATCACCGCACCCAGCCGGGAACACCTGGCCCCCTTTGCATCCAGAGAAACAGCCCCGTGCTCAGGACCGACGGTCTGCAAAACGGTCTCGGGTTTGCTCTCCTTCGTTGTTCACTTGCTTTTCGTGCTTATTCATTGGATTCTGTTTTAAGTACAGCTTGAATTTGTGCTTCCAAATCATCCCCCGCAGAAGGAAGTTCCAGAGCATGGGAATCTCACCTTCCGTCCTCCAGAACCTCGTGATCTCAACCCGAAATCGCAGCCTGGCGCGGGGCTGAGGCTCTCGGAAGGGGTTCTCAGAGTCAGCATGCAACACCCCCGTCTCTGCTGTAAGTCAGATGCCGGTGCGGTGAGCACGGTGCCCCTGTGCAGCACTCGAGGGCAGAGCGTGTGTGCGTCCCAGGCCAGGCGGCCGCATGTTCAACAAAGCGTGGACCACCACGAGCGGACCAAGCCCACGCTGACCCATCACTGACCTCTGACGTCAGTAAGTGCCTTGCACGATGATCAATATGATTTTGACATTAATACCCTTTGAAGAATTTTTAATAAAAGATATAATAGATTCTCTCTGCTTTCTTTTTAATCATTAAGCAGAAGAATTTTAAATCCGTTTACCCCTGACAGGTTATTTCCATGTAGCCTGAGGACAGGCTCCCGCTCGTTTGCACAACAAAACTCCCGGATCCGCAGAAGAAGGGATTTTATCTCGGTTGACCTCCGCACGCTACTGTTCAGCGTCTTTCTGCATTTGATACAAGACCGTTTGGAGCAGCTTCCCGCTTGTTGCCTCGATGGAGACAGGCGTAGAGTTCCTGCGCGCTCACTCTTAGCAATGGAAGATTTACTTTCTTAACTCGGAGACGGGACGCATTTGTTATTCTATGACCTTCGGTTCAAAGCTTTTTTTAATCAAAGTATGATTAATATCCAGGGTCGTATCAGTCTCGGGTGTACGACGTAACGATAGGACCACGCTGCCCGTTCCCCAGTGTTCACATGAGAGTGTGCCCTTCTCCCCATCCCCCCAACCACCTCCTCTGTGGTGACCAACAGTGTGTTCTCCGTAGGGAAGAGTCTGCTTTTGTTTGTCTCTCTTTTTTTCATTTGTTCATTTCGTTTGTTTCTTAGATTCCACATAAGAGTAGAATCACGCGGTATTTATGTGTCTCTGACTGACTTATCCCACTCAGCATAATACCCCCCAGGGTCCATCCATGTCATTGCAAACGGCAAGATTTTGTTCTTTTTTATGGCTGAGTGATATATATACACACACCACCTCTTCTTTATCCATCGTCTATGGATGGACACTTGGGAAGCTTCCGTATCTTGGTTTTTGTAAATAATGCTGCGATAAACACAGACGTGCGTGTATCTTTTCCAATCAGCGTTTTCATTTTCTTTGGGTAAATGCCCAGTAATCCAATTTCTGGGTCATAGGGTAGTTCTGTTTTTAACGTCTCGAGGAACCCTCTACTGTGTCCACAGTGGCTGCCCCACCTGGCTTTCCCACCAATGGTGCACGATGTTCCCCTTTCTCTGCATCCTTGCCAGCACCTGATGTTTCTTGTGTTGTTTGTTTTAGTCATTTTTGCTCATGTGAGGTAATGTCTCATAGTAATTTTGATTTGCATTTCCCTGGTCGTTAGTGATGTCGAGAATCTTTCATGTGTCTCTTGGCCATCTGGAGGTCTTCTTTGGAGAAACGTCTGTTCTCGTGTCTTCTGCCCATTTTTAAATTTGGGGGGGTGTTGGGTTGTAGAAGTTCTTTATAGATTTTGGATACTAACCCCTTATCAGATACGTCATTTGCAAATACCTTCTCCCATTCAGTGGGTCGTCTCGTAGTTTAGTTGATGGTTTCCTTTGCTGTGCAGAAGCTTCTTCTTTTGATACAGTGCCCATAGGTTATTTTTGCTTTTGTGTCCCTTGTCTCAGAAGACACGTCTAGAAAAATGTTGCTATGGCCGATATCAGGCAGATTACTGCTTGTGCTCTCTTCTAGGATTTTGATGGTTTTCTGTATCACATTGAGGTCTTTCATCCATTTTGAGTTGATTTCGTGTGTGGTGTAAGAAAGTGGTCCAGGTTCATTCTGCGTGTGTCTGTCTAGTTTTCCCAACACCGTTTGTTAAAGAGACCGTCTTTTTCCCATTAGGTATTCTTGTCAAAGATTAAATGAAACATATAAGCATGGGTTTGTTTCAGACTCTGTTGTCTTCCACCGATCTATGTGTCTGTTTGGGGGCCAGGACCATACTGTTCTCATTACTCTAGATATTTAGTACCTCTTGAAATCTGGGATTGTGATAACTCCACGTTTGTTCTTCTTTTTCAGGATTGCTTTGGCTACTCAGGGTCTTTCGTGGTTCCGTACACATTTTAGGATAATTTGTTCTAGTTCTGGTGTCTCCTGACACCTTCGTCTTTGGGGGATAGGTCTCAACACATGCCTTTTTGGGGAGGACAGAAACATTCAGACCACGCCATTTCTGAAAGAGGAAGTGAGAGGTATAAGAATGTGAGTGTTTTCTCACACCTGGTGCTCATGGGCTCACACCTGCTGCTCATGGGTTCACACCCGCTATTTGTCACAAAGTCCGGCACGCACACGCACATCTCATAATACGTATACATATGAGTATTTATTGTGCCATAATACGTATACATATGAGTATTTATTGTGTTTCCCTTCAAACTTAATCATCCCATCAAATATGTATGTAGTTGGCGGCCATGTGCCCTGAATTCAGTGTGGCTGTCAGTCCGCTCAGCCAGCGGATATGCGGGAAATAAACTAAGTTCTGGGACCACGGCCAAAGGCTCTGCCAGGAGCTCACCTGTGCCTAACAAGGGACAACAGCCTTGGAAGGTTCTGCCCCTAGACCCGCACAGAGGGGCTTCAGACTCTGGCTGTGTGAGTGTCCCTGGGCAGCTGTGACAACGCTTCCCCTTAGCTGGGATAACACGTACGTGGTGGTTGGCCCAAAGAAGCCGCCCAACAGACGAATCTTCCTGTGGAAATAACCACTGTCCTCTCGGGGCTCCTCCCTCCTAGTCTTTATAGTGATGGAAGGGACCCTCTGAGGCCAAGTGCCCCTCCCGTGCGAACACACTGCGGAGGCTCGTTGGATACACACCAGAGAGAGCGCTGTGTTGCTGGGGACACGGGAAGGAGGCTCTTTACGGCCGATCCCCCTGGAGGACAGGGACTGAGAGGAACACAGCTATTTCCTCTCCGATTTAGAAACAGTATCTGTTACAGGCACTCGTCCAACGAAGCCTTTGGATAATTATTCACTGAAGTCTGTAATGGGGTACTGGTAAACCGGAAATAAATATGACTGAAGACTGTCGGTGAGAACCCCGTCTGGGGAGAGTCAGAGTCATAATCCAATAAATATGCAACGACGCGGGTGTTTTACATAAAGGGGAGCTACATTAGAAAGTCAGGCACACATCCTCCCCCAATTTAGAATTCACATTTCTTTCAGGCTTTGAGTTAGACTTCAATCTTGACAGATTTAAGTGGTAATCTGTTATAGTATGAGATGGCATGAAATGTATTTATTGACATTTCAAATTATAGCATTTTCAATGAGAAAGGCATCTAATTTTGAGCTACTAAAACAGCATGGTGTAGTCGTATATTTCTTGCTGAATAGTAATCACTCAGAGATACAGGATTCTTATTTATGGCAGGTATCTAGGATGGGAGTGCTACGTACAAAAAATGATGTTAAATCATGAAAACTTGCCATCCTGATTATTAACATGCCGCACTTCTACTTTAAAATGCTAAAGAATCCTGTGATATTTCTGCATTTAATAATCGCAGCAGCTCAATAAAAAAAAAATACAAAATCATTATTTCCTGACATTAATGAAGTCAACTTTTCCAGCACAATTTGAATAGGCAGTTGAACAACGGGACTCAGAAATGCATGAAAACCAGGTCAGCTGCTCGCCGTGTCCAACAATATGTCCACAATTCCTTGAAGGGTAATCTTAAACCATTTTCCAGAACAGCCTGTACATCTTTATCTTAAAATTCCAAATGTTTCAACAATAGACGATTGTTAAGAACTAGACAATTATTTTTCAGCTCCCATTGATTAATGACTTAGTCTATGACACGCAGAGAAACCGTAGAACAAAGGGGTCCATTATAATAATGCATAAGCATTAAACCATCTTCATTAATAGAATCTTCTGAATTCAGTTCAGCATAAAACCAAATATGCCATAAAGGAAGTGGAGAGGCGAGAATTTTAAATATATTTTGAAAACTCACTTGATAAAAAAGAAGATTAAGTAATATTACTGCCCTCAATTAAAATTCTCTCTCCCTCCCCATCTCTCTCTCTCTCTCTCACACACACACACAGTCGCCAGTAAAAAGTGTCATAAAATTGCATCCCGAACACCATGTAAGAAGCGGATACTCTAAGATCCACTGCTCTCTGTGGTTATTGGCATTCAGGAGACCAGTATTTTATCTAACTGCAATGTCTTGAATAACAAACGCCCTAAGAACAATAAGGGCGTGGTTCTGGGCACCTCGTTTCCGTGCCCTTCCTTACACACGGGATAATTTATGCAATCGTGGCGGGAAGGCATGATTTAAGAAAACAGGATGGTATTTCAAACGGTGTCTGGGGGCTAGCCTTTGTCAATAAAATTCCCATTTATGACAAAACTGTTGCAAAAGCTATGACGGTCATCATATCATTTAACTTCTCCGGGAGCTTTAGTAGGTCAAGAACTCAGCTGACCATCAGGCCGATTTGTTCCCAGGTCAGCTGCTTTGCTTGTCTCCCAGTGAGAACAAGATCCGAATCCACGGTGACCGTGAGCCAAACAGCTTCTGCACCCCTGCATCCGGCATCAGGGAGCTCAGCAGGCTGGGCACTGCCCAGCTGACGACTGCTTCGGTCCCCACAGGGGCCCTTCCTAGGAGGTGGTGTTGCAGACCTTCCCATTTTATAGGTGAAAACATCAAGGCTCAAAAAACTTAGGAATGTCATCGGAGTCTCTGACTTTCTCTGTGGCTGCTGGGAGGTCTGAACGTGTCAGTGGCTCACATTCGTGGCCTGCATGGCTCCCGTTGGGCAGCCGTGGCCCGGGCCACAGTAATATGGAAGTTGCTGCTGTCCTGCTCCATTTACCTCCTGTTCCTTATCGCTTCAGGTGAGTCCATCTTATTTGCTACTGAGCACCTCTGGGGGCGGTGCAGGCCCCCTCCAAGATGCTCCTTGAAGGCATCTAGCTCCCAGGATCATGCCCAGACCCACGGTGGCTGAGAACGCAGTAGCAGAGGACAGGAGTCAGGGAGGTCCCCGCGGGGGTCATGTCACAACGGCTGCCTCTGTCTGGGGCACGGTCACTGTGTCTCTCCCCCCCACACCCCCCCCCGCCATCTGTCTCCTCTCATTCTCTCTCCCTTGCTCTCTCATCATCGGCCCTAGGGGCGGGCAGCCTGCAGACAAACAAGGGTCTCCCCACAGCCAGCGAGGAAGTCGGCACCAGCCTGAGTGGGTTTGGAAGCAGGTCTCCCAACGGCCAGGCTCCCCAGTAAGGCAGCGTTCCTGGCCATGCCGCGAGCCCAGAGGCTCCCGGGCCTTCAACCTCAGCCCGCAGGCGGGTAACTGATGTGTGCTGTCTGGAGCCACTCTTTTGGGGTGATTTGCCCCTCGACGCGTCAGTGAGTGAGCAGATAGGGGCTAAGGAAGGCGTGGACGCCGAGCACCTTCGGATCGCCACGGTTCCCTCTAAGGTGGGTGGCGTCTCCTGGAGGCCAGTGTTCCCATCCCATCCACACGGGGAGGACCGGCCCTGGCCGGGGGCAGAGGTTCTGAAGCAGGGGACGGGTCACTGTGGACCTGCCTTTTTTACCTCTTGCCGCCGTCCTGGTTCTTAGCGGGTCTGGTTTTCTGTCCTCCTGCAGCCAGGGTTCCTCCACTGAGACAAGGAGGGTGCACGTGCGTGGGACCCGCATCTCTCCCCTCATCATTCCCATCAGCAGAACCTTCTCCAGAAGCCCCCGCCCCCAGGGGAGTTTGCCGACGTCTCCTCCAAGGAAAGTGGGATGTGGAACCACATTTAGTTGCAAAAGGGGCCGGAGATGGGATGGTGTGGCAGTCCGGCTTCCCCGAGGCACCAGGGCCGGGGCTGCGGGGGGACCAGCGGTGTGCTCCGGGAGTGCCGACTGAATGCTTCCGTGATGTGGCTGCCGGGTCGGCACTCCCACAGCTTGGTTCCCGGGGAGCCTGGGAGGGATTTTCCAGCCATCCACTGAGTCACACCATACTAGTCCACACCCCACTCCATACTGTGGGACACTCATCGGGCCCCCTAGGGGCAACAGTTATAGTGGAGGGGCCCCAAAACCAGACACCTCTGGGGTTGTGGGGGACATGTGGCACTCTGGGGCCCAGGTACCAAAGAGAGTGTGTCCCTTGGCACCAATGCAGGATGTGGGGCCTGCACTCAGAAAGCAGAGTGTCCTTTTGCAACTCCCCTCACTTGTCCTGATTCGGGTGCTTCCTGGGGCTTCCAGAGAAAACACGAGCGCATCCCCAGCTGCTCTGAAGGCACCATCCCCCCTGTGGACCCACGACTGCACGAGGAGCGGCACAGAGAGGGACACGGGCTCTTCGACTCGTAGGCGAGGTTAGCGGGCGCATCACGGAACCGGAAGGGTCTGGCGCCCACCGACGGTTAGTCTCTGAGGAAAGACTTTCATGCGGCAGCAGCCCAGGACAGCCCATCCCCGTGGCACATTGCTGCGGGCTCGGGGGTCTGTCCGTGGGGTTCAGTTGCCGCGCAAAGGACCGCCAGTTTTAGGACTTTGTGAGATCACACGTGCATTGATTAATTGGACTTTTACAAACGTTCGTAACCTATACTGTCGTCTAAAAAAGTAAGCCACTGAAACCACAGACAGCAAGGTCACTAATGAGAGGGTCTTCTCGTCACGGGACACGGAGCTTCTGGAAGTCGGTCTCACAAGCAGAAGGTGGGAAGCGTGTGCAGACACGTGTGAGCACATGCGTCTACCTATGTCCGTGCGTAAACACAGGTTTATATTCGAGCGATCCCTGGAGAAGTTACAAGCCTCAATCGTTTTCAAGTCCTGAGGTTTCGGGGGGAGGGGGTTACAGGAGCTGTAACGTGAGGCTTCCCGTAGTCTCCCGGGTCCTTTCTCACCCGTTTCAATCTTGGACATGAGCTTTTACCGGAGCTGACTACTCTGACCTCAAGGTTAATGATACAAAATGCAATTAATTCATGAGGTTTTCTGGGCTTTTAAGCCCAGCAGGCATAGGGCTGCCTTTGTTGGTCTGTTCGAGGTGAGGGCCAGGCCCTGGTTTTCTTGCAACAGAGGGATCAGGACTTCAGGGCAGGCTGTTTGCAGGTAAAATACGGAAGACCGTACTCACCCGACGGCCACTGGGATGGAGGACGGTGGGGGTCAAAGGAGCTCTAGTAAGGGCTTCAGGCTCAAGGCCACCTGTGTGCCCCAGGGGCCAGCAGCTCTGCCCATGTGAAGTGGACCGTGAGGGGGTCGCTCCCTGTCCTCAGTGTCTGCCCCTTGTCCTTTGGGGGCAGCGGCTGTCCTCCAGCTCCTTTCCCTGCACTTTCCAATGAGATGTCCCCTCTCTCAGGTGCCCTCACCTGCCCTGCGTCTTCCCCCAGTCGCTTCCCAGTGCACAGCTCACGGCCGAGCTCTCTCTTCCTTTGGGACGGTCCTCAGAGGACAGGTCTGGGTCCTGTGCAGAATGAGGCCCTGAGGTCATGGCCCCCAGGAGCACTGGGAGGGCAGGTGGCCTCTGTCCCCCTTCCAGCCGGGGTGCGGAGCACAGCCTTAGGCTCTGCAAAGACGAGGCGAGCAGCTAACTGGAGAGTCACGCGGGTGGCAGAAGATTGGACCTCATCAGTCCCGGTGGTTCCCATGGTTACGTCAGGGAGCCTGTCACCAGCCCTGAGGTAGTGAGCGCCAAGCCCCTGCGTCTCTGCCCACCTTCTGGTCGACCCATCAACACCTGACTTCGTGTATTACTTTTTTTTAAGATTTTATTTATTTGCCAGAGAGAGAGCGCACAAGCAGAGGGAGAGGGGCAGAGGCAGAGGGAGAAGCAGGCTCCCCGCTGAGCAAGGAGCCCGATGCAGGACCCGATCCCAGGACCCTGAGATCATGACCTGAGCCCAAGGCAGATGCTCAACCAGCAGAGCCGCCAGGCACCCCCAAACCTCACTTAGTTTAAAGACGTTTTACTCAGTGTAGTTTGTTGATCATTAACGGTGACCTCAGAGCACGTGAGGGAGCTTCTCTGACTCCCGTGCTGTTTCCCTGAGGCCACCATGGATGGGCGGCCACCGGGGCAGGTGCGGGTGACAGTGACAGCCACCTGGACAGGGAGGACCTGTCTCCTGGGCAGAGAACCTTTTCCCACTGACGCTGGGAACTTAGCAGGCAGCACCTGCCTTTCCCCAAGCGTGTGAGACCCCAGGCCCGGGTGTGGATGCTGCGGTCACGTTCATGCCCTTCCTGGGAACTTGGGTCAGCTCTGTAACCAGACTTCCATCCCCTTTCTCCCCATCCATCCCCTCCTCCCCGTTGTCCCCCTCCCTGGTTTGAGTCTTTCTCCAGTGCTTGGGACCCCTTTCCCAAGGTAACAGGTAGCATTAATTTTATGCTCCACTGGATGATTCTTTCAAAGACTAATTTCACTCCAGAAAAATCAGGTTTTAAGCTACTTACACTTGTTCAAAGTTTCCATTGCTTCAAATGTCCAAATCACACGTGTCTCAGAAGCTATCTGAGGTGTGAATTTTGTGAAGTTGTGTGTGTGTGTGTTTGGATTTCCTTTTCTTTGACTGGAGTTCTTCCTGTTCCCTACATAAAAACTACTGGGGACCTAGTGTCTCTTATGATGAATAATTCCAGAATGGGAGAGCGGCTCCCATCCCCTGAGATCATTTCTACGCACACGGTGAACTCTCCCGGCTGTGAAACTGAAGGGCAACTAACGCACTAGAAAATCACCCGAGTTCTCCCTAAGTTCAGGGTAGTATTTGTAAATTATTGACCTAAAAGTTCACGTAGCTCTTTAAAATGCCTACCTAGTCAGAGAGGAGAGCCTCTCGTGGGTCTGATTTATTATGCCCTCTTCTTTCTTTTCCTTTAACCTCAGGTAATGAAGGGAGAAGCACCTGTTCCTGAAATCCCTCTCACCCGAGCACTATAGAAAAGATTAAAGATCTTCTAAAAGGAATAACCTGGGCGCCTGGGTGGCTCAGTGGGTTAAAGCCTCTGCCTTCGGCTCAGGTCATGATCGCAGGGTCCTGGGATGGAGCCCCGCATCGGGCTCTCTGCTCAGCAGGGATCGTGCTTCCCCCTCTCTCTCTGCCTGCCTCTCTGCCTACTTGTGATCTCTCTCTGTCAAATAAATAAATAAATAAATCTTTTAAAAAAATAAAAGGAATAACCTTATATCATCTTTCTTATGATTTTGTGCATCCACTAAAAAAAGCAGATATTGATAAATTTAATTCTGATTTTTTTTGTAAGAGAAAATTATGGGGGGAAATGCTTGTAAAATATATTTGACATTTTGGAGAATACATCTCTGCACCCAGTTCTAAAAATAATCTTTTTAGGGTTTCCAATAATCACGTTAACATTCTTCACCTGAGTAGAAAAAAAAAAACAAACAAAAAAGACACTACATTTTTCATGAAATGTTTATTTTAGTTTTTCATAACATTTAAAAATGTGGATAAGATCTAAAACTTGGCTATAGATTATCTGACAAAGACTTATATGGTCCAACACACAGGGATCACTAGGCAGTTCGTGCATTTTTCATAAGACTAAATTGTTGGTCAATGTTTCATAGAAAAATACTCCAGCATCTCGTAATATTAGCTGTTTTTATGTTTACCAATAACAATCCCTACAACTTCTAAACACATGAAAATGTCGCTTCTATATTATTGGGCTGTTCACAGAGAATCAAGTTAGCATTAATGAAAATGTATGGTTAGAGTAACCAATTATTTTAGACATTAATAGAATTCAAAACTACTTGACACAGAATTCTTGTATTTTTCTGGATATGATTATTCACCAATGCAACCACGAAACTGCCATAAAAAATTAGACAAGATTGTTCTGATAGGTACTGTACTCCATCACCGACATCACCCATCATCGTGACATTGGAAAGCACGCACGCCGTAACTTCCCCTTCCTATCTCAGGTTTCAGGCTGTATTTGCCTCTGCACGGGACGTGAATTCCAGCACTTAACGTCATTATTGTCATGAAATTATAGACTCGCTATCGTCTTCTGATTCGATCTTTTCAGATTGTCTTTGGGCTGAGCTGCAAACTCAGAGCATGTCCCTTTAGGAGTCATGGCCATGGTACCCTTCAATGGGTCAGGGAAAGGCAGAAATGAGATCAGGAAGGGTAGCCTTGGCTTGTGGCAGACCGGAGCACACATGGGCCATCCTAAAGGCAGTCACGTCCAAGATTCTCTAACACCGCGAAACCGCCGGACAAGAAGCCCCTGCCCGAGGGCTCTGACACCATGTCTTCCCAACTTTCCTGCACAAAGAGGCCCTTCCCTCCCTGTAACCTCCCCTGCCTAAGCCAAGGAAAGAAAAGGAGAAGAAAGAGAACAGTCTGGGGAAACTACAGATTCTCTGTTCTTTGTCCTTCCGTCCACCCGAGATGTTTATCTCCTCTCCGGGTAGCTGGATGCCCACCCCACTCCCATGATCTTCTGCTTTTCCTGGCACAGGATCATGTTTCTCATGCTTTTGACTTCAGGCTTGGCCATGTTTGCTCTGGCCAATGGGAGGTGACTGGAACCCACAGATGCCACGTCTGAACAAGGGCTTCTCCTTCAGCCATGAGCACGGATGGCCATGCCGCAGGGAGGGCTGGTCGTGACCCTAGATTTGAGAATGAGGAGGACCGTCTGGGGAAGGGTCCTGCAGCGGGCCGGTGGCGGGACGGAGAGCAAGCCTTTTGCACTGTGAACCATCGGGGCACTGGAGTGTCTGCTGTGGCAGCACGAGCCAGCAGAAGACAGCTATGCAGGGCCTGCCAGCTCAGGCCTGGTGTGTGCCTGAGCTCACAGCTGGTTCTAGGTCCCTCCCCTTCAGGGCCCATGGGAGAGCCCAGAGGACGAAAGGTGGGTCAGAAAAGACTCCTTAAGATAGAAGGGATCTCACTGAGAATTCTGAAGCAGACGGTCGTCTTCATGCTCACAACAGACAACCATTCTTCTTCTAAAACATTTTCAGTGGCTGCTGCACAACATAAAATCTTAAATCTTTCTCCTGGTAAGAGCCTCACCGAAACCCCTCCCTGCACATCTAGCCTGACCTCCTACTAGTTCTTACCCTCCGTGTAAGCTGGAGTGACTTCCTCACAACAGGTCCCGTTCCCCCGTCTGTCTGCCTGAAATATCGCTCCATCTCCAAACACATAAATCTACAACACCAAGGGAGGCCATTTTTCTAAGCAAGGTTAGTATATGCTCAATAATGTTTCCTGGATTAATGGAAACTCACCCCATGACTGAAGAATTGGCGGGCTGCTCCTGTCGCGGGCGTTCTAAATTCCTAACTCCTCTCGTTTATACCCAAACGATCAGAACTCACTCAGGTTACCGTGAGTTATTAGTTAACCTCTCATGTCTGGGCAGCCCGTCGCCTTCTGCACCGGGCAGTGCGGCTTCTGGCTGAGCAGTCGTGCTGCCCACAAACGTGGCGTCTGCCTCTCCCCTACCACAGACACTCAGGCGTTTCCTGGCGATTAGCTGCGCCAACCGACACGTGCACGACCAACAACTCCGTCTAGGTCACTGAAAACCCCCAGAAACCTACCTAGCCGCCTTTCCAGCCCAGAGTGAATTTCCTCTTTCTCTTTTATTTTAAGGCTATATTTATTGCTAAGAATGTGTGTGTGTGTGTGTGTGTGTGTGTGTGTGCGTGAGTGTGTTAATTCCTGAAGAATTCGGCTACCCCAGATCAAATACACCCGTCAAACTGGTGAACTCCACCATTCTTTTGATTCAGTAGATTAAACCAAAGAGTGAAAGAAGATACAATTTTCTCTCACACCTTGGGTTTCAGATTCAGCTTGTCAAATTTTAATTTCCTCTTACTAGGCCAGGCACAATAGTTATTATTATGCTTTCCAGATTTATTCACTACCCATTGTGATGTTACTTCCATTCGATTGTGTGAACTTCTCTTTTTTTTAAGCATTCCCTTGGCTTGTAATACAATGACTCCCTTTCTTATTCTAAGGCCAAATTCCTTGGCACTTTTTCTCAGCTTTTTCCGGGGATCTCAACATCTGGGCATCCAGCCACCAAGACTGCTGTTTTCACTGGGAGCCTCGTTCCCCTTTATTAAATCCTCCGGAATGGATTCCCTCTCAATATCCTTGCTTCATTAAAAAAAAAAAAAAAAAAAAAAAAACAACCACTATTCTTTATAAGATCATCCTAAGCCAAAGCAAGAGTATTTCTGGAGACTAAGAGGTTGTCTCTGAGGGCACAGGAAGGAGGAGGAGCACTTCCATCCTGAGCAGCGGGGCCTGGGCTGCTCGGCAGTGACCCCCTGTGGCTGCTCGGGGCTGGCTCCCTGCCCCTCGTGAGCATCTCTGTCCTCATGGAGGAGGCTGGTGTGTGTGCTTGTGTGCATGTGTGTGCGCGTGGGGTGGGGAGCAGGAGGCAAAGAAAGAGAGAGAGGGAGGGAGGGAGAGGGAGGGAGAGGGAGGGAGGGAGAGGGAGGGAGGGAGAGAGAGAGAGAGGGAGGGGAGGGAGAGAGGGAGAGGGAGAAAGAGGGAGGGAGGGAGAGGGAGGGAGGAAGAGAGAGGGAGGGAGGGAGAGAGAGGGAGAGGGAGGGAGGGAGAGGGAGAAAGAGGGAGGGAGGGAGAGGGAGAAAGAGGGAGGGAGGGAGAGGGAGGGAGGGAGAGAGAGGGAGGGAGGGAGAGGGAGAAAGAGGGAGGCGGAGGTGGGAAACAGACTTCAGGATAAATTACAAGAACCTGAGAAGTGCGGCTGTTTCCAGACTGATAGTTCCTCTCCTCCCGGGGACCCAACGACAGAGCAGACGGCCCCTGGGGACTTAGGGTCGCAGGTTCATGAACACTGAGCTCGAGCAGGTTGCCAAACGGCTCTGCGGGGCAGTGAGCTGGGAGGTGAGCTCCGCTGGGGAAACACTGCGGGTCGCTTTGTGGAAGCCCCCGGGTTACTCAAGGACAAAGAAGCGGGGAGCGTGCGTTCGCAGGGGAGAACTCATTAATCACGATGCACAGGTGAGAAAATCAGCGTGTCGCGAGCACACGACCGTGAACCGCGAGGTCTGGAGCCGCGGACACCACTCCCGACCCATCCCGGCGCTCCCCGTGTCCGCGTCCTCCCTTCGTTCCGTCCAGCTGTTCTGGCCGTGTTTGTTCCGTCGCGTTGGGTCCTGGTCCTTCAAACCCGAAGGGCTCAGCATCCCTAACTCCAGCGCCAGCCCGGCGCGGGGGCCCTTCTGGCGACGTCAGGGGCCGGCGAGCAAGAGGAGAGACAAGAATTCTTGCCTCTCCGTGGCCCACTCAGGGCTTCAGCAAAAATCTGTGTTTCAGAGATAAAAGCTGGATTCATCCCGCTCTTCCACGAGTGAGGAGATAATAGGAGCTCGGAGGGTCATCACAACCTCCGCAGCCCTCCCCCAACCCAAAAGTCCGCTGCGTGCGCGCCTTGTCACCTGCCAGCCCGGCGTCTGACGGGGTAACCGCCGCTGACCTCAGCAGCTCGCTCCGGCTCGGCTAGAGCAAACAGGCTTGAATTATCGCGCTCCTACTGCATAATGATCCCACTGTTATGACCCCGGTGTTCTGCAAAACCCAGTAGAACCATAATTGCCCGTGCCCCTGATCCCATTCATTACACTCGGCGGACGTCCGCGTGGGCCACGTGGCCCTTCCCTTGACTCCAAAAGGGACGACGGTCTCCTCTCCCGCATGGCGGATGAGACGGTAAATATGCATTTGTGACACAGAAAAGAAAATCAGCCTCACCCTGTGATCTGTTGATCTGTTTTCAGCCATAAGACAGAGCTGAGGAGAGCAGCGGTGCGCACCCTCTGGTGACCAGGAGAGACACGTAAAATATCAGGAAATTATTTGTCTTCGGAAAAGAGCATGATTCCTGCCAACTTACCTTATGATTCATTCCGTGAGACACAGATGATGCCAGAACCCAAGAAGGCGGGACGTGTCATCCTTACCTAATGGCACACGGTGGGGGGGGGGGGGCGGGGATTGGAACCTACACTTGAGCACACCTGCGCCACCACGCGTGTAAGCCCCCCACACGACAGAGTTTTGATTTGATCGCCGTTCGTTTCGGGTCCAAGAGCTGAGGTGTGCGGAATCGCTGTGGGATGAGAGATCAGCCAGACAGCCGAATTTCACTTTTAATTTTTTTTTTCTAGAGAATGTTTGGATGGAAAAACAGAGCCAAAAAAAATTAGGAGGAAAAACCCCAAAGTTGTATATATCTAAAGTCAATACTATGTATTAGGCCCAGAGCAAGGTTTACAGAAATCGTTTCTTTCTCTTTAAAGGTTTGAATTAATATGAACTATGGAGAGATTAGAAAGTTCTCTTTCATAGACTTTGTTTTTCCATTTTTACTAAGAAACTTCCAAAGGCAGTGTAGGGAAAAGTGAAAACGAATGTGATGCAAACTGCTTGGGGCATTAAACACTTGGGTGTTCACTGAGCATTCAAAGCAAGCCGTATCTCGGGGGCGCCGGGGGGCTCCGTCGGTGAAGCGTCTGCCTTCGGCTCAGGTCACGATCTCAGGGTCCTGGGATCGAGCCCCACGTTGGCCTCCGAGCTCAGCCAGGAGTCTGCTTCTCCCTCTCCCTTTGCCCCTACCCTGCACTCTGTCTCTCAGATAAATAAATAAAATCCTTTTTAAAAATCCATATCCTATTAGATGGGAGTCATAAGAATTTCTATTTTGCGTTGTGGGAAAGAATTTGGAGTAACGTGCCTGGTACCCCACTGCGGCCGGTGTCAGATCCTGGAGGGACTTCCTCACCGGCCGCAGAAACTGAGATGCGCCACAGCACCGGCGGGAAGCGTTTGGCTTCTGTGGAGATGTGGCTTGGCTGCCTCCTTGCCTGGTCCTCTGGGAGGTCATGGGGAGCCTGTGCTGGGCTGTCACTTCGGGAACCTTTCCAGTAAGGAAAAAGGCTCAGGTGCCTTTGAAAGTAAGTCAAGTAGGGGGAGCATCAGGTGGCCTGCTGGGAGCCACGGCCTTCTCCTTAACCGTTTATGTCCCAAGGGTAGAGCGGAAGACACTCTCCGTGCTCGGGACCTTTCTCGACAGACAACGTAAATCCGCAGCGTTCTCTTCTGTCGAAGTCCAGCGGGCGTCCCCCAGCTCGAGCCCCGGCCCGCGTTCTCCGGCCCGCGCCGGTCCGCACGTAGCCCGTCTCTCTCCTCCTACCGCGGGCCACCGAGTCAGGCCTTGCCCTCACTTCCAGTAAGCCTCCCGGGAAACCCCGTAGTTCAGGCACATCGACGTCCCATATCCCATGATCGAGGGTGTCTAGCACCTGTCGCTTGCTGAGCCCGTGCTGTGGAGGGAAGGGACGCCTCCCGCGGGCAGAAGGCCGAGGATACCTCGCTGCCCCACTGCTCCACTGATGTCTGAGTGGCTGACCTCCGCTAGCGCTGGGGGTCAGACCATGACCCTTGAACAAGGCTCCAATCTGGGGGCGTGAGGAGCCCCCAAAAGCTTCCCTGACCAGAATGCTTTCACAGTAGTTGTTCTGGTTTCCTCACGGTCTATTTAATTGAAGGACGACACTAGCACTACTTTGATTTTCCAAAACTGCAAAACTGGAAATCATTGCGGGACCGCGAGTCTGGTCTCCCGGCCCAGTAGGCTAAAGCGGCCGGCGCGCCCTCCTGTGCAACGCGATGACGGTGGGACTCACGGCTGTCGTCCGGCGGTCAGTAGCCCTGCACAGAGGCTGTGGAACAGTGGTCCTCAGTCTCGGCCTGTCACTCGCTGGTGGAACCCCAGAGACGCTGGTGCCCCGACCCCACCTGCCCAAGGTCCTGACCTCGTCTGCCGCCGAGACCAGAGCTCCTGCTCTCCCCCTAACACCAGGGTAAGGAGCCGGGGTTGAGACTCATCCCGTTACCAGCACAGACCTGACCACCGAGTGACCCCCGGAACGTCTGTGTAAGGTGTTTTGAATGTCTGTAAATCTCTGACGCCAATTTGTTTTCTTGCCATTTTCTCCGGTTTCCAGCTGTGAAGTCCTGAAAATTACTGCAGCTAACCGAAGCCTCTTGTAGTTCAAATGACTTTTATATGAAATTGAGCTGTGAGAAATCGATGAATTTGGCCCGTTCAGGAGTCTGTGGGCGATGTTATTCCTGGATGGCTGGTGTCATCTACCAGTAGTCGAGATAATTACTGTTACATAATATTTTTAAAAAAATGCCTAATTTGAAATACTTTCATTTTCAAGAGGACTCACTGTCCAGGACCCAGAAATAATAGGCCCCGTCTTAAGCAGGCTGACTCTTTTCAGAAAGATTGCTTGGAGAATTACCTTCCTCGTCGTAGAACGCGAGCGTGTGTCGAAACATGTCTCCTTCTACAACGGTGTTCTTCTTTTCAGCCCCGTGTGATTTGCTCCCATATTTAACCTCCCTTCTGGGGTCTGGAACAGGCATGGTCACTGGATTTAGAGATACGTTTGGTATCTCTAGAGTGAGACGAGTTTTTTCAGTTACATCCATAAAACTTCTTACATTGTAATTAATAGACATATTTACAGAGGTTTTATGTTGATAGAAAACTTTTACTGAGGGTCCCCACAGAATCCCTCCCCAGCCCCACACTCCCATCACTACTGTCACGCATTAGAGTCGCATATTTGTTACGGCTGATGAGCCAATACCCTTAATTAGTGAATCATTAATTATTATTAACTGACTCAGTAGTTCGCTTCTGGAGGCATCTGGCTGATTCAGTCGGGAGAGTATGTGACTTATCTCGAGGCTGTGAGTTCAAACCCCACCTTGGGCATAGAGGTTATATCAAAAAAATAAATAAACTTAAGACACCAGTTTGCTTGGGGATCCGCTCCTGATGTCATGCATGTTAGGGGTTTGGACACATGTATAATGACATGCATCTACCGTTGTGTCCTACAGAGTGGTGCCACTGCCCTCAAATCCCGTGGGCTCACCCCTCCCTCCCTTCGGCTCCTAGAATTTCTTGATGTTTCTTACCGCCCCCTTAGTTCTACCTTCCCCAGAGCGTCGTATGGTGGGAATCATACAGGAGGAAGCCCTTCCAAACTGGCATCCTTCACTTGTCAGACGCTCTCACATTTTCTCCATGTCTTTCCGCGGCTTGTCAGCTCTTTCCGTTTTAGTGCCGAACAGTATTCCATTGTCTGGACAAACCACGGTGTACGTACCCGTCACCTGCTGAAGGACAGCTCTGCTGCTCCGAGCTCCGGCAATTTCGAATAAAGCTGCTTAAAAATATCCATGTGCACGTTTTTGTATGAACATAATCTTCAACTCATTTGAGTACATTTCAAGGGGCGTGATCGCTGGGTCGTGTGGTAAAGGGACATTTTGTTTTGCAGGAAGCCAGCAGACCGTCCCCCCCAGTGGCTGCCCCGACCTGCGTGTCCCAGGCATGGATGAGGGTCCCTGTGGTGCTATGTCCTTGCCAGCTCCTGCTGCTGTCAGAGTCCTGGACTCGGGCTTTCTGACAGGCATGCAGCGGTGTCTACTTGTTTGAATTTGCACTTCCCGATGAGATACGATATTGAGCTTCTCTTCGGGGGCTCCTCCGTACCGCTTCTCCCGAGAGCTGTCTTTTCAGGTAACTGGATCATTTTCTGACCGCGGATCCTCACGAGCTCTTGGCACATTTTGGGGTCAGTCCTTTATGAGACACGTGTTTTGCCAGTATTTCCCCTGATCGGCGGTTTGTCATCTTCAGTTTCGAAGGATGGTTTCGCCGGATGCAGAACTCTGTGTTTGGTGGAGTCTTTTCTGTCCACATTTACAGACCTCCCCCCTTGCTCCCGCTCTCCCAGGTTCCGAAGGGGAGTCCGCTGCGACTCGTGCCTTCGTGTCTCTGTAGGTGCGGATGGGCGTATCTTGGCTTCTTTTAAAACTTCGTCTTTGATTTTCTGCGGGTTACCTGCAAGCCGGGTGTAGACGTTCCTGCCTTTATCCTTCTCGGAGCTCGGAGAGCTTCCCGGCGCTGCGGTCGCCGGCTCTCGTCCCCATGGTCGCCGGCTCTCGTCCCTCCTGGGACTCCCGGCTCCTCCTCGCCCGCCCGGCCTTCCTGTCCTACGGCGGGACCAGTTTTGCATATTCTGTTGTCTCTTCCCTCTCGCTCTGTCTCCCTCTCTCTCCGTATGTCGGCTTTGGACGTCTCTCTTGGCAACTCCCCAAGGCCCCGGACTCCCCCCTTGGCCGCATCGCCGCCTCGCCAGCCCGTCAGAGGCAGCCGTCACTTCTGTCAGTGCTTCCCGCCTCCCGCCTTCCTTCGTGACCGGCTCCGCGCATCTCCCTCCCTCTGCTGCCAGCACCCCCCGCACGGCCATGGGGTCCTCTTTCCTCTGCTGGGGCCCCCGCACGTTCGCCGTAATGGTTCGCTCTTCCTGCTCGCTGCGTCCGTCCGTTCTGCCAGATCCGGATCCGGCTCCCTGCCTGCTCCGTCTCCTCACGGGTTGCGTGGTCTGTCGAGGCGCCTTGTGCGGTTCTGCTGTTGAGAGACGCGCGCACCCACTGGGAGGCAGGACCTTCTACTGCTATTGTCGTCCTCGTTTCGTCTTCTCTGGCATCGTCCGATATCCCTGGAGACTCCTTCCCAGGTGAGTTCTGAGATGCGTTCCCTGCGGTCACCCGGGAGCCCGGCTGATGTGTTGCTGGGACATTGTGCAGCCCTGGGGTTCGGATTAGGTCTCGCTCTTCCCGTGCCCCCAGCCCTGGGCTGCGGCCCTCATGGAGCCTCTCGGTTACTTCCCTTTCAGGTGGGATGGGGCAGAGGCTGGGGGCTGGCGTCAGACCTGGCCCTCCCCGCAGGTCGCTTAGGGCCCGATAAAACCCCAGAAGGTTAGGCACAGAGAACTGGCTTCCCCTGAGGCAGGTCTCGTGGAAAACAGCGCGCCCTCTCCTGCCACCAGACGCTTTGTGTCCCTCCCTAATATTTTCCCCTTCCACCCGGGCACAGGGAGCTGAGACCCCAGGGGTGAAACACATGTGGAACCACGTGCGTGCGCGCTCTCTGCGCGGGACGACCCAGCTTACGAGCGCTGCAGTAAAGCTTTACAAGGTAAGTTTCAAGGTGACTTTGACAGAAAAACCAATCACACATTTTGGAAACAAGACTAGTAGCTCTGGCTTCTTGGATGGCCTACTTAGGGACCAGATGCCGAGAGACATCCTGTCATTCACGTACTTGAACGACGGCCTCGGTTTCCCCAGCTGCAAAATGGAGGGAGCAGATCAGTCGTTTTCGTGCTGCGCTGCCGGAGGACACAGAGCAAGGCTGAGCCCGGGAGGCCTCCTCAGAGCAGGCGGCACCGATGGCAGAGCCCAGCCCTGCCCCCAGTACCAGCCCCGCCGACTGCAGATTCTCTCACGGGTCTTCCCGTACCCCTTCGTGTGAACACAGGCTTGAAAATGCTTGAAAATTCTTTGCTTTAAGCTGATGGGTTAAGGTTTCTTCCGGTTCTAAATTTTCATAAAACCCGTGAGCTGATGTGATGAGGAAGAGGAGATTATTTGGAGAAGAAAGGGAGGAGCAAAATTTACTTAAAATTATACATCTGACTTCCTTTTAGATTGATAGGATGGTTCTAGCGCTGGGCTTCGAGCCTGTGTGGTCCTTTCCCCGTCGCCCACTTCCATTCCCTCAGGTGCTATTTCTGGATCTACGCATCGGGGTGAACCGACAAGTACCTTCCGAGGACCACCTGCCTCTCGAGACCGTCACAGCAGCACGGTGACCCTGCACACCTCGGGGAGGGGGCGTTGGCCGGGCAGACACGTGTCTGGGGAGCCGAGGCCCCTCAGGCACGTGTCACATAATCCACGTAACATCGCAATAGTCGTCATGAACACGGACGGTGGTCTGCCCATCTTTACAGAACATCTCTTATCGTAATGTAGAAAGTAAATGTATTGTTTACTGAAGAAAACAGTTTCCGTCAAGGCTCTTCTTTGTTCCAACAAACACTCCTTTAGCCTATAAACCCTGAAAAAAAAACTAATGCTCATTAAACAACATTACACTGCGTGCCTCACTGAAATATTTGTCTTAATTATGTGGGCAAATCAATGTTTAGAGGAATGTGTGAGAATACGCCCGACTATTAGCAAGGATTGTTCTGTGCAGAGCACAGAGAGCGGCAGAAAGGGGGGCTGGAAGGTGACCCAGTGGAGAAAGCAGGAGCCTGAGAGTGGGGGCTCCCCACGTGCCCATGCTGGGCCCAGGGAAGGGCTGGGGGTCCCACTGGCCTTTCTCTCAGAGGTCAGGAAACCCACCTTCCCAAGGGGGAAGCTGGCACTTGGCATCTGATCACTGCACGCGGTCGCAGTTATCCATCGGGAGAGGGTGATCGGCTCCAGGGCCGGGCCTCGCCGACCTGTTCAAGTGTTTTAGTTGTGCTTGGTAGCGTCGCTCTATTATTAATGGATTTGCTTCCCTAGTATACTTAAAGATTTAAAGACTCTAAAAAGCAATATATTGAATTATTAACACAGTAATTTTTAGAGAAGCAAGTGGTCATTACAGTCATAAAATTGTGAGTTCCTTATAAAAGTCCAACGATGGCAGTGCCTAATAATATACGGCTTTGATTTAAAACAAGCAAACACAGGTTTAGGGGCACCTGGGTGGCTCAGTTGACAGTCTAACTCCTGATTTCAGCTCAGGTCATGATCTCAGGGTTATGACACCGAGTCCCACACTGGGCTCTCATTCCGTATGGAGTCTGCTCGGGATTCTCCCCCTCCCTCTGCCCCTGTCTCTCTCTCTCTCTAAAAATTAAAAAAAAAAATTTTTAAACTCACATGATTTTGGGAAAATAGAAATATATTCATAATGTTAGAAGTCATGAAAACCCACATATCAAGATTATTCAAGTTCGATGTCAAGCTTAGTGACATGCCATTGTACAGGCAAGTCGTAGATATAAGATTAAGTTTTTGAAATTGCATCTCAAATCTCCCTTTCTAAAACAAACACCAGGGGCGCCTGGGTGGCTCAGTGGGTTAAGCCGCTGCCTTTAGCTCAGGTCATGATCTCAGGGTCCTGGGATCGAGCCCCACATCGGGCTTTCTGCTCAGCAGGGAGCCTGCTTCCTCCTCTCTCTCTACTTGTGATCTCTGTCTGTCAAATAAATAAATAAAATCTTTAAAACAAACACCATGTTAGCATATTTCCCTTCATCTGTTGCAAACTGTTTCTTGACTCCCGGAGAGGCTGAAAACACCTTAATAACAGCCCAAAGTGATTGTACGTTCCGGTCCTCCTCCAGGAGAGCCCCGGAATTCATTATTGCTTTAATGACAGGCCTCTTGACTCCAGACAAGGAGGCTTGGTCTTTTCCGTGGTGTCTCGTGCACCGGGAGGTGGTCGCTGACAGGATAGATCAGCAGCCTGTGCTGCATGGAAACACGGCACGAACAGGGCTGAGCCCCCACCCCCCGCGCCACGGCGTTCTGCTGCCACTACCCATTACCGGGGACAGGAGCGCAGGGGCTCGCGCGGCGGGGACGCCTGACCTCCGCGCGGGAGCTCACTTTGCACCGCGCTCATTCAATACGGCCCTGCCCTGCAGTCTCCCCAGCATTGTTAGCTGCCAGCGCTTACACAGTCACACCTGCATTGTGTCCCCAGCCGCCAGCGTTGGCTGTTTGTCACATCCGTTGACTGCACTCGAACTGCAATTTACACAGACCGTGTTCGACAGTCCTGAGAAAACCCCGTTTCCCTCAGACAGCATGGTGGCTGGCTGGCGAGGACCAGAGGCCGTCCCTGAGTGTCCAGGGGAAGCGGGTGACCTCATGTAGGTCTGTGCTCAGTATCAGGGCCTCCCGAGTGTCACAAACACCACTCCAGTGAGCAAGCGAGATCCGAATGCAAGTCTGCGCAGCTCACGACCGTGCTCGTCTCCACATGAATGGGCCTCAGGTCCGCGTGCCTCGGGGCCTTTGTTCATGCCTGTTTGGCTGTAAGAATCCCCTTTCACTCACTCGTTTCTCCTGGAACACCCCTGAGTCGCCTCCTTCCTGCATCCTTCCCTCTTCAAAGACTGCAATTGCCGCTCCCAGGACGTCCCCAAAATACCTTTTCAAGACACTTTGTGGCGAAAAGAAGGCTCCTCCCAGGGAGGCATGAACTAAGGACTTAGCGAAGCCACAGTGTTCCCCGGGCCCCACTCTGTCCGGGTTCACACTTAGCGTCGGCTGCGTGCAGGGAGCAGAAGACCCCGGCCACCGGAGACCGGCACACACAGTCCCAAGGCCACGGCGCTGACGTGAGAAGCCAGCCTCCAGCACCGCCGTGGGGTGCTGCCATGACGTCACAGTGCTCGCACCCTCGCTGAACAAATGCACGCGTGTCATTTAACACGGGCCAGGCCCGGGTCCAAGCGGGCAGCGGGTGGCAGAGCCGCATTACCCCTCCCACAGTGAAGCAGAAGACCAGGCATCAGCGGGGCGAGATGCCGAGGGCCGCCCCCTCGCTGCTCATGGTCTGGACACGGCTCTCAGCACCTTCCAGGGTCCGGTCTGCCCAGGCCCCAGCACTGTCTGCAGGCCTGTGAGGTGCTGTGTGAGACCAGGTTTTCCTGCATCGGCACACAGCTCTCCACTGTTTCCATAACTTCCACAAATCCCGCCTTGGGAACTTGGCTATGATGCGTTCGAGAAGAGGTGCCCCCTCCCGGCACGGCTGGGAGTCCGGCCCACAGGGTGTCTCCCCAAGGGAGCGCCTGGGTGACACAGCCCGAGGCGGGATGTGGGAGTCATGGACTGATCTATAAACACGCAAAGGTGAGAGAGAAGACGTGGGGCAGATCCGCGGCAGGACCTGCTGAGCCCCGGGGGGCAGCGTGTGCGGGGACAACGTCAGAGGCGTGGGACTGCACGGCTGAAGGCCGGCGGGGATGGCCAGGCTGTCAGAGGGAGCACGAGGAGGAGGAGGCTGTCTTCGGCTTGCTTGCTTCCAGTTTGGGGCAAGTGTCCTCCGTGCCCAGGGAGCACCGGACCTGCCTTACCCTGGCTTCCACAGTCTCTCGGGGTGGCGGTGGGGGAGGGTGCTGCTGTCTGCACACGGGGGCCTACCCGCCCGGGGGGGGGGGGGGGGGGGCTTGAGCACGGCTCTGCACAGGCCTAGGGTCCTGGTGAATATGAGAATAATGGTGCGTCTCGGGAAACTCAGACGCCCGACCCACAAGGGTGCCTTTCACACTGACAGATGACAGTCAGGCGGCAAGTCTGTCACATGCTGTTTGCACAAACCTCTTCTAACCAAATTATGTTTCTTGCTAATACGTCTGGTTACCTTTCCTGGGGACCACGTCTCTGCAGTGACAGGATCCTATCAAGTGCTTTCCACTCACAGGGACGCTCCCGTCGCCCGCAAGCTTGTCTGCTGGGACGGCCCATGTCAGTGGCGAGCGAGTCAGCTCAGAGCGACGAGGCAGGAGGAGGCCCCGTGCAGGGTCTTCTCCGAGAGGTCAGGGCAGAGGCGGGTGGTCTCCATTTGCGTTTCAAACCCCCGTCTATGTTCCTTTTGCCTCGCTCTAGCTTCTTTGTTTTGTCCAAAGGTTGGGAATTATAATGCAAGCTGTTAAAAATTAAAAATTTTTATACAAAATTATAAAATTTTATACAATAAAGTTGTATAAAATTTTATAATTTTGTATAAAAATGGTCAAAGGCCCTTGTTCAGAGGACACGAACAGTGGGATGAGCAGCTGCCCCTCTGGCCCCTCCGGCCCCTCTGGCCCTTTGCTCCTGATTGCTGCGGGCAGAGGAAGGGGAAAGGCCCGGGCACCGACCAGCGGGGTTTCATAACCCAAGCTGTCGGCCCGCGTCTCCGGTCGTGGGAGAATCCCGGAAACCGCAGGAGGAAGTGAAGTGTGGGGACTTCAAACAACCGGGCAGCGAACGAACATACGTCCGTGCCATGAGCCCACGCCGTTCCCGCAACAGAAACGTATTCCCGACGAGCGTTCGTCCGCCTTTCACTTTATTACCCTGATTAACGCCCCAAACCATCAATCCCATCTGTGTCTCCTTCTCCTCCTTCCTTCTCGCTGCCCCACGGCGCTCTGGGGACACCACGTTGCTCCTTTTGAAAATCACTGGTTCCAGGAGAAGATTTGAAACATAGAAGCGTACACACGCGCGCGTGCACACATACCCAGCATTTCTACACGCTGTTGGGCCTGTGTCGGTTCAGGACCCAAGGGAAGCTCTAGGGTGGGGAGTGCAGGAATAAGGCCTTTAAATAACGGTAATTCTTCATGATCTAACAAAACGTTAAGGCTTCACACTTCAGAAACGAGCAACCGAGGGCATTTGAAGTGAAAGTGCGCGTAACTGAATCTACCCGCGGTGTTGAAGAGGAGATGAGGTCATGGCCCCTCATACCCTCACAAGTGCTTAGAAGTAACATGCCGCACCTCACCCCGCCAGACGTGGAAAAGGTCACCAGCACCCCGTGTGGCGCCTGGCTTGTCCGGCTGCCGCCAAGCCCAACTACAGGGCACTGCATGTGCCGGAAAGGGGGTCAAGGTTACAATCAGCCCCAGGAGGGATCGGGGACTCGGTCACCTGGGCTGCGGGGTCGACCGGGCCCCAGTGCCTGCAGGGCCCATGCAAGGAGAGACCATCTTCTCGTGGGCCCTGTTTATCTCAAAGACCATCTTGATTTGTATCCGCTTTGCTGGTCGTGGGCGAGTCGCTGATTAAAACCAAGGCACGGGGGCACCTGGGTGGCTCAGTGGGTTAAAGCCTCTGCCTTCAGCTCGGGTCATGATCCCAGGGTTCTGGGATCGAGCCCCGCGTCGGGCTCTCTGCTCAGCAGGGAGCCTGCTTCCTCCTCTCTCTCTCTCTGCCTCTCTGCCTACTTGTGACCTCTCTCTGTCTGTCAAATAAATAAATAAAATCTTTAAAAAAATAAATAAATAGATAAATAAATAAAAATAAAAATAAAACCAAGGCACGGCGTGCTGAAAGCGACAGCAAACGTCGTCGGTGACGCTGGCATCTCAGGGTCCGTTTCACAAGGAGCTCGGCCCCTCGTTTTCATCGGCCGCTCCCAGCAGCTCCGTGCTGCCGTGTTTGCTCATTTTATAGGAGCCGCTCAGGAGAAGTGAGTGACTTCCAACACCAGACACAGTACGACGTAAAGTAGAACCCAAATCGGGTCTCGTGCTGGCAAATTCTGAACAGTTTTTTCTCTTTACCTGTATTTTCCAAGTAGCGCTCCTTTAAACATTAATACGGAACTCAAGTCAGTTTTAGCCCAAAGATGTGCTGCGGCAGACATACGTGGGAATTAAAATCTGTGATAGGGGCCCACGAAGAAAACTTTGCACGCCAAAATTATCTGACCGAAGAATGCCTACGGGTGTGTGTGTGTGCGTGAGAGAGAGAGCCAGCCAGCAGCTTCACATGGAGGTCCGAAGAGATTCACAAACCCGCTGTACGCTGTGTTCATTCGGGAAACTGATAAGGATGCGTCTGGTGTTCTCTCGAGCCGTAGGCATGCTTCAGAGAGAGAAAAAGAACAAAGGGAAAATAGTTCTCGTAATAGCCTTGTACCAAGAGCGTCTTCACGCTCAGGACCGAGCCCCGTGCCCCGCGCCCGCAGGCCTCTCCGCCGTCCCTCCGCGCCCTGGGATGGCATGTGAATGCCGATGCCCGTGTCACTGCAGCTGTTGTCTTGATACATTATTTTCCAATACTTTCAGGTCTCACGTCCAGGTTCTTTGATGTGAGTTATTTAAATTTAAGAACAATGGGCCAGGATGAAAGAGGATAAGCGCTCTTGTGCCGCCCTGTTTGCGAAGGGGATAATTTCATGCCGTCTGTGAGACCGCCGTGAGTCAGCGGACATAAATGTCTCCGGGGGACCCTTTGTTCTGCTACTTCCCACCTAGCGGGCATCGTCTCATAGGCGAAGGGATATTAGCCAAAATTCGGACCCTAAATAAGTCATGTTCGTTTCCGCAGGTGTTCTTAGCTGTTCTGGAGAACCTAGAAGAAACCAAGTTGACTATACTTTGAACTGATCAGAAATATAGACTTTGTGATGAATGAAGAGGAGAAATCGTTGTGTGTTGGCCAAGAAACCCAGAGGCCAACACGCAGGGATGGCAGTAAAAGGACTCGCCTCTGGACCAGAAGTTACGCTTGCTGGCACACGCGTCCCGTGGCAGGCCTCCCGTTCCTCTTCTGCAGAAACAAGGCCCGGCGGCTAAGTGAGCCTGAGAGTTCCGAGACGGGCTCCTTCTAGAACACGCTGGAACTTTCCTGCTGCGTCTTGGCTGTTCTTTCATCTAGCAATGCAACCTTGGTCCAGACATGCCAAACCGTCAGAGCCTTTGTAACCCCAGGGGCAAGGTAAGGACAAGGAGGCCTTTCCTGCCCACGGCGTGGGCTTGTTCTGAGAAGGAAAGATAAACGCGGAAAGCTCCAGCGATAAGCACGTACACAGGAGTAAGCCCCAGCGAGCGCCGCAGACCCACCCCTCTCACGCACATGTACACGCCCACATCTGGATCTTCACAGACACCTGTAGACACGCAGAGCCCGGAGAGCTATCCAGCTGCAGAAGTAACGGTACAGGTGTGGGCATAGGTAGGAGCTAGTTCTCATGTCATGGAGCCCTGCTTATATACAAATCACACACACATTAACAGTGGAGCTCGGAGCCCCCATTTGAGGGAGGGTCAGTATCTCCGAGCAGGCGTGCAGAGGCTCACAAAACGCACCAGTCTCCCGCTCCAGAGTGAAAACTAGCAGAACAGAGGGGTAAACCCCCCAGGCTGGGCAGCTGGGATGTCCCAGGTGTAGACCTTTGAACGGACCCCCGCCATGCTTGGCAAGTTTCCTAAGTTCTCTGAGCCACCACGTCCTCTCTCGTGAAAGGAACCGAGTTTCAGTCCCGCTCTCACGGGGTCTTCACGTACGTCAAACGAGTTGCAGTACAAGCCGTCAGTGGAGTCCTGCTCCTTGGGCAAACGGCCACAACGGTCACCGTGGGAGCTCTTCCACACCAAGCTCGGGGCCCTCCACGGTGAGGGACAGACGTGGCGTCCCTCGTGGTCGTGCGGGCTGCGGAGAGGCGACGGGGAAGAAGCCAGACAAAGGCTCTGTGCGGGTAGCGTTCCCGCAAACGCAAGAGGGGGGTGATCCAGGGAGACCCCATGCAGCTGCTACAGGACCCGCCTTCCTTGGCACAGAGGCCACTTCTGGGCCGGCAAACTCCCTCCTGCCAGGCTCTCTGCAGTCCTTCCTTCCGTCCCTCGTGCAGCTCCCCAGCGACCTGTCAGTGCAGGCCCGCACCTGGCTGTGGGCAGCCCCGGCTGTCCCAGGAGCCTCCTGCCCAGTTCTTTGTTCTGTGGGAAGGGCAGGGACTGGCTCAGACTGGCTGGAGACACACATTGGTGACGTCTCCCGATGGGTGACATTGGCTCTGGCTCCTCTTCCAACTTCAGCTTGTCCTTGGAGGCTGCCACACTGTGCCGAAGCATTCTAGGAAACAGACAGAAAGCCGAGAGGCTCGTCAGAAGAACAGACTGTGGACAGGGCTCACTGTGAGCCCCCCTTGAGTTAAAGGATTTGCAGTCATGAACCTGTTCAGAAGCCCTTCCTCCTACGAGGGATAGACTTTTCTGAGGCTCTCCCACCAGGCCGCCTCGTCCATGAGGAATTTCCTTATGCAAAATAAATAGAGAAGACAGTACATGTCTACGCCAAAGCACATTTGCAAAACTACACCAAAGTAAATAAATGAACGAGCCAACAAATGAATCCGAGAAACCTCAAGAAAGGTTAAGATTGGGGCGCCTGGGTAGCTCAGTCATTAAGCATCTGCCTTGGGCTCGGGTCGTGGTCCCAGGGTCCTGCAATCCAGCCCCGCATCGGGCTCCCTGCTGAGCGGGAAGCCTGCTTCTCCCTCTCCCACTCCCCCCGCTTGTGTTCCCTCTTTCACTCTGTCTCTCTCTGTCAAATAAATACAAATAAATAAATAAAATCTTTAAAAAAAAAACGCCACAGGTCTTATATTTAAAAAAAAAAAGAAGAAGAAGAAGAAGAAAGAAAGGCAAAGATTGGCCAACACTTTTATCTTAACCCACTCTCAACTTGGAATCTACACTAAGTGTTAAAATCCAGCTTTTGATTTCCCCTCCCCTCCCCCACACCGAAGTCGGAAGCAACATACAAGCAGAAGGGACTGTATGTATTCTCGTCTTTTCGCAGCTGGGCCCCCAGACAGCAGGAGTCCGCTCGTACACGTCAGGGGCAGCACCTTTGCCTCCCTCATGTGATGCTGTGAGTGTGAGCAAGGCCCACGCTGGCTGTGGACAGGCTTGAAGGGGACGGTGCACTGGCTTGTGGGGCTTGCCTAAAACACCCTCCCTAGGTGTCCGAGCTCAGACAGCAGTTTTAAGTGGGCAACTTCGTGTCCGTGCAGGGGAGCTGCAGGGAGCTGGGGGGTCTGAGAGGGCCCCGGCCGCATCTCCGTGTGTGGTCTGTGCTCTCCAACATCTCCTGTGTTGCGGAGAGTAGGTGGGCAAGTCATGCACCTGCCCAACATCCGGGACAAATTACCAGCAGCTCTATTTAGCTGTGCTGTTGGGGGCATGCAAGTGTGGAGTGAGGTGCAGAGGAGGGGCCCGGCTCCACTGACCTGATCAATCTGGAATGAGCGGAGAGTTAAGGCTCCTCCTCTCCGAGGCCCACCTGCGACATACACTCATTCTCTCCGAAGTATTTACTGGACTGGTTTACTTAACAATCACAAAGTAATTAGCGTGTACCAGTCACTGTTCATACCGAGTCTCAGGTTTGGATGAAGCCATGTGCCTGATGCCGTCGTGACACCCATTTCACAGATGGGGAAACTGAGGCACCGTTTACTTGCCCAAAGTCAGGACAGGGGAGCTCATGTTTGGAATCACATGTCTTCTCCTCTCTCACCAATGAAAAATGAATTCCGATCCATTAACTCCCCACATGACACATCTCAACATCCTAATTGTTTTCCATGTTCCCTGGGGGTTTATTTTTTCTTATAAAAGAAAATTATCTAGACACTTCCAGCCCATAAAGAGCTTGGAAACAGTATGTATAAAGTAGTAAATAACACAGGAATACTTGTGTGCCATTTCCATACCAACATATGACACACAGCGCTTGCTAATGACTTTGCGGGTGAGGTTTCTTTTCCAAACCATTAGTATTATAATTAATAGCTGATGGGACTTGCTTGCAATAAAGACGCCTTGGTTATTTTTCTTCTTATATCTTAGGTTAGATTTTTAGTGCTCCCCAAGTATAGTCTTGAAACAATGGGAGAGCCCTGAAAAAAAAAAAAAACTGTTGGAAACTATTTCAATTTGCAAGCCACCTCCTGGTAAGTATGACTTTCTTTCATCCGAATGTTATATTTGGCAATAAAACCATCCGATGAAAGCCCTCCCTATGTTTCATTTCATTGTCACCTAAATAAAGCAACCCATTAAAATCCCTGTCCTTAAAAACCAGACTCAGATCCCGACACTTCAGTCTTCGTGCAACCTCTCTCTTTGGCAAAGGGAACAGTCAAAGGACAGGGAGGGGGAAGACAGACCAGCACTCGGTGTGGGAACGATCCCCCCCACCCCCGCCCCAAGAGGCTGACGGCTTCCAGGGAACTGCGCAGCGCAGACCCTTCTGAGGAGGTGCGGTCTCCCTACGCTTAGAGGGGCGCAGGGCGCACCGGCATGAATTAACTAGTTCGGTGGGAGGCACCGTCCCTGGACGTTCCGAGCGCGGGGGGAGCTCCGGCCGCGGTCTGAGGCGCGAGCCAGCGGCCCCCGCAGGCTGCTCCGGCCCAGCCGCTCCGCGCTCCGCGCCCGCCCGTGCGGTCTCCGTCCCCGCCGCCCGGTCCTGGCAGCTCCATCCGTCCGAGCGGGAGCCGAGTTTGCTGGCCGCGGCCGCGAGGGGCCGGCGGTGCTGATGTCAGAGCCAGAAGACAGTTGTGATTGGGCCTGATTGGACTTCGCAGCAGCAAATAGACAGGCTCCCTGCGCGATTCGCTTCAAAGTGGCTGCTGCCGCCGAACTGGCCGAGGTGCCAAAGTCGGAGCCGCGCGCGGGGAGCGCAGACCCAGAGAGGCCGCCCGGAAGCCGCGGGGAGCTGGGGAGGGAGCGCCCTGCCCGCCGCGCACCTTTCCTGCCCGCGGCGGCGCGTCCTGGCGCAGAGCGGGGCGCGGGGCGCGGGGCGCGGGCTGCTCGCGGGGCTCCCCGCCCGGCTGCAGACGGAGGACGGCGCGGGAGGAGGAGGCGGGGGCGCGCGAGGGCTCGGTCCTCCAAAGTGAGCCGCTCCCGGATCCGCGGAAGCCCTTGAGCCGCGGCGGCGGCGGGAGCGGCAAAGGTGAGCGTGTCGGAGACGGGATTCCTCGCCCGCGCGGCCCGCCGGGGCTCGGCCATGGCATCGGTCCTGGGCACCAGCAGAGCGTCGGGAGGGCTGAGCGGCCAACTCAAATGCAAGTCCAAGAGGCGGCGGCGGCGGCGGTCCAAGAGGAAAGGTAAGGACGCGGCTTTCCGCGCTCCTCTCCGCGCGCCCCGTGTCTGGGGGACGCCGGCTGCCCCGGCTTTACTTTCGGGCACCGCGGGCGTCGGTACCAAGCAGAGCGCGCCGGAGTTCAGATCCCTTTGTACGGGGCCGGGGGGGCCTCGGCCAGCTCCGAGGGCACAGCCGGCGGGGACGGAGCTGCGGGCTCCGCGAAGCCTGGGCTGGGCGCCGCGGGAGGAGGCAGGCAGGGGCGGCTGAGGGGCCACCGCTCTCCTCACTGGAGGACAGTGCCCCCCGGACTTGCGCTGCACAGCCCGGCTCTGCCTCTGACCCTCAGAGGCGACATTAGCCCTCGGTGCGAAGGAAGCCCAGAAACCAGCAGCCCCAGAAGCAGGGACAGAGCTGGTGCCCGCTCTCCCACCCAAATCGTCTTGGAGGAAGGAGTGGGCAGAGCACAGGCAATCACGTCTTCAAACGGGCTGACAGTTTCTACTTAGTCTGGTTGGTACGGGGTGTTGTAGAAACACTGGGACCTGCAGAAAGCAAGGGCTGGTCCTGGGGTGCGGGTGGGGGGCGCAGAGATTAAAACCTGGAAAGACACATGGCATCACAGCTGTTGGGGAGGGGGAGAAAGGAAAAGAAAAAGAAAAAAAGAAAGAAAAAAAAAGCCTGCAAACCAGAAAGGGAGAAAAAGCAGCCCGATGACAGGTTGCTCGCGCCCCTCACCAAGGTTCTGGGGACGATGGCCAGGCTGGGAACTTAGTGCATCCCATCCCCAGCCCAGGGCTTCCACACGGGGCGAGGGAAAATCCCCTACAATACGGTGGTCGCTGGCACAGTCTGAGGAGCAGGGAAGGGTTCCTCCAGTGCCTCCCCTTTTTTCTTTCCCAGGGAGGAACTTGCTCTCAGCAGCTCCTTGGGATGAGTCTGCTGGGGAAAGTTCAGCTCTGATTATTATTTGAAATGTGCTGATTAGGAAAAAAAAAAAAAGAGTGACTCTGGAGCCCTACTGAGCTCTGGGGCAGGCACGGAGGAAGCGGATCAGATCTTCCAGCTTTCCGCGGCAGGATGTATTGTCAGCTATGGTGGGGGTGGCTCACCCGGCCCGGAGAATGTTCATCTTCGCAGTGAGCTAACATAAGTTTCCGCCACAGCCGTCCCCGGCTGCTCTCAAACATTCCCGGAGCCCTTCACGGCTCTTCCAATAATAGGAAGGAGCCAGACGGCTCTGAGACTTCCATGCCCATAGCAGACCGTCCCTGCTGACAGCTTCGTGTCAGGACCGCAGGGAGCAGAGGCGGTGGACACCTTCCGGGAGGTGTCAGAGCCCTGGGCTTTGGAACGGGGGATTCTGTGATTCTGGTTGAACCCTCAGAGCTGCCCCAGCGATGCCGACTGCCCAGTTCGCTGCCTGAAAATTTCATCTTGACACGGATCTGTTGGTGCCTTCCAAAACAAGGCCAACAGAGAGTGACAACAATATCCGGGGAGAAGTCTCAGAATTGAAGGATGACTCTAACTTTTGAGAGAGGAAAAAAGGAAACATTATCTTGTAAATTCTGTGTTCATGTTTCCCAGTAGCTTTGTTTGGTCTGTTTCGTATATTCAAACGGAAGCATACGGACTAATATTTCACAATAAAACGGCATTCTACAGAAATAAAATGCAAGCTGATGGACATTAGTGCCTTTCTCCAAATTCATTTTTCTTACCTTTAAATGTCAGCCATGCTGGCTTTAGAAAGCATCCAATTTTGGAAAGAAAAACAAGAAATAGGAAGAAAGGCTTCATTTGCTAGTAACTTAACTACAACCATTCAAAGTGAAATTTCTATGTGAAATATTTCTATGCCTTGATTATTGTGAATAAACCAAGTCCCTTCATTTTCATGCCCAAAAACTGAGGTGGGAAAAGCTCATGAGTTTGTGTGTGCTAATTCCTACATCTCGTGGATTCACGTGTAGGGGTGACATCCGTGACACCTGCCGGCAGCTCCCTTGGTAGGAGAATCGACTCAAAATGCTAAATGTTCACTTCTTAGGGAGAAGTTAATACTATAAATGTAAGTGAGCAAATTAAAAAGGAAACAGCAATTATGGGACACGTTAAACCGTTACTGGCACTTGCTGGGAATAGGTCAGTACATGTGTAATTCCTAGCTACTACAGACCCTTGTTTTTCTCTCGGACCCAGAAAAATGGTGGATTTAAATGATGTTCTAACAGTCGTGCATCTCAACGACAGCCGTTGAATAGAACGGTCTTGGCTTTTAAGCTCGTGCAGTTATGAAAACTCTGTATTTGTCACAGTTTAAAACCCATGTGCCTACTGACGGTTGTGAAGGAATTTGGGTGAGGCTTTCCCGAGTACTAAATGGAGCCAGTGATCGTGCACACAAAGCAAAGGGCTCTTCTCGCTTGGGAATAAATAAATTGGAATAAATGTTCGCCTTATTTGCCCATGGTACGTGTTTGTCCCCCTGTGCTCATGGACGAGGCTGATTTTTGAAGGTGCATCTTAACTTTTAGCTCCCGGGGCCGTGCAAAGCTGTCAGGTTCCTGCATGCTGACTCCAAAAGTGGCCTTAATAGGGTTTTTCTTTTAACTTCCCTTATTATTGTCAAAATAATCGATGGGTTTTAAAATTAAAACCATAGCTACAGCTTCAGTGTGGGACTGGTTCGATGCTTGCGTTAGTCATAGGTAGGATTTAGAGCCTCAGAAATGAGATATTTTCCTGGTACTCGGTGCTTTTGGTTCCTATATCACACAGGGAGTAGTCTGCATCTGTAAGAAGCCCCCGAAAGTCTTAGTCCCAGGTACAAACCAGCCGGGACCTGCGTTTGTCTCCCAGACAAACTTTAAGGAAGATGCTCAGAGTAAACCTTCCCCCCCGCCATCTCTTACCGTTCTCTTCTCGGGATCCAGCGTGATGCATTTTTGCGTTTTGTCTGTGTGTCACTTTTTAGTTGGGACTTTCCCTTCGAAATGATTTATCAATAATTTACATTTTCTGCACACATGGAAAAAAATGTCAAAGTCTGAGTTTCAAGTAGGAGAAAAAAAAAAACAGTGTAAAGGAGAAGGAAGCCGTGTGATTTTTACACATGTGGGTGGCTGAGGGATGCTCGCGCGCCGTGTGACACGTGAGAGACGTGTTGTCAGAAAACACTGGGAACACTTGTAGTTTGTGCAGTGTCTTTATCTACTAAATGCCCCCGGGGCTCACTGCTCACGGGGGATTCGGGGAGGCAGCCCCGGCTTCTGAAGGTCTGGGTGGAATGAGGTGAGGCGACCGGGCACAGCCGAGTCTGCATTAGGGGCTCCGAGCAGTGTCTCCCGTGCCAGACGAGAACCCGGGTGCATGAATATTACCAAAGATCCGTCATTTAAGCTCACAATGAAAGAGGTAAAGGTTTAAGGTTATTTAACATTAGTATCAGCTCAGCCAGGTGGGGTAAGAGGTGGGGACTCGCGGAAACGGTACGCTCTGTGGAGATCAGTCTCTTCCGATTTTAGCACATCATCCCTCAGCCACTGGCTGCGTGCCGGGAGCGAGTCCGAGGGCTTGCATGGGCGCATTCGCAACCGCTGTGTCGTGTTTTTGTGTTGCTCTTTCCATCATGAGTGTGACCGTCCCCCAAGAAGCTGTGCCTCAGCGTGAAATGCAGTTTGTAAATAAACCATCTTTAGGACTCGACCGGGAGCACAATGTGCAAAAGTGACTCGAGGTCCTAGGAATGTTTAAAAACCTGTTCTAGATGCCAGCCTGTTTGGAGATGGGTCAGGAACTGATATACATTTAGCTGGTACCCGGAGGCAAACAGGACAGGGTTCCGAGCAAGGGCTGTGGGTCCCCAGACAGAGAAAGGAAGGGACTTTGGGAAACTATTTGAAATGCTCTGTAAACAATCATTTGTGAAGTCGGCGAATTGGATCCGGTCATCGGCACATGACCTTTCTTTTTTTTTTTCTTTTCTTTCTCTTTTTTTTTCTGTTTTTTGAGGCATTTGGCAGCAAAATAAGTTAATGCTTGAAATCCAGATGTTGTTGCAGGGCGAGGGGTCATGCGGTTTCAGAGAACCGGAGGTGAATTTTGGGAACAGCCAGGCAAGGTGCTGGCCCGTGAGAGTGGGCTGCCGGAGCGCGGCTGCCGGCTGAGTGTGGTGAGACGCAGATAAAAAGTTGGCAAAAGGAGCAGTAAGTGTAGCAGACGGACAACAGACGCAGGCTTGTTGTGAAACGCGAGTCCATGAAAAATTAATGACATAGAAAGATTGTGTCAAGGAGGAGGTGGGCAGGCGGCGGGGCCTTTCCTCCTGTCACCGCCCGGGTACCACAGGATGGTGCCTTGTCCCGGCCGCTGGCGACCCAGCCCCGCAGCAGCGCCACGCGTCCCCGGGCTGCCGCTTGCCTCACTGTCTGACAGTTCGAGAGGAAGGACGGATGTCGTGATAAAACTAAATCGATTAAACGGAGTGCCATCCTCTAATTGTGTAGGGGTCCCCCCCTTTACAATTTGTGCTGGTACCTCTGCTTTCTAGTGACCCATGTCACAGCGGTGGTTTGAGATTGCTTCGAGGGCATTAGATATGATAAGTGAACTTGAATCTAGAATACAAATAGGAGGTCCATGTGTCCATATCTATAGTAGTGATGGAGGGACGGCCCAAGCGGAGTCCCAGAAGGGCATTATGTAAGGAAATGCAGAATAAGGAAATCGTACTTTTCTTATTGGAGGCGTGGAAAGATGGCTCACGCCCCGAGAGCCTTCAGTGTTCAATTTGAAAACCACGTAGGTGTTTGTTGTGTCTCTGTGTACCTGTGTGCACAGGAAAGACGGTGGAAACATTTGAGCATTTCGTAGGTCTGTCTGCTTCCTTTTCTAAGATGCTGGAGAATGAATGTTAGCGTTTTTGCAATATGGACAATTCTAAACAATTCATAAGACCAGAAATAAGTAGACTACTCTGCCCTTCCATCACGTAAAAATATTATTTCTAAATAGATGCTGCTTTGGCTAACTGGGCTCTTAATTACCAGCAAATAAGGTTTCTAAAGGATAAATGTCTACATGGTAAAAGCAAGATTTTAGAAGCACTTCTTATAGCCATTTCTAAACTAAAAAAAAATTTTTTTAAAGGTGAATGCTGAGCAAAATATGGAAAGCATGGATGTCCTTCACAAAATATTCTGACTATGGGTGTTAGCTATAGCCATGTGGCTTTGCATTACGAGGAGAAACAGCCCCGTAAGTCCCCGTCTGAATTCATACCGTTAAGGATCTCTAAGTAGAGTGAACCTGAATTAACCCCATCTCTCCAATTAAATGTTTTTCCTCCCACTGAAATACAGAAGTCTGTGCCGTTAAGTGTTTCATTAGGCAAAGAGAATTGCTTATTCCTAGCTATTAATATGCTGTAATTCACTGAAGAATGTGGCACTATCAGATAAAGGGGCATTACTGTCAGAAAGAGGGAGAGTGTTTTTCCGGTTCTCGGTCCACGTGTAAATCAGCTGCACTCGTGAGGCTTTAGGAAGCAGAAAGGAGGGCATGTTTAGAAACGTGTGACAGACCCCTGTCCCTGCCAGCGTGCCTACCTCAGTCCCAACACGTTCCCCTCCCACGGTTAAACTTCTGTTGATCCGTTTATTTTATTTAAAGGAATGGGGGTACAGAGGATACTGCGTCTGGGTTTGGCCTGGCTCTGCCTCACTGACTTCCCGGCAGACGTGCCTCTTGCCTCCTCGTTAGCGAGCGGACCTGGTTCCCAGGAACCCCACCAGAGAATCACAACCCAGCAATGGGTGGATCCGCTTTTCGAGAGATCTTTGCTTTTCCCAAAAGTAAACCTGATCACTTGTAAAGATAGAAGGTGGTGGGGTTTTTTGGTTTGGTTTTGTTTTGTTTCTGAAGAGTGATAAATATTTGGGGGAAAACAAGTTAATCTGAGGGTCTGGGTCTTCTCTACGCCCTGTGGGCACTTGGTTGTCTTTTATTCCAGTTACAGGAATTGCGTATGAAGGGCAGCAAAAATAAGTTTATTCTATTATTTTATTGGTGAGGAATGAATACAATTAGCATCTGGTTTCTGGTAAGAAAGTGGCTAGTAAGGGGGCTCTGTATTACACACATTTGTGTGTCCGTATATACACACACACGATTACTATTATCTGTTTTAAATTCTACAAATCATCAATAGCTAATGTTACATGTTCAATCTCAAAAAATAGCAAACGGGTAACATAAATTTTATATTTGTGCGAAAGAGGCGACTCCGTGCTTGATTAAGAACTAGTGTCTAGTGAATGGAGCCTTTATATATACAAAGAAAAGTAGCGTTTATGTTCAGGATGGAAAAGACATATAATATCGATGCTCAGGTGGCTCTTAGATCCTAAGGTCGCTTCTTTTGACTCCTCGAGAGGTGGAATGACAAGAGCTCTTCTTGCGCTGGGCACACTTGACACGCAGGACTGAGGGCGTCTCAGCCGAGCCCCTGGTGCAGGGACGGTCCGAGTGGCCGCGTGTGCAGCTCTGATCCCGCTCCCCCGTGGAGACTCCCAGGAGCCGGCCTCCGGCCCGGAGGCACAGCTCTGTCTCCACTCCTCGGAGGATCCAAGTCTCGGAGGGGTTGGTGAGGAAAGTCCAGCCAGTGTAGACAAAAGATGGGGCAGGACAGTTACTATTTCTAGGGTAAGGCCCTGCTCGCTTTCTCACTTCCGCTAGGGTCCAGTGGCCTCTGTCCCGCGGAGCCTGGTTCTAACGGTGCCTGCGGAGAACCCGTTTATGAAAGAGAGCGCGGTCTCTTTCCTTGCTCTTGCTTCACCGTTTGGACAGAAAATGAAACTGACATCGCTCGAAACTGATCAGTAAACTCTTTCCTGGAGTCTGCCCTGCACGGGAGGGGAGCTTACACCTGAGCGATAGCCCCACACTTCCCGATGATTTGCACGTAATAGAAAGTGTTCTTTTAAATGCCTGAACCAGGATGTGCTTAGGAGAATTTTATAGGTTTAATTAATCTTTCCTGCTCCATTTATTTCAGATGAAACCCCTGATTCTTGTTTCCCGCAGCTGAGGGACGGAAGACCTGCCTCATCGTTTTGCAGGGTCTTAACACGGCTTCTCAAATACGTCTTCTAGATGCGGCATTAAAACGGGGTGGAGGGGACTGGGCTCTCTGAAACGTGACCTGTCACTGATTGAAAATGCAAACCCGAGCGGAGTCCCTTCTCTGCTTCAAAACAATGAAAAGTGGGGGAGTCACCGATTCCGAGAAGCAGGACCTGGGCGTCATAATCGGGTGGCTCAGAGCGGCTCAGAGTGTCTGCCTGGGACACCAGTAAATTGATTAAAAAACAGATTTTGTCGGTCCGTCAGAAGTATCCAGATTCCCTCTCGTTAAAATTAATGCAGTATTTCCTAAAAGTTTAATTGCTTTTGGAAAAGTGCAGTTTAATAAACATGACAGAAACGTCAGCAAAATAGAGTATGACCTCCTCCGCACCCCAAGTCTGGCTGGGTTCACTCAACCCTGGCGGGACCAGATGCTGCTCTTGCGTTGGGCTCCAGGCTGCGAAAGCATCGTGTCCTTAAAGGAGACACGCACTCTCTTTCCCCCAGACCGTGTGGGGCCGAGCGCCGAGGCAGCAGGCGTGCCCAAGCTCAGACGGCCAAACAAAAGAAGACTTTGACAAATCTGGGTGTTCGGTGAACGAGTATTTAAAAGTACCGCATTTTCCTATGCCTTGGGTGAATAAAAACCTAGATGTCAATCTAACCGCTGACGTAAGGACAGCTTTATGTGCGCCTCAGCTCTCCTACTAAGGCTGGACATGGAAGTTTCGGAAGGACGGACCAGTTTCCAGCCAACTTGCCATGGGAAGGGCCTTAATTCCAGGCTTGTGCTTCAAGCATGCATTTTCTTTATTCGAATGACTCGATGCTGCTCATTTTCTTTCCAAAGAAAAAATAATTTTGCAATAGAAATCCTTGCTGTACCCCCAGGGAAAATCCTCGCAGAAACAGTAGCTGGTGAGAAACCCCAAGACAGCAGTGTGGGGCGGGGGTCCCCTGGCTTTGCCAGCCCTTGAAAGACCCCACGCTGGGCGGGTCGCCCTGACGTGCAGTAAGCGTGTACCCGGGCCTCCCGTCTGTGCCGC
The DNA here is from genome assembly GCA_020311275.1 of Eira barbara. Lineage (NCBI taxonomy): Eukaryota > Metazoa > Chordata > Mammalia > Carnivora > Mustelidae > Eira > Eira barbara. The sequence continues at coordinate 1,444,627 of JAHRIG010000494.1, read as the reverse complement.
CAGCATCTGTAGACAGCTGCCGATTCGGTCCTGATTGAAATTCAGGGAAATGTTCCCTTCCTAAGCATTTAGGATCATACTTATTTTAGATCAAACAAATTTGAGAGTTCATATAATTTTATGTAATCACCTGAGTTTTTTCAGCCAATTTGTAAGGAAGTTAAATTATAATTTGGGCTTTTATATGTAGATAATGAATAGAATTCAAGTCATTAAAAAATGCATTTGTGTGTTTTTGGTATAGAGTCCTTCTTTATGCCCATGCCATCTACTCACAGAGAGGGCCGAGTCTGAATTTAAAATACTGCTGACCCTTGAACGATGGGGGTTTGAACTCCGTGGGTCCGCCTGTACCCAGATTTTCCCCCATAAATACAGGGACGCACTGTAAGTGCATTTTCTCTTCCTGATGACTTTCTTTCTTTTTTTTTTTTTTTTTAAGATTTTAAAAAGAGATCACAGGTAGGCAGAGAGGCAGGCAGAGAGAGAGGAGGAAGCAGGCTCCCTGCTGAGCAGAGAGCCTGATGCGGGGCTCGATCCCAGGACCCTGGGATCATGACCTGAGCCGAAGGCAGAGGCTTTAACCCACTGAGCCACCCAGGTGCCCCCTGATGACTTTCTGGATGACGGTTTCTTTCTGTAGCTTACGCTACCACATGAATACAGTCTTCAACACATACAAGGTACAAACTCTGGGTTTTAGGTGATCAGTAAGGCTTCCTGTCAACAGGAGTCCTCTAGTCATTAGATTTGGGGACGTCAGAAGTTCTCTGAGGATTTTCATCTGGGCGGGGCTTGGGGCCTCTGTCCCTTACGTTGCTCAAGGGTCCACTATACGCATAAGCGTTTGTTGACGTGAGGGATTTCAAAATGTTAGAAGATTATCTAACTGTGAAGCAGCAAATGTCTACTACGTGCACATTTTTAGACGGACATTTATAAAATCACGTACAGGAAACAAAAATTGTGAGTCAACTGAGAGCACAGACTCCTTGAGAGCGTGGAAAAACGGCCTTGGTGTGTGGCCACGCTTGTGGTCCCGAGGTTAACATTCATTAATCATAAAGTTCCAAAACATCATTCTTTTAAAATCTCCTTTTGTGCATATCTCACGCAAAGTGAAATAAATATTTCTGTCTCTGTCTCTAATAAAAAATGATCTATCCTGTCCCGTCACAAAACAAGAAAGAAACAAAAGCCTGGTGGCAGGAAGAGACGTTGTTGAGGAGAGAATGACAGAGACAGGGAGACAAGGAGAGAATAATTTCTGTCTCCTTCTTCCTGTGCCGTGATCAGAATTCACCTCCGACATGTTGTTTTCTGTGCCTTCTAAAGCAGAAAGGCACTTGACTTAAAAGCTTGCAGTTTGCCTTAAACATTTTATGTGTATTCAGGCAAGGGCTGGCCCTGATGGAGGGACCATGCCTTCACCAAGGTCAAGGAGCCTTAACTGAGACTTAAGTTGAGCTGAGACTTAAGTTGACAAGAAACTTAAGTTGGCATGGTCCTCATCTCTGGGCTTATGTCGTCTATGGGTTATACACATACAAATGCAAAATCAAAGCACAGGATAAAAATAGGCTATCATGACCCTAATACACTGTTAGGCTCTATAGAAAAATTTTTAATGCAAAAATTATTGCATTTCTTACAAAATTGGATTTTTATCATATTTCTTTTATTACACCAAGTGAAACTCCTGTGTTAAAACTAACCCATTAAAATATAAACCTCTCTAGGTTTGAACATTTTTATTTCTCCCTCAGTGTCAAAATGTAATAGCTACTCAATTAAAACCCACTGAGAAAATTGATTTTGTTTTTGAAATAAGAATTGCTTAAAGAAATAATCAGGACACTACAGTCGAAGGGAACATGTTTGAGGGGGTTGTGCACGGATCGTGTGAGCTGTAGCAGTTTACATAAGGGGACAAACCATGGGCAAGGGCGTAGGGGACGACACTCAGAAGCCATGTCTGGGGTGATGATGATGACGTAGCATCGCCTGCTGGTGTGGGAGGCAGGCATCATTCTGTGTGTGTAGTGACTTCTGGGACGGGATCACGAGGAGCTCTGTGCTCCCATAGCTCAGTACAGGGGCTGTCTCACCGTACGCCATCGATACAGTTGCCGTAGAATCAATTATTAGGGTTAGACTGCAGATTCATAAAGGTTGCTGTCTGGTTTATTTCGATGTTGTTGCTATGTAAATCAGAATGTGTTCACGCAGCGAACATTTATGGGGCATCTTTATATGTCAACCATCATGGCAAATGGCAGGCATAGCAGTAACAGAAGCTCTGAAAAGATCCTAAAAGAGTCAGAAAGTACATCTCACTTGGCTTCTCTGTAGTCCACACTGAAGAGGTAGCTCCCAAAACTGCCTTCCCGAAAGCTCAGGAGGCACATCTCTACAGTTTGTCAAGCCAGCTGTCCTGATGATTGGCAAGCTCGTGGACATGCCTGTGGATGGGGTGACATGAAACTCTCAGGTCCATACAAATTCCAAAGATGCTTCTCGGGGAGCAGGCCTTCAGAGCTCTGTGTCCCCTGCCCTTAAGTCTTCCACAGCCTCTCTCCTGTGCCTCTAGCTCATGCCCCGGGGCACACCTGCCTCGAGGGTGCATGGCTGTCCCCGAATCTTCCACCCCTGGCTCCTCCTGGCACTGTCCAATAACTGAGCCACCATCTTGCTTCTTGGCTAACCATTGCTAGGAATAAGCATTGCGTGTGTCTGTGTTACACAAAATTCCAGCACCAAGCCAAAGCCAACGAAACCAACATGGCATCGAGGAGCTCAGCACTCTTTGCCTGGAGGTCATACAAAGTAGGGCATAGAGCCCATCCAAATAGTCCTCGAAGGCGTTCCCATGGCCACATCCACCCAATACTGTGGACACAGTATGTCCTGAAGAAGATGACCATCACTGAATCTGCTCTCGCTCCTACGTAGATGGTCTGCTTCTTATCTTTCCCATCTCTTACCTCTTAGAGAACTTTGACCTTATCTCTGTCTCTCTATCTCTGTTTCCATCTCGTACTTGTTCATTAGGCAGGGGCCACGTGTAGAACCCACACCCAAGCTCCAGCACGGGTCTGCCTATGTCGGCAGCAGTAATGCTGGCTGCAGTCTTTAGGTCTAGATATTTATCTGTAATGAGACTTAGGAACGTTTCCAACCTCAGACATCAGGGAAACAATAAAAGTAAGAGCTGATAAAATTGAAGCCAGCAGAAATCAGAGTTCAGCACCCATGCCTCTTCACCAGCAAACCATCTAACCCTTAACCAGGTGGTGAAGGAAATCCCTTGACTCATTTCGACTTTTCTTCTTTGGGTGTTAAGGCTGAGCTGATTGGTTTCCCAAAATGGACTAACTCATTTCTTTCCATTTTAAAATGTTGCTCGTATCAGGGTTCTTCTCACTGATATCAAAATCTCCTCCATCTGCAAATATCCAAGTTTCACATACGAAGACAGAGACATCGCCCGCCCCACTACATGTGTGTATGTATTCATCGGTCACATTTAGGTGACCTCTAAATGAACTTTTAAGATAAAATCGAGAATAGGAGGGGTATTTTGCACTCATTGATCAAAATAACTACGCACAAAAGTCTAGATCATGGTGTATTCGTGTGTGAGAGCTGCTGTGATGAAGCAGCACAGACCAGGCAGCTTCAACAACCAACCCCAGTGCCCCGGGGCCTGGCGCTGGGGAATCCGAGGTCCAGGCGTGGGCAGGGCTGGTGTCTCCAGGGGCCTCTCTCCTGGCCGTGCAGACGCCGTTCCCTCCCCATGTCCTCACATGGTCGTCCCTCTGTACATGTCTGTGTCCTGCTCTCCTCTTCTTGTGAGGAACACCAGTCAGATCGGATCAGGGTCCGCCTAGTGACCTCACTTTAATCACCTTAAACACCTCTTTAAAGACCCTGTTTCCAAATATGGTCACATTCTGAGGTCCTGGGTGTTAGGACTTGCACATGTGAATTTGTGGGGGAAATAATCCAGCCCATGAAAGACAGAAGAACACAATTCTATTCACCTTCAGAGACATTTCTTGAAAACTAAAGCATTCTGTGGGTTATCAGGGCTCTCTTTCCAGAAACATCATGTCTACCTCAACGCAAGCCAGAGACTATAGGTTCCATTTCATGACCGTCATAGCTCCAGGATATGAGCCATGACGTCTCTAGCGGATGGTCTACACTTGTACGATTGGACTAACATCAGACTGGATTAAATAATGTCCAGAATGGTTTTCTCCATTATTTGTCATGAGTGTTGTCACCTGATGTAATGGTACAAACTTCAGTGAATTTTACCTTATCCTGCCTTGGTTCCTCCTTTCCTGCCCCTCTGAAGAGCCTCATTTCCAGTTAACGGTCACGTAAACTAGCACGACTGTAGGAAGGGGGAATGGGGGAGGATCATCTCCACCGTGGACCACCGCTCTTCTCCCACTGGAGTAGGATCTGTGGGATCCCTCTCTTACCAGGAGACACAAAGGATCCCAGGGTATCATTAGCTTGACACCATCTTCTTCTTCTGGATGAGGGGAGTGGCACCCAAAGAGACAAGCGGCTCTTTCGGGAAGCTGAGGCGGGAAAGAGCGAGGCTTGGAGTCCAGGAATGTAGGTCCTCAACAGGAGGAACCGTTGCCGTCAGGTGGAACCCAACACGCAGGCCCCTGGAAGGAGGGGACTTCCCAGGCGAGAGTGGAGGGGCACCCGATCCCTCGTTCTCTGCCCCCATGGAGGTCACCGCTCCTGGGATCCTCCTGTGGGAACGTCTCAGACGCAGTGTGGCCAGGGCCCGTGATGGCCGTGACACGGAGCTGTGGTAGAAAGGGCTCCACAGAGGGTCTCGTACTTGCCACTTCCACCGTGAAAGCAGCTCATAACGTCGTAATGAGTGTGTGGATGTGTTTGTATATATGTAAATACACATCTATGCAAATATTTGTGTCTATATATCCTCCCCTGTGCGCTCATTTGCCTAAGTGGTGTCAGTAACACAATTTTCTGATTTGAAGATTAAAGAAACCGTAGAGACCGTTGAACAAACCCAGACGTCAGCATCTTCGGTTTCCAGATGTCTATATAGCACGTAGATTAAATTCCAAAATAAATTGTTGCATAAGGCAAAAATATGTAAGGAGTATAACGAAATAAGATTAGAGACGAGGGCGTTTTAAATTCTCTCTCTCAAATGACAAATAGGAAAAAAAAAAAAAAGCCGCCAGCTTGCTGTTCGTACACACCACGACACATGGAGAGATAAGTCTAGATGATCACCTTGTTTGTTGTGATTTTCGAATTATTTACTATTTGCAAAGAAAATAAAACACACTGTCCATTCTGTGACGTGCTGGACTTAAATCTGGATATTATAAAATGAGTTCATCAGATTTAAGTAAACTTTTTTGGTTGCTCTGTGTCTGGATTTAAAATGAAAGCATTCGGCCTCACTTCGTGTGTGTGTTTCTGTGTGTTTGTGTACGGAATGTGTTTTATCTACTCTCATGCGTAAAGGATGAGTTCACCGTTCCAATCTCCTAGATTAAGCTGGCTCAGGTTCTGTGCTGGAGAAACAAAGTCAAAATCAAATTGAAGCCACAGGTAAACATGTAGGCTCGGTTTTAAATTCACTGAGTAAACGGATGAAATCTGGACACCGGAAACAAATTTGGGTACAGAATCGTTGATAAGACATCTGAACTCACCATAGGACCACCGATTCTGGAAACACCAACTTTAAAACAAAACAGTGAAATCACTGAGACCCTCGTAAGGAAGCACAATGCACTCCCACAGCATAACCCCCAATACACACAACTCCACTCCACACCAGTGGACCGAAATCACTCCTCCCATCGTCACAATCTCATTTATAACACCATTTTACCACAACACATGCAGATAGGATCTCCGTTGTGTTTCCAATTTCTTTGTAAACAAATCAGCAATTCTTGGTGACTTTTTTTTTTTTTATCTCGGGCCAATGAATCTCAATCACTTTCCTCCAGAAATGAGAATGGGATGTGCCTTCCTGCCTGAACTTGGAGAACGCGGAGGACTGGGTGGAGGTTTTGAACCGCGCCTGGTTGGTCGCACAGACAGAGGGAGGTTTGGGATCTGCACCAGGGACAAGGGAAGAGCTGAGAAATGGAAGGGGACCGGAGCCTGCGACCCGCAGCTCGGTCTACCAGGGACACAGCATCTCAATGATGTTACATGTGGGACTCGGGTTACACACGGCAGGCAGTACATCTGGCTTAACTGGGCTTTTGTGAACTTCCCCACTGGTGCGATAGCAGAGCATAAATTTCTTTATTTGTAAAACCGTTTTCCAACTCCGCGTCGATTTACAACAAAAACTGCCCTTAATCTGAGTGACTTCAAGTGTGCACGTGATCGTGTCTCTGCCCTTCGTGTTACAAGTATGAAGACAGCAAAGTCAGGTCGCCGAATGTAAATGTTCATATTTCCAGAGGAAAACGATGCACGGGCACGTTTGGAAAATAGTCTGATCTAAGCTTGTGTCTTTTAAGTTAATTTTCAACACTTGTTCTTTCTGAATTCTTTTATATCAACGCTAACACTTATTTGGCCCTAACACACGTAGTAAACTTATACCGCTTGTAACCCTTCACTCAATTTCCTTCACTGGGTTGGTTCATTGTTTGTTGTTTTGTTTTGTTGTTTTTGTTTTTGGTGACTTTAATTCTTTACACAAGTTGAGTAACAGTGAAGCAGTCACCGTCCTGGCCCGTCTTCTGCCGGGGTCCGTCCTAGCGCAGGAAGGGAGAACTCCTGACTCTCTACTTGGGTCTGTTCATCATGCCCTGCTGCTGGCTTTCGGCTCTGATAATTCTGGGTCTTGTAGAGTTTCCCGGTGGAGCGGTGTTTGTGAGATCGTTGTCATCAACGTAATGGGAACATCGAATGCATGATGTTTAACGTGGACTCACCCAAGGAAAAGCAAAGGGTATCCTTCGCCTTCTGATAACCTTCCAGAGAAGACGCATCCCCACCGAGCAAGGGCTGAGAGACTCCAGGCTCGTGCAAGTTAGAAGGAAACACAAATACAACTGCTCATCTACTTGTCTTTTATACAATTCCCTCTTCTTTTTCACTGTTATATCAGTTACTGTCTCCAGATTTGCCGTAAGCAGACTGTCGGGCCTCTACCGATGACTTCCTAACAAGGGTGGTCACACGGGAAGGTCTGCCTGAGCGGGGCCGGGGTCCATCTGCAGGGAGGGGCTAGTTAGGACACCTGTGAGCTTCCCAGCGGAGACAGTTAAAGTCACCTGCCCCACAGCTGACAAAACAACCTTAAACAGTGTCATAATTCCACCAACTGCCCCCAGACCCCTCACGAGACACTCTTCTCTCCTTCCCTTTCTTGTTGCGTCTTCCCAAGAGCTAGATCACTGCTCCATCAGTGGCTTCGACGTGCCTGCTTTGTGTCTGTAGAAGACAGCATTTCATGTCTGTAGTCGTTTTCACAAAATCAACTTGAAGCCACCCTTAGCGTGCACATATATTGGGGGAGCCTGGAACCATTTCTAGAGCACAGTCTGAGAAGGGGACGGAAGCAGGGGACGGAGGGCCACTGTTGGGGGAGCCGAGCACACCGCCGGGGTACGACCTGGGCGCCCATAGGTGCAGCGTGCCACCGCAGGGCATCACTGCTCCCCGAGCCTCCGAACGGCCCCTATCATGTCTGTGGGGGCCACACACCAACCACCGTCACTGTATATGTTGATGTTTCTGCCCCCAATCAGAGAAATAAGCCCAATCTGGAAAGAGCTCAGAAGGTGAGCTCAAGTGAGAAGAGCTACAGGTGAGAAGAGCTCGCAAACTTTCAAGGTCGGAACTGATGCAAAACTGACCACCTAATCAGGCGGGGACGTGGGGAATGTGGCTTTGTACACCTGTGTCGGGAGGCCCGCCTGTTGTCCTGCCAGAGGACGGCAGGTCAGGAACACGCGACATGAACGTGTCAAGGAAACACACTCGTAAGGATCTGGAGTGTGTGGGGAGTGCCTGCCCCACGGGTCCTGGTGTGAATCCAGAAGGCTGGGGGGACCTTCCTGTCCTCCAAGGCACACGAGAACTTGAGGGTTATTTCCTAGATTTTTAAAGTAACTAGTATCTTATTATCATATCCTCTCCAGTAGACCCTTGACATCCATAAAAGATAGATATTCAGAGATTGGTGAATCGTAAATCTGACAATATTTTATAGCGGGTCATTTCTCCCGTGGGACAGAGGAAAATAAAAGTTCAGAGTGGGGAGATTCATGCAACATTCAAGATACATGTTTAAAAAAAAAACAAAAACAAAAATGGGATATTTTGATTTTTATAAGTTTAACCAGTTGTTTTATTAGAAGGCTTCTCAGACCTGGTGCTTGTTGACAACATCGAAGGCAAGGAGAAGCATGCAACGTAACTCATATTATTTTTAAAATTTTGTGTAACATTTTAGACTTAACTTTTGGGGACCATACAGTAAAGTCTCACGTTAGCATTCGGTGGGATAACGTTGAGGAAAGGCCCACATAACTGAGCATGGCTGAGCATTTCTCCGGCTCCTTCCCAAAGGAAGTTGCTACTAAGTAATCTGTATGACGATATTTAATCGATCTACAACTTCTATTTTCTTTCTAAGAACCAGAATTTTTTTGTAAAGATTTTATTTATTTATTTGACAGACAGAGATCACAAGCAGGCAGAGAGGCAGGCGGAGAGAGGGGGAAGCAGGCTCCTGGCCGAGCAGAGAGCCCGATGCAGGAATCAATCCCAGGACCCTGAGATCGTGACCTGAGCCGAAGGCAGAAGCTTTAACCCACTGAGCCACCCAGGTGCCCCGGAACCAGAATCTTTTAGACCCATTCACACCTTCTTTGTTCCTGTCACTAGCCATGTTAGAGAACTATCTCTCAGATTTCGGGTTTCTTTTTATCATCTGTGCGGACTCTGAGTCCCCTTTCTGACTAGGAAAGCAGGTGGCCCATGGCCTTACCTCCATGCGCACTGGACCTGGAGGGGCCTCCACCAAGCATAACGCACAGCCAGTGTTCATTGGTGTCCAGCAAGGTGTCCAGAGCTCTGTCTGTCACTGGGAGGAGGGGGAAGGCATCACCCTCACTGTCCCACCACCCAGCTCTGGAACCTTCCAGAGCACCTCCTCCTTACCTCCGCCTCCCCAGCCTCTGACTGGCTCCACGAGTCCCCTACTTCCAGTAAATGCTCTTTTTTGCTTAAAACTAACGTGTTTAGTTTCAACTGCTTATAAATAAGAACTATTATATTATTTTCTTCTCGGGACCCTTTTAAAAGAATAGAGCCAGGCAAAATGAGACATAGTGCTAGGAAGTGGGGTGCACTGGGTCACCCTCCCACACAGTGATTTCACTCCTGTCCAGCATCCTTTGGGATAGGATTCATTCAATATCACGATACCTGCACTTTCCTGCATTTCCTAGATCTTTGGGTCAATTGTCACCCACAGTTTTAGAAGAATTATTTCATTACACTGAATATGAAATAACTGTGAAAGTTTCCCAATCAGTTAATCAAAATCTATTAATCCTATAGCAAAAAGAATCCATTTAGTGGGTTTTATTTTTTCCTTAAACACCACTTACTTTCAGAGAGAAGATTCTATGATTACCATAAAAGTCAGAGAGACAGTGAAACTTCGCAAATGAAAATAAACTTCCAGATTGAATGAAAGAATTTAGGGGGGGTGGGTGGTAATCTGAGTGCTGAGCGTTTTCCTGCGAGGCGAGGCAAGGAAGGAGACGTGAGGGTCTGCTCTACAGACCTCTTGTCTTCTACTGAAGCCGTAAAGCGGGGCGCGAAACCGTAGGAAGAAAGAAGTTAGGTTCTTTGACTCGGGAACCCACGACAGCGTATGTAACTAATGGGATATTACGGTTATAAAATGACTGCATCGAGGTTTCAATGAAGCATCTGGTTTGTAATTCACTGGTTCTGATGGACTGTCCGCACAGAGCCAGGTCCAAAATGAGCACGGCCTCTGTGGGGTCACTTCCTAGAGTTCAGGCTGCCGTGGCTATGCCAGGGCCGACACGGCAGGCTGGAGGCTTCCCATTAACCAGTAGATTAAGAGCCAATTCTAGCTCTTCACATACAAAACATAAGAAGTAGGTTATAGGACCCATAGCTAGTTGTTACCGTTGAAGGCTGAATTTTAAGGACACCATTTTTACATTCCGAGTACACGTCCGGGAAGCCAGCACCGGACAGCAGAGTAAAGCTCCATGCAGGCTGGAAATGCTCGTTAGATGAATTATTTGAGCGTTAGTTTTCAGTAAATGGAACAAAGATTATCATTTAGCCTGAAAAACAACATGCCTCCGGCCGGCTTCTAGACAGAGATGCTCAGCCCGCAGCGGACTGTGGCGCTTTGTGGGGCTGGCATAGGCGCCGCCGATTTATTTGGCGTCTCTTCCTCCCACAGCAGCGCTGACCTGGAGCACTGACCCCACACGCTTCCAAATCCTCGCCTCCGATTTTATATACAAACTGCTCACATTGTCTTTTCTTTCTGTCTTTCTTTCTTTTTTGAACTGCCATTCTAGCTCAAAGAAAACCTTACTTCTCTTAGGGTTTTTTGCACACACATTGTCCTCCTGATGCTCGTCAAATATTTTTTAGGCAGTGGAATATTTTTTAACCAAAATCACGTGGTGTCTTTTCATGCCAAAGAAAGCAAGAAGCTTTGAAAACTGCCAGAACTCCAGGGAATACATTGTGTAAACCACTGGCTGACCGCGTGTCCAGTGCGAGCCACGCCTGTGCTGTGGTTATCTCCGTGGTACGCGCCTGTCCTGTGCGTGCTTCCGTGACCTTCCCGGTTCCCGGGGTGGGGGGGGTGGTCAGTAAATATCATACGTGGATGGCCAGCCTGAACGTGACAGGGGGTGACCTCAGCTCTTCATGTCCCCACGAGACTGGGGACACAGAGCGTCACTGAACTATGCGAGGTGCTCAGTGACCACCAGCAGATCGAGTCCTGGCCACGTCCTCATCGACCGAGCTTTTGCAACGAAGACTTACAGTCGGGCAGACTTACAGCCTCGCTCGAAACGCTTAATTCCCATTATCTTTCTGGCCAAATGAAAGAAGATCTGGGGCCTTAAAAATGCTCCTTAAACCCTACAGGAAACCTGAGAACAAGCCCCTAGCCAGCAGGCCCGCCGTGGGCATCTCCCCCATGCAGACTCGGCGCTTCTGGGTGTGTGCCCTGCGTCTGTCTGTCCTTCACCAGGCTCTGCGTCCTGCTGCCCACTCATCCAACTCTGAAGTCCTAAGGTTGATAAGGCCCAACCCAATTTGTCTCCTGATTCCCCATGCCCAGGAGAGCTCCATGTGATGCGTGAGGCGAGGGTTGGCCAGGGACACTGACTGTTTTCCTGGGAACCCTGTGCCCTTCAGCTTAAAGCATCTCTGAGACAGATCCTCCACGTTCCTACGGCAGCCTGTCCCCTGCCAGCATCTCCAGGCGTATCCCCCTCCCGGGTGTCCTGGGGCTCTGCCTTGGTTCCCGTGGCCAGGCCCTGACTTCACCTGTCTCCTTCCAACTAGACTTCTTTCTTCGACTGGTCATTCTTAAAACCTGAAGTCACCCAGCTGACATGGGAAAGCACGTGATGCACTTTCACAAGGAAGTAGAAAAGACGAAAAACATGGTGTCATGACTAAGGGGCTTGCCTGCTGGAAGGAAGAGTTTTTACCCAGCGTCATCATTATAATGTGGTTTTACTCATCCACAGCAAGACTGGGAGAGATCTTTCTGGAGAAGGAAGAAGGGGAGCCTTCCCAGCGCCCTCAGTTCTCACCCACAGGCAGGCTCCGGCTCCCCACACAGGGACCACACGAGGTCTCCCACACGTTTCCTCATGCACAGCATATGCAAAGAAAAGAAAAGGAAGGAATGAATAATGTAATACGCCTGGCAATTTCTTCCCACTATATGAGACAGAGTTCATCAAAAATATGTGATGTCTGCCTGCATACGAGCCGTGTGAATTCTTTCCAAAAATATTAATTTTTACAAGATGAAAAACTATTCTATTTCTGTTTGGAAAATAACCAGTTAGTATAAAGCAGCTGCTTCAAACACCCATTGTGTGTCAGGAGCTGGGCAAAGATACAGTTATAAATAAGGAAATAATCATTGTCCCCTAGGCTTCTGTCCTGGAGGAACTTAGGGACATGAGTTTGGAACATCTGTTTTAGATACAGCTTAGGACATTATTGTTTTGTGGATTGTCTTGATGGATCCAAGCTATACATAATATGGAAATCAATTTGTTAATGGGTGCATTTGGAGCAACACAAATAATGTTTGAAGTTTGAAGTAAGTTTGAAAATCCTGGAAATAAAAACTAAGCATCAGTCTAACTTTACGTGGTTAAAATACCCAGAGAATGTAATTAAGCTTTACTTTTTTTATCGGGATGCTTTTGGAGGCACGAAAGCACAATTCAGAATCGTACCAAATTCTAGGCAGCTGAAGGAAGTCTACCACCATCTGGAATAACCTAGAAACGTCGGGGCCAGCACCCTTTCCGTCCCTCACAGAGGAGGAAGTCATGCGTGCACATCTGCAGTGAAACAGACAAAGAGGAAACACTTTCTCAGTTACCACTATGGAAAGGGTATCACTCATCAGGGTCAAGGGCCCAGTAACGGTCACGTCCCCATTTACCAGATGTGTGATGCAAGACAAGACTGAGTTCCTGAAAAGCTAAGTAGCTCGCCTACGATCGATCATACAGCTGGTGCATCAGCTCTAAACAGCTCCAAATTCCTCATCATTTCCACCTCTCTTCTCTGTCAAGGGCAGGATATGAAACCTGTGCCCGGAGCCGGGGCGCCCGGACACGCCCTAGACTCCCCACCAGTGCGGCCGCGCCTCAGACATCAGTTGGCGCCTGTTGGCTTCCCGCGTTGAAAGTGGCCGTGCCAACTCCCCTCGGAAATAGCAGGAGTCAGGGGGAGCCAGATCCAGCCCAGCCACAGCACCCGGGCCGGCTGATGTCCCAGAGGACCCCCGGGTTGGGTGAAGGTGCCCCAGCTGGTTTCAGGGGCCTGGGGAGCACTGGACCAGGCCTTAGGTGCTACACGGTCCCTCAGCCAGTGGCTGTACGCTCCCTGAGAGTGCGCGAGAGCTGACTTCCAAACAGCGACATGCTTTCCACGCTCGGGCCCCTTGGTTTGGCTGTATGTGCCTGCAACCTCCCTGGGCGTCTTGGAAGCATTTCCGGGGCACGTGGAAGATCCTGCTCTTCCCCCACGCTGGCCTGAACAGATTGGGAAATGGTATAAGGAGCAAAGTCCAAGTCCCAGCATGGCTTTCGTGGCCAATAAAAGCAACATTGAAGGTGGGAGTGTGGTGGGTGATGGGGTGAGCCCAAGGATGGGTGACCCCACATTCTCCTCGGGCTCCTGCCCAAGGAAGAGTGACATGACTCCCTCAGGCCTCCTGAATTTACCTGGGAAGCAAGTGTCCCCACTTCCTCATGGGTGGAGCGAACCAAGGGGCAAAGGGACCTCTCCAAGGCCTACATGAATGTTCAGCTTCCCAAAAGTCACCTCAGGCCTGTTGATCTGGTTTCTCCTCTGGGCAGGCTGAGCCCGTTGCAGAAGCGGTGTTTATGTGACCCACATCAAAGCCAGAGATTCATTACTCGTTTTTCTTCTAAATAGTAACTTTTTAGGAGAAAGGGTGATAATCATCCAAGACCCATAAAACCCATAGTGTTTAATTGGGCGTCACATGACACTACTAGGGACCCGATACTTGGGATTTATTATTAAGATTCAGAGATGATGGGGAGAAATAGAGAGATGTTAGAAACCAAACGTACCCTTCTGGTCTGAGTATGAAGGACAATAAATATTGTTGTCATGGGACAAATTAATAAGGAGCATAAATCAGTGGTGTCGAGGACATCGGAGGTCCTAAAAGATCTCCAGTCTTGCTTCACTTTCTGATGGGCTGTAAACCTCCCCAGACTCGGGGTGTGGAGGTTCAGGACGTACTGTCCTCCACCAGGCACCTCGGAGGGAAGGCGATTATCACATGGAGGGGACGGCTGTCTCGGGAGAGCTGCACGTAAAATGACCGGGGAAGGAAGAGGCAGCTACTTCTCAAATTAGCATAATTAGTAATTATCTCTTAATAGCCCCACTTGGCTTTGGAGACTTGGCACTTGAAATTCTGCTTAAAGTTCAGTGAGGAAAAACAAATTTCACGCTGAAATGTCTCGATAACACAGCCAAGCTGCTGAGGTAATGGTCTGGGTGAGGTGAGGGGAAGGAGGTGTGCATCTGGACACGTCCAGCTCTGCCCTCCGAGAACCAGGCACGCAGTCCTGCATCTTTGGACAGAAAACACCAAAGAGCTGGGAGCACCTCTGGAACTCCCCCAGTCTGCTCATCTTTAAAGACACTTTCAGGATTCTTCCTCCCTGGGGAGCCCACGTCACCAGGTAGGGACTGAGAGTCGTTGCATCTAATAAAAACATAATATAGCGTCCCTCGGATCAGAACTGCTCAGGGCGACCTTCTCAGGCGTCCTCCCTCTTCAGGAGGTTAACACTCCGTCATTCAACAAACTTCACTATGGTTCCATACACTTTGCCTTGTTGCCCACCAAAAAACAAAGAAAACAACAACAACAAAAACCCACAAACCAAAAAAAAAAAAAAAAAAAATCTGTTCAAAATAAAAATAAGTTGAAATATAAATAAAATAAAATCAAAGTAAAATTCGATAAGAAAGAAAAACAGCATCCATGTCATAATCAGCCGCAAATCTTACACACACCTTCTTAGTTGCTTATGGATTTTAAATCCAAATAAGATTCATAAGCAACAAAGGGCTAAGAACCCTGAAATTTAGGGTCTATGACAAGGAAACTGGTAGATTCTTTCCATTTTTTATGAAGATATGCTGGACAGGACATGGTGAAGACATCTTTATAATTTTACGCGGCTCAAGGGCACCTTCAGTAGACCTTGCAAGAACTCGTCAAAGCCGTCTTCTGTTATTAATTAGCTGCACTTGATTTGCGCGTTGTAGCAATTTTTAGGAGGTCTGAGCTATCACCTCACAATATTGATCAGTAAACCTCTGGACGATGGGTTCAAGCGGGAACGTAAGGAAGTCTCCAGTCTGCAGACATTTATTCAGCACAGGAGAAAAAGGTGCCCATGGGGTGGTCACTCTTGGTTTAAGAGTTCTATGGTGCCGAGAGACTGAGGGTGAACATGTTCATTTGGATCTGAGACTACACATCCTCATTCCTCCGTGTTTAAAATGTTCTGCTTGGTGCCCTCCTCCTTCCCTAGCCTCAACCTCATTTCTTCCATCTTTCACACGCTCCTCCTGCTCCTTTTCATGCAGCACTCCCTGGTCCCAAGCCCAGATCTGCCCACAGTGCGGGGTGTTCTTCGATGTCGTTCATAGGATGATGGGCTGATTGCATAAGTGACTCTTGAAAGAAGAAGAAGGAAGGAAGGATTTAATATTCATGACCATGTACTGCAGAGCCCATGCACATCATCTCACTGAATCTTCACAATAACCCGAGCCCACAGATGCTATGATTTCTGCTTCGCAGGAAAGGAAGATCGGGTCTTAAAAGGATATGAAATATAGCAGAAAGAGAACTTGAACCTACACTTTGCCCCTGACACCAGACTACCTCTAAAAGCTCATGCTTTCGTCCTGAAATGATGGAGCCAAGCAACATTTTGGCAGCTGTATTTTTTGAGGAATCTCCATACTGTCTTCCAGAGCGGCTGTACCAGTTTGCATTCCCACCAGCAGTGCATGAGGTTCTCCTTTCTCTGCATCCTCACCAAAACTGATTGTTTTGGGGTTTTGTGAAAATTGCCATTTTAATAGGTGTGAGGTGGCATCTCATTGTGGATTTGATTTGCATTTCCCTGATGACTGGTAATGTGGAACACTTTTTCATGTACCTGTTGGCCATCTGTATGTCTTCCTTGAAAAAAAAGTCTGTTAAGTCCTTTGCTCATTTGTTAATCAGGTTATTTGTTTTTGCTATTGAGTTGTAGAGTTCCTTGTCTATTTTGGAATTAACCTATTCTCAGTTGTATGGTTTGCAAACATTTTTTTGCACTCTGTAGGTTCGCCTTTCTCTTGTTGGTTGTTTCCTTTGCAGCACAGAAGATTTTTTTAGTTTTATGGAGTACTTGCTTATTTTTATTTTTGTAGTCTGTGCTTTTGGTATTAAGGTTCAACTTTTTTTTTTCATATGGTTATCTAGTTTTCCCAACACCATTTGTTGAAGAGCCTGCCCTTTATCCTTTGTGTATTCTTAGCTCCTTTGTCAAAGATCGTTAACTGTATGTGTGGGTTTGTCTATGGGCTTTTTATTCTGTCCCATAAGTATATATATCTGCCTTTATGCCAGTGCCATATTGATTTAGCTACTTCACCTTTGTAATATATTTTGAAATCTGGAAGTGTGATACCTCCAGCTTTGTCTGTTTTTCTCCAAATTGACTTGGCTATTTGGGGTCTTTTATGGTTCCACATGAATTTTGGTAGTATGAGCTTTCTAACAATATTAAGTCTTCCAATCCATGAACATGGGATGTCTTTCCATTTATTTTTATCTCCTTTAATTTCTTTTATCAGTGTTTTATCGTTTCCAGTGTAAAAATCTTTCACCCCCTGAGTTAAGTTTATTTTTAAGTATTTTATTCTTTCTGATGTTATTATAGTAAATGGGATTATTTTCTTAGTTCCCTTTTCGGGTGGTTCTGCGTTTATGTATAGAAGTGAAACTGATTTTTGTATGTTGATTTTGTATTCTGCAATTTTATTGAATGTATTATGTCCAGAATTTTTTTTCTGTGGGATCCGCAGGGTTTTCAAAATATAAGATCATATCATCTGAAAATATAGACCATTTTACTTCTTCCTTTCTGATTTAGATTTATTTTATTTCCTTTTTCTCGTTATCTGGCTATGACTTGCATACTATGTTGAATAGAAGGGCTAAGAGTGGGCATCCTTGTCTTGTTCCTGATCTTAAAGGAAAAGCTTTCAATTTTTCACCATTGAATAATGTAAACAATCTCACTTCTGGGTATATATCCTTAAAAAATGAAATAGGGATCACAAAGAGTTTTTTTTAAGATTTTACTTATTTATTTGACAGTGAGAGAAAAGATAATGAGAGCAGGAACATGGACAGGGGGAGTGGGACAAAGAAAGCAGGCTTCCCGCCAAGCAGGGAACCCAATGCAGGACTCTACCCCAGGAACCTGGGATCATGACCTGAGCCCAAGGAAGACACTTAACGACTGAGCCACCCAGGTGCCCCACAAAGAGATATTTTCATCCCTGTGTTTATTGCAGCATTACTCATAATAACAAAAATATGAAAATGATCCATATCTTGGAATAAGTTGAATATTATATCCAATGTTTTTTAAAAAAGGAAATCCTGTCATTTTTGACAATACAGATGAACCCGGAGGACCCATGCTAAGTGCAATAAGCCAGTTGTAGAAGGACAAATAGTACATGATTCCACTTATGTGAGATATCTATAATAGTCAAAATCATAGAAGTAAAGATCGTGACAGCAGTTACCAGGGGCTGGAAGGGATGTGGGAAATGGAGATGTTCAATGCATAATGTTTCAGCCATGCAGCATGAGCAAGTTGTAGCCATCTGCTGTACAACCAGGAACCTGTAGTTAAGAGTAGTTTTGTGCACTTAAACATTTGTTGGGAGAGCAGATCTCATTTTGTGTCCTTAAAACACACACACACACACACACACACACACACACACACCAAACTCAAAGGAACATGAGGGAACTTTGAGACATATTGGGTATCTCTCTATTCTGATTGGGGTGATGGTATCGCAGGTGTTTGTATATGTACAAACTCATCAAATTGTACACATTAAGGTTGTGCAGTTCTTTGTACATCAATTATACCTCAGGAAAGCTGTAAAAAAAATTATTCTGGAAGTCAAAGAGAAGTAGAATCATGAAATAAGTACATGTCCCCAGTTGCCATCTTACATGGATGAGTCTTGACCCATAGTGTTTGCCAGCAGAGTCCCTTGCTCTAGGGTCTGAGCAGGGCAGAGGGGAATACAGTCATGCTTTCCTGCCCTTGCAAAGTTAGCATTCATACAGTCAAGGGAAATCTGTATCACTGCCTACTACTGAAAGGAACATATCACCTCATCTTTGAGGGACAAACTGTGCTTTCCAGACCAAAGCTTGGTTTTGGTACTTTGGCTTTGGGAGTCCAATATCCCTTCTCATTGCCTCCTTCAATTTTCTCCTGTCACACATGATACACAGGGTCTCCCCTCAGTTTCTATCATTTTCCTGTTCTTACAAGGCACTGAATGATATAAAGTTAAATTAGAATATCTGCCCCTGAGAAACAGAAATCCCAAGGGGGACAAGGAAGCCTGCACTGTACAGAATCCCAGATAGAATCACTATGAGTCATGTGGTTTCCAGATCATCCTCCCTAAGGTGAGCATGAGTCAATGTGTCACTCTTCCCAAAGAGACCTAAATCTATAGCTTCAGCACATATAGGGTGCTGAAGACATTCAGAGTCCCTGCCCCTCCATGCATGTAGCCCAGTCCTGGTTTCCTCCACAGGAGAAGATAAACCAGGAGAAGACTGAAGAACTTTAGTCCTGGTTTAACACCAGCCTTCTGAGCTGGATGCCTACTTAGTTTATAACCAGAGGAGAAGATGAGATGATTCTTTTGGAAAACTCAAGGTTGATAAACTAAGTCAACTATTGCTTGCATGTGCCCTTGGCTCCACTCTGCCATTCCAAAGTGACATGTGGCACTGGGCCTCTAGAGCGGTGTTCAAACCACACACTTTTAATAAATTAGTAAATTTCACATCCCAAATCAGAAGATTGGGAAGCTGAAAAAAAAAACAGGATTATGAAACTGAATCAAAATGATGATATGGAAAAAATACAGTATGAGGAGAGCACGAGGGCTGAAGAGACGTCAAACCAGAGGTTAAAGTGAAGCATCACTGAGCCACACAAGTGTTTACAGGAAGAAGAAGATTCTAGAAAATGGGGTTAATGAGAACTTGAAGGATTGTGGGGTATGTCTGTTCTTTCCTTGCCCTCAGAGCATTTCCTCAGCTGCCGCCAGTGAGGTGGAGATGGAGCAAAAGCAATAAAGGAGTGTCGTGTGGAAAGGTCAACAGCCGACCAGGGTCACAAGGGTCGAACTGTGCAACTGTGCAGGGATCCAGGACACTTTGAAAAGGAAGCTTCAAAACTCCTGTTGAGGAGAGAGAATGAGGGAGAGAATGTCTTCAGAAGCAATGTTTGTTTCAATGGAAATAATTTGGTATCCGTTTGATGAAATAAGAAAAATCCTGAGCTTCTAACACTAGTGTCTTGTTCGTTTGGGGTGGGATGTGGAGAGAAGGTACACGAGGTATGGCATCAGATGCCACAGGAGCTTAGCCATCTGCCAGGCTCCTATGCTTCATTCAGGAGGAAGTGTCTTTCCTTCCATCCTGAATGGTCTCCTACCCAAAGGGTGGTGCTCTGGCAAGTGTTGCCCTTCTGGCCAGTTCCTTGTGGTGTGTTCATTTACCAGAGCCAGATCTGTGAGGTCAGATACAGCAAGAACAGCATCTGAGGAACCTGGTTCTTCAAATCACTGTGTAAAGCTGTGCCGTCCACTGTACGGTCCTACACTGGAAGGTCTGGAGACATGGTGCTCTGCTACTGGAAGAGTGGGAACATTTTTCTTTGGAATCAAACTGCTTGGAGGACTTTAAAGAACAGAAATACTGCTCCTAGGGCATCACCTGGGTTCTGGTCCAGAGAGGGGAAAAAGATTGCAGTGCAGCATATCATCAAAATATATACACACCTCGGCTTGCCTTCTCTTGGCTTCCAGAATGAAGACAAACCCATGAGAAATGCAGGCAAGCAGATCAGATTTTGGGTGGAGACACCTACCTTCCATGCTCCTCATTGGCCTTTCCCTGCCTCCCCATTCTCTCTGTATCCATTTCTCACCCTGTCATGAGACACAGAAGCTGATGGCTTCTAAGCATCAAGTGGGCGATGTGGTGATGCAATGAGCCTACTTAGACATTAGTCAATACCCCATTTAGGAGAAGAAAGAAGTCTCCTACATTTCTAGAGCAGGTTGAAAAAGCACCAGCACTTTCACAGACAAAGTAAATAACCTAGCTAAAAAAGACAAAGTAGAAAGGCTAGCCAGTTCTGTGAGTTCCTCCTTTTTATCTAGTAAAAGCAGGTCAGCATGTTTCGCTGCTCATATTGGTGTCATCCGTTTTACCTTGACTAATAAAAACTAATGGCTGGTTAACCATTAGTGTGAGCCAGAAACTCGGATAAAAAATAAAAAGTAAGATAAAATGGTAAATATGCATTTAAAAATCAGGCATTAAACCACTGAAATACTTCCAGGAAGTGTTCTATAACTTTCTGATTCCATACTGTCTAGGGAAGAAATTTTTAAGAGAAAGAAAATCAACCCAAAATTTGGTCTCACAATTCCAATGACTTCCAAACAAACTCTTGTTAATGCCTCTGGTTGTCGCTCCAAGATGGCGGCAATGGAGCTGGTTGCCAGCTGGAATCCTCAAGTGGAAATCCGGAGAGAGGCATAGCAAAGTGCTTCTCAGAAAGGATGGCTCTAGGTTGTGACATACGTAAACCATCCAGTGAATAATATTGACCTGAAAGAGACCTCTCAACAACCCTCCCCAGTCATCGCACCCTGCATTTTGGGGCAGTTCTATGTCAAGATTTCAGTTTAACCGTCTTATTCTCTATACGCGTCCTTGCAGACAGTCCCCTGCTCACGTCCTGGGCCCTCCCCTCCCCAGGCCGCCACTCAGGGTCTTCACTGCGCTCAGTATCTCCCACCCCATCTGACCCCCCACCCACCCCCTCTCCCAGGGGTAGGTGCCCCGGCTAGAGCAGTGACCCGTCCACAACCCTGGCCTCATCCATCCTACCAGCAATTCTCCCGAAGCCCATTCCCCCTCCCTAGTCACAGAATCTATACTGGATGGCCGTGGGCTCAACACAGAACACAGATGCCGCCCTTCAAACACAGCCACCCTCTGGGCCAAAAAGCTCTGAAATTACTATTTTGTTAAATCAAGATGACCATCATGTCAAAGCCGTTCTAACACAGCAGAAGTTTAGGAAATTAAATTTTAATTAAATAATGGAAAAAACCAATCTAGTTTGTCCTTTAATTTTTAATGAAATCAGGGATTTCAACTATTTTTTTTTTGTACACCAATGAACCAAATCAAAAGGATTTATATCACCATTTTGACAGTGATGTGTGGACTCAGCACCTCTGGGAACTAGGCCGGCTGTCCATACCCTCGCCGTCTCTGTCTACTCTTCCCATGTGGACCGGTAAGTTAGGTGACAGAGAAAACAGAGAGGATGAGCCAGAAGCGGACATGTGAAGGCTGGAGCATTCGACCCGACTCACAGAGTCAGGCCAGTGGCCCAGATCCCCATATGCAAGGGAGTGTGAGGGACCCGTGGAGCCATCACGAGAAATCATAGGTCCCCCTGCTGTCCCCTTTCTCAGAATTCTCAGGCTCAGTTTGCTGCTGGGACCCAAATTATCCTTCAAACCTATCCTGTCAACCATTCTGGTTGCCATGGATATGGTCGAGGCTTTCCTCAGTGTTTCTCCAGGAAGCCATAGTGCTGAAGGGTGAGTCCCGGACCGACACTCAGCTCCTTGACCTGGTAGCTGCTTGACCTTGGGAGCCTCTGCTTTTCAGCTGCTACAGAAGCTTGTAGTTGAAACAGAAAAACTATAATGTTCATGAAGTTTTGTTGCCTCAAATATGAAATGATGAGTGGTCATTACTGTAACATCACATGGATTATCATGATCACGTCCTAAATGGAATTGCCCCTCCAGACTTTCCCACAAAGCTTGTCCTCCAGGCTGTTCATGAACCTAACCTGCCAGAACACAGTTAATCATGTCACTCTTGTGACTAAAATTCCGCGTGGTCCCCACCACCGGCTGAACGTGACTCCGAGGCCCGGCAGTGGGCTCGAGGGCTGTACGGTCTGGTCCAGCTGCCCCTCTGAAGCCTTGTCACCCATCACCCGCACCCAGCCACGCAGGGTTTTTGTGCCCCTGTGCCTGGTGTATTTATCAGACAGTCACCAAATGTCACTGTGTAGCCAGGCGTAGTGAATGCATCCGTGAACGAAACCGAAAAAAAACCCAGTCCTGAGCCTTAAGTAATTTTTGTTCTGTTCCTTTTTTGGGGCCAGTCTTTGTTCTCCCATTTCTCTTCTCTCCCCTTCTCTTGGGATTTAATCTAATTACTGATTCTTGGTTAAAATATTCTGTTGACTCTCCGAAGTCGCACTTTCAACGAGGGCACTTGCTTTGTGGGATTTACCACCTCGCGTTCTAATTATTCTTCTGTGTGTCGCCTCCCCTACTGAGCTGGGAGTTCCTCTGGAACTTCCTCTGGCGTCTGTATCAAGTTAGTTTCTTTGTCTGCGAGCACCACGAGTCAAATCTGAGCAACTTTAGTGAATAATTTATTGGAAATGTGCGGGTGGGTAATGAGATCAAAACTGGAGGTAAACAAGCAGAGCCCAATACTAGTAACAGGTACCAGAGGCGGCTCTTGGGAGCTACAGTGGGCAGTCAGCTTGGAGTGTCCCATCGAGGGCTCCGGATGGCTGTGGTCCTCGGAGAAAGAGTCAGATTGGTTTATGGGAATGAGGCCCTCTTGAAGAAGGAAGTAGGAGCTTACTAAAGGATAAGGGGGTGCTCCCCCCAGAAAAGAGGGCGCTGAGCAGGCATGAGAAGGGGGTTCTTAGAGCATTTGTTTTAAATTACTGCAGTTGTCCTGTTTATTGTAAAACAACAACTCTCAGTGGCATCATGCCCTGGGACAGTGCACACTGTGTGGAATATACCAGACACGCTCAAGATCCAAGTCAAAGTACGTCGTGGTGACCAAGCCGTTCTGTGTTCACCTGCTCCTCCCCCCACACCAGATACCCAGGGTGAGTAACAGAGAGAAACAAGGTCCTGCGGTGCACCGGGACTCCAGGGACAGACCCGCTGTGTGACCCCCTCCCCCACAAATACACCCTGAGGGCAGCTGGAGGGGAGGGACCGCCCTTCTGAAGAATGGAATGTGACAAAAGCGGTGGGCTGCCACCTCTGAGATGAGATGAGGAGAGACCGAGCCTTCTGCCCGGCTTGCCCCTCCTGCGCTCGCTCCGTGGCTGCCTTCCCGTGAGCCGCTCCACAGAGGGACCCGCGTGGCAGGCTGCGGGCTGTGAGGGACTGAACCCCCGGGAGCACGGGGGTGAGCAGAGCGGCAGGTCCCCCGCGGCCCCGGCTCCAGGTCAGACCTGCAGTCTCGGAAGAGACCTCGGGCAGAGGCAGGACGCTCCGCCACTCAGAGTCCCAGCCCACGGGAGGTGGGAGGCGACCCGTGTTGTGTGCAGCCCTGGTAACCACTGCTGCACCATCTACTTCCATGGACCTAACTGCTGTAAGGACCTCACGCGAGAGGAATCACACCATATTTGTCTCTTTGATGTCTGGACGGTGTCACCGAGGGGAATGCCCTCTGGGTCCGTGCCAGCTGTACCAGGTGTCAGAAGGCATCTCCTCTCTAAGGCTGGGGACTATCCCACTGTTGATGCCGGATGCGTTATGTTTCTCTACGTATGCAGTGATGGGCACCTCTTAGCCGCGGTGCGTAATGCTTCTGTGAACACGGGCTCTGTGTTCTGGGAACATCTGTCTGAGCTCTTGCTTTCAGTCCTTGTGGGCATATACCCAGAGGTGCAACTGCCGGGTCAAGCAGTAATTCCATTTTTCATTATTTTAGGAATTCCCACTGTTTCCCAAAGCGGCTGCACCGTTTTGAAATCCCACCAGCGGTACGCGAGGGTTTCAACTTCTCTGCATTTTCTTCAGTGCTTGTTACGTTCTGTGTTTATTTTTGATAGCAAGCACCCCCGTGGGTGTGATGTGGTATCTCATTGTGGTTTTGAATTGCATTTCCCTGCTTGGTGGGGATGTTGAGTATATTTTCTTGTGCTTGTCAGTCATTTGTGGGTCTTCTTTGGGAAAATGTCTGTTCAAGTCCTTCACAAGTCCTTTCTTAATCAGGTTATTTGTTCTTTTGTTGTTGAGTTGTAGGCACTCTTTACATATTCTGGCTACTAACTCCTCATCAGATCTGTGATTTGCATATATGTTCTCCCAGTCCACAGGCTGCCTTTTCACTCTGTTGATTGTGTCTTTTGATGCACAGACGCTTTTAGGTTCTAAAAATACTCTAATTTGTCTAAATTTACATCTGTCTCCTATGCTTTTGATGTCATATCCAAAAAATTATCACCAAATTCAGTATCATGGACTTTCCCCCTATGATTTCTTCTAAGAATTCATAGTTTTAGGTCTCACATTTGAGTTTTTTATTCATTTTGACTTAATTTTTGTATGTGGCATAAGGTAAGGGTCCAACCTCACTCTTCTGCATGTGGAGATCCGTTTTCCCAGCAATGTTTGCTGAAGAGACTGTCTTTCCTCATTGAATGGTTTTGGCTCCTTTGCCGAAAGTCACATGCCTGTATATGTATGTGAGGGTTTATTTTGGTGCTCTGTGTCCCATCGGTCCACACTTGTCCTTACGCCAAAACCCACACGGCTTTGACTACTGTATCTTTGTAATAGTGTTTTTTCTAAGCTGCTAAGCTTTGAGATCATTTGTCTCATCACAATAGACAGTAACAAACAAAAAGTCCACGATGGTTTCCTAAGTCTTACCTGTGGCTTACAGTTGAGCCACATGTGAGATTCTCACGGCCGCTGGTTACCCATCCTTGGCCACATTTAGCAAACCTCAGATCTGCCTGTAAGCTGGGGCATCGCACATACCGGCCAGATGTTTCTGGTGGACCTAAACTGGCCGCGTCCCAACTTAACTGAAATCCTCCCACACGGCGGTAGCGATCGGATACAGAAGGTGTCCGACATCTGACAGAGCTGGTGAAGGAACACTTCGTGATGCGGAAGTCAAGGAAAATCTCCTATTGGTCGTTTACATTTGTTCAGAGTATGCTAAACGGCTGACTTCCTTCATTCTGTGAATCCGATACAAGTCTCTCTCCCCCTTCTGTTGTTAGGGGAGATGCTGCCCAGCGTACCTCCCACCCCACAATTCCTTCATGGTCCACGTCACCAATTCCGCTTCATCTTGGGTTTTCTGGTCTCCGTGCTCATGTGCTCACGTGCCGTTACTTCTCCCACCTTAAAGAAAACCCTCTCCTGCCCCTATGTCCCTTCCACACAGCCCTGCACACTGGCTCCCAAACTTCCCAGGCCTCCAGACCTCACACTGGCTGTTCCCTCCGCCTGAAACGTCCTTCTTCCAGAGGTCCACGTGGTTCTGTCTCCACACTTCCTTTGGGTCTTGAACTGAACATCGCTTCCTCGGGGAGACAGTCTCTGGATGCCCCTTCTGGGCTGCAGCCCTAACCCACCTTCACCTAAACGTGTCCCTCTCTCCATCCTGGAATGTTTTCAATGCCCTAGGGATACAATGACTGTATCTCAAGAACCTGGAACAGGTCCTGAATACAGCAGGTGCTTAATAAATGCTTGTAACTAGTCAGTGAACACGTGTGCATCCCCGTGACTCAACGATTTCAAATCACTCCTCATGATCCGGTTTGGTTTCGTTCTGATTACGAACGAACGGGAGGTCCGTGGCAGGAATTTGTGGAAACACAGAACACTGTAGAGGGGGATTCAGAATCTGGCGCTGTCCTGCCCTGCGGAGGAGGCAGCCGCTAACGCTTCACGACGTATCCTTGCAGTCTTTCTTCCAGAGCTCACAGCTTGGTGACAAGCGGCTCAGACCGTGCATCGTGCATGAGTTTGCTTCTCAAAGCTCTCCTTATGTCCACCGTCACACGTCATCAAGTGGCCTTCTAAAGGACGGACGGTCAAGGTTGGTTGCTGCTCAAGCAGACCCTGCCTGAGGCCTGTGGGGGAACAAAGCCGGGGCCCCGCCCGCACCAGCGTGGACCCCAAGTACTGAGCCCGAGCCAGCTGCAGGAGCCAAGGCAGAGCATCTCCCAGGGCTTCAGCAGGAGAGGGTCCCCGGGGCAGAGAGTGTGGGGACAGAGGAGCTTCTCCTGTGGATTCGCAGCCATTCCTTGGGCAGACTGGGTCGAAGTCCGGACAGGTGCCGGGAAGTGGATAAAGGGGCCAGGTTCTGCGCAGGAGGTGTGGGGACAGGGCAGGTTGGGGGGTGGGGGGCTGCAGAGGAAAACCCTGGTTTCTCCTGCCACGGTCCCTCCCTCTTCCCTACGCCCCTCGGCCTGCTCCGAAACGGCACCTAACAAGTGTGATCACGATAATTTACTGTGTTTCAGACGTGTTGCGTTTACAGAATGGGTTACAGGAATTAATCGCTCTCAAGTCTGGGTGCGTAGAGCCTGCTGCTCCCGGGGGGACCGGGGATCACGCTTAAGAGCAGGCATGTCATCCTCCTAGACGTCGCAGTCTCAATCCTGGTCACCCCGAGAAATACCGGGGCTCGTCTTCAGTCACTGTCACCTGCGCCCTCGTGGGCCGTGGGCTCAGCCTGGCCCCCACTCTCTGTCTCCTTCTCTTGGTCTCGTCTCCCATCTCCCCACGCGGCGCACACCTCCCCACACGGGGGGATGCGTCGGGAGCACCTGGGGTTCCCGCTGAGCCCGGTCGTAACACGTCCCTGATTTGATGACCCCTGTGTAAAGTTACTCTGCTCTCATCCTTGGTCAAAGGAGGAAGAGAGGGAGGGAGGGAGGGAGCAGAGACAGAGGAAAGAGGTCTCTCCCCCTTGATTTGTAGCTTCGCTAGCTAACCACTATTCAATGTATTTTCCAATCCTCTGCTCCCTGCTCTTTCGCAAGACGTGTGCTGGTGCCTCTTTCCGACGTCAGAAACGACTCTTTAAATCAAGCTTTGGCTTGTACACACTCCCCACTCTCAACCGGAGGGCTAGCCGAGGGCTGCTCGGGGTCTCGGGGAGGAAAGTGTCTGCGTCCTGCCTTCGCCAGGGAACGGCATGCGGCTACTCTGTCGGGAAACAGGATCTGCTCTCCCTGGAGGGCAGGACGGCAAAGCTCGCGCCTCTGTTTTCCAAGCTCGCAGCACCCAGGCTAGAGAACGACCCCCCCGTCAAGGAGGACGAAGCCAGAGGCCCTGAGCCCCCAAGCCCCTCTCCCTGCCCCACGGCAGCTGACAGTGGCCCACGCCCCCCCAACCCCGCTTCCAAGATGTGTCTTTGGCTTGGGGGACAATAAGTGACTTGGGCTGTTCATAAGAAAGAGAAAGAAACCACAGATAAAATATCAAAAATAAAATCATCCTAAACTCTGACATCCGATTGTTTCAGATCTCTCTATTTAACAGAGACATACCTGGCCCCTATAGTTCATATTGCTGCCCTTTCCCAAAATGTCATCTGCTGCTTCAGGGAACAGAGGGAGGCTGGTCAATATGAGGCCGCCAAGCAGCCCGGCATTTGCACATGGCGAAGGAGGCGCGGGGGCACCACAGAGCTGTTTCTCCCAGACTTTGGGGCTCACACTCCAGCGTGCGTGTTGGTCACGGTCTGAAAGTCAGGCAAAACCCAGAGATAAAGGAAGCGCCGTGGAGGAACGGTGCACTGACCCGCGTGTGCGTGTGTGACGGGGGAGGCTCCCTGCATCACGCGCGTGCGGCACAGCATAGAGCAGGTGCAGGATCCGTGGTTTCCTTCGAGACACAGCCCACGTCTTCAAAGACCTCGCAGGCCGGCCGGCTGCTCCGGGCTGTGTTTCCACTGCCCTCTGGGGAACCTGGGGGAAAGGGCGAGGGGCCGTAGTGTGAGGAGAAAGGGCCCAGGGACAGAACCACTGGCAGGGGTCTCTTCTGGAAGACCCGTGAGCGCCAGGAGGAAGTGCCCTCGCCTCAGGGCACTGGAGAGGCCCAGCCACAGCACTTGCCCACCAGACACTTCCGGTGCCTGAGGGGCTTACTGGGGTGCGAGGGGACGGGGCGCCACGCGATGGAGTTCTGTCCTTGCGTTGAAGCGGCGGCCATGGAAGGGATGGTGATCCGGGGAGCAGAGCGGGCACGCCGCCCTCCAGGTGCAGGAGCGAGGCTCCCGGGCCCTCCGTCCGGCAGCAGCCCCTGACGGGAGCGCCGGGGCACAGGCCTCTGCTCCACCCTCGCAGACACGCGTCCGCGGCTCCCCCAGAAACACCTCACCCGGGACCGCCGCCACGCGGAAGCCACTGATCCTCCCCTCGTTCCACACCCACCCCTGCGCTGCCCCCTCCTGCCCCCACGTCTGCTTCCAGAAGATGGGCTAAACGTGGGGTGCGCTTGGCCTGTCTGTCTGTCCAGCACCGTCCACCCGGCTCCCTGTACTCGAAATATCTCCTCCAGGTCGGCCAGTCCAGACAGTGATGGAGATTCTCTCCCCTGGCCGGGCGTGGGCGAATCTGGGTCGCCCAATTCGGAACCGCAGACCTGCAGCCCCCCCCCCCCATATCACGCAGCCTTTGTTCGCGGTGCTCTGCATTCAGGCAAAGTCCCATCGGCGAGAAAGTGCTGTTAAGTGTCATGGGTAGGCTGTGTGCAGAGTTCGTAAGGCCCGATTGTGTTCCAGTAAAGACCAAACAGAAGCTAAAAACCAGCGTCGAGGAGACAAAATAAGCACATCCGTTACTGATACTCCACTGACCCTTGCCAAAGATTAACTTCGTCTTCTACCTGATGGTTTGCAAGACAATGAATGAGCTAAATGTCATGTTACTTTAACTAATATATGGGACGGTTTGCTATTCATAAGAATATGGGTTTCAGAAGCTTTGAATTTCCCACCAAGATACGAACCTTGATCAATATTTCCTCCAGTTAATATGTGATACGAACGTACAGAATATTTTAAAGGAACACTCCGGAATTAAGTCTGAATAAAAATATAGCTGTTCTGAAGTAACCAAGCCGATAGAAGGACTTTCACGCCATGTACATGAGATTGTAAAGTAGTAAAGGCCCCGGGAAGCCCTTCTAGGAAGGCGAAAGATTCACTTCCCTTTCTCGCAAACAAATAAATAAAATCTTTAAAAATAATAACAAAATAAAATAAAATAATCTTTGAAGAGAGACTACACAACGCCCTCATCCATTCTTAAAAGGGAACTGGAAGATGTGTATTATTTTTCTTCTATTTTCTCAATAAAATCGCTATAGAAATTTGAGGTGATTTGGTTTTCATTTAAGCGTCGGCGCGTTTCTCCTCTGCAGTGACGGTCTTAGGTCACCGTGTGCAAAGGAGGCCGTCATATTAGCATACTGGCTGTGACACATTTATTCCCCGGTACACAAGTCAAATATGTCAGAGAATGAATGGATCTCAGTGTAATTTATAAGAATTTTATTACCAATGATTCTACTTTTTTTTTTTTTATCTAAAACCAAAACTGCAGGTCATTTTAAAGTGAGGGGATACTAAATGAAAAATACCTTGTTCCTCTGGTTATGCTGGGTTATTGTTTCGAGTTATACTTTCATCTTTTTATGACACGGCAAAGATAACAAAAATGAGGGGAAAGAAAACAGAAGCAGCTCAGGGGGTGCCTGGCTCCCCCCGCGTCGTCCTTCCCGCCTTGTCCCATCCCCGCAGCCGAGAGGATTGCCCTACAGACTGCGGGCAGAAGTCCTGACAAGAACTCTGGTGGCCCCAGACCCGAGCAGGGTCCTGAGGCCCCTCAAGGTCACAGTCCCCGGCGCGGACACCCCCACGGCCCTCGGCAGGAAACAAAGCTGTCTGTCCCGTAACCAGAGATAAGAGGCTTAGCCTTGACCTCCCCCCTAGCCAGCTTCACCCGCACTGTGGGGACATCTAGTCCCACTCTACGGGCGGGGACTCTTCCAGAGGCCTGGGACTCCGCGAGGGTGGGGACCGGCGTGAGGGCGGCGCGTGGAAGGAGGAGGAAAGCGCTTTGGGAGGCGCCTTAAGAGCTCCGGACGCTCGTGGAAGCGGAAGTGCTCTGGTCTCTGCTTGGGCGCCCTCCGACCTCTTCCGCGACTGTCTGGGGAGGCGACACTCCCGGGCCGTTGTTGCGCGGCCTCAGAAAGCGCCGTGGCTACACGGTCCTGATGGTGAATGCCACGGTTACCTGTCGCCGTGTTTGTCTGTGTTTGTCTGCAGATGGTTTGGGGGAGAGGCGTCCGCAGCCCTCCCGCAGCCAAGCAGCGACTTCAGAAAGGGCTTGGGCGAGGGCCGGCAACTGCAGACACAGAAAGCGTGGGGGGCGGAGATGCCACTGGGAAGGCCTGCAGCCAGACAGCAGAGGGTCAGCTGCAGGGAGATCCAGGGGACCCCGGTCCTTCATCAAGAACTTGCCGACGCCGTCCCTGCGCCGGGGACACCGCAGCACCTGAAACATTTCCAGCGGCCTAAGCGACAGCGAGGCCATTTCAACAGTAAACCCCACGCGGCCCAGAACACTCAAACCCTTTCACCGTCAGTCAGAATGGAAGGTTGCAAGCAGGTGTGGGTGTCAGAGGCTCTGAGCAGGGAGACACGGCCCGAGCCAACAGTGAGGCCCAGCGTGTTTGTCAGCTCGGGTCCCCGTAGCAAGCAGCCCAGCCTGGGGGCTCCCTCCACAGCAAGCCTGCATTGCCCCTGTCCTGCGGGCCGGAAGCCTGAGGCCCAGGCGAAGCCAGGGCTGGTTGGTGTCTCCCGGGGCTTCTTTCCTGGACGTGCGGATGCTGTCCCCTCCCCGGGTCCTCACACGGTGGTCACTCCGTGCAGGTATAGGACTTCAAACCCTCTTCCAATCGGGGCCCTTGTCACACTGGATCAGCGTCCAACCTCGTGACCTCCTTTTCCCTTCCCTGCCGCCCTGAAGATCCTGTCTGCGAACACACTCACATCCTGCTGTCCTGGGGGTCAGGCTTCAGCATCTGACTTTGGGGTGGGCACAGTTGAGCCCGAGTATCTGGGGCACACGCATCGGCACACCGATGGAAGGGGACACAGGACGGGGAGAAGGGAGGGAGGGGTGGGAGGTAGGGGCAGGACACACCAGGTTTTGTCCACCAGAGTCCAGCAGCCAGGGCCCCGTATGCATTTAGGAACGCTCCTCGGGGGCTGTGCTGAGAAAGACGGTGGAGGAGGGGGCATGGGGCGGCGGCCGGGAGGACGGCCGGGAGCCCAAGCGCCTGTGCTCGGGGAGGTCCGGGCGGATTGCAGAAGGCGTCCAGTGGGCACGATGCACGGGACCTGCGGTGCCCTGGCCCCGGGGCGTGAGAAGAGCGGCAAGGTGCACGAGAAGATGTCCGTCTGTGTGTCGCTCGACTCCCGCTCTCCGTGTTTCCGTGTTTTCGCGAGCCCTCCAGAAGCCCTCGGTGGCAGAGGGACGGACCAACAAGCCAGCCCCTCGGACCCTGGCATGTGCCAGAGCAGGAGAGCTTGGAGCCCACCACGTTGACCCGGGGGACCCCACACAACCGGACCCAGGGCGGTTCGCTTTCCCAGCCCAGCAGCTTTGGACCAGTGGCAGCCCCGTCACACAACAGTGTGTGTCTCACATCCCAAAGCAGATCCGCTGCAAGTCGCTAACATCCCAAACGGCTTGTTCACATGTGATTAGATAGCAAAAAAGGCTCGCCGTCGCTGCATTTGTAGGGCGCTCTCAGCGGTGAACTTCCATCCCGCACATTCCTGCACACGGCCCTGTGCCGTGAGCCACGAACGTGGGACTCTTGCGGGCAAATTAATCCCTCCCTTCGTGGGGCCTTTCCAGGGCGCGTGAGCCCAGGAGGAGCCGGGCCATGAGTGCGAGCCGTGGTCTTGCGCAAGCCCACCGCCTGCTTGTGCCACCTTGGAAGCAGGCTCTGCCGGGGAAGCTTGTCTCTTCCTCACACCATTGTTTGCTTGGTGGCGGAGTATCCCCGTCGGAGATGGGTGCGGCCCCGACCCAACTGTGGTCCATGTTGCCCGACGGCCGCTTTAAGTCCCTCAGAGTTCCCGGTGCCCATGACCTGGGACTCCGCTAGCTCACATCAACACGTGTGGGCTGTGTCTGCACACGGGCATGTGTGCCGCAAACAAGGTTTGCCGGCGTGTTCACGGCTGCCCTTCTCGTGGGAGCGGAAGCCAACTGAAGTCGGTCTGGGTGCCCGACAGGAGGAGGTGGGTAAAGGAGTCACAGTCACCCAAGCGTGGAACACGTGTGTCGTGAGAACAACGGGGCGGGCCTGCCGGTGCCGACATCGGACCTTCTCCAAGGTGGGCCACTGAGCGTTTGCTGGGACCTCATCTTTACACCCCATGTCATGTGCCTCCAGTGACCCTGTGTCATAAAGGACTCCGGGAAGGCACACAAGACACCCGTGGATCTCGGTTTTAGGGGCGGGCACGGCAGACGTAAGGTACCTTCCTTCCAACGGGTCTGTTCTTGATATAGTCTTTGTGAATAGGTCTTCAATTTGCAACGACTACATTGTTTTACTTTAGAATATTTTTAAAGAGTTCTCCATCCCTTAAGTTTGGTAACGGGGGACAAATACTTCGGAAGGGCTTCAGACACCGCCACAAGGTTAGGAAAGGGTCTGTGCAGATCTGTGCCCCGATGTCCCTCTCAAGTCGAGCCAGTAAATTAAATTACCTCTTATTTCTAGGTCCATTTGTTTAATCACCCTTAGTTCTTTTGTTATTGGGGGAAGGGCAGGCTGGGGAAGCAGGACGGACATAAGCGGGTTTGGGGGAGAAAGACACGGGTGTGGGGGCCCCCATGGGCCCGCAGCTTCTGCTTGACTATGCTCTTTTCTAAACCACGATGCGTGCCGTGTCCTACGAGGGGCGCGCCCTTTAGGAAAAGCCTCTGCCCCAGGAGCTCAGCATGCGAGCGCGGTCTGGAGGAAGCCTCGGGCTTTGCGGCAGCTCATCGGGCCCTCCGCAGCCCAGCCCAGGGTCCGGGAGCCCAGAGCCAGGCTGCACCTGACCTGAGTGGGGGAAGGGTACAGGGCAGTGGGCAAGGCCACGGAGGACGACCCTGCAGAGCCCCCAGCCCGTGCCTGGTCAGGAGGAAGGCGTAGCCCCTTCTGGGCTTCAGAGCTATCCCCGGCTCCAGCCTCCCGGCCACAGTCAGACAGCCCAGTGTCTCGGGGTCTGGTGTGGACAGAGCAAGTAACACTGATTTGCTTTAAATGATTCCATCTTTGGAGCGTATGTCTGGGTGGCTCAGTGCGTTGAGCGTCCGACTCTCAGTTTCAGCTCCCGTCATGATCTCAGGGTCCTGGGACCGAGCCCCATGTGGGTCCGCAAGCCCTGTGTCCTCTCGCGCTCAGCAGGGACTCAGCTTCCGATCCTCCCTCCTTCTCCCTCTGCCCCTCCCCCGCGCGCGTGCACGCACACACACGCACACACACGCACACACGCGGGCATTCCCTCTCTCTCTCTCTCTCTCTAAAATAAATAAATAAAATCTTCAAAAGCAAACGGCTCGGTCTTTGGGACATTCTTTCACCGTGATCGAGAAGCATCATGATATTATACACGAGGCGCCGGCTGCTCAGAGCCTTTTTTTTAAAGTAGCCTGTGAATCTGAATGACACGTGTGACACGCAAACGTTTAAACTGTTCTATTTAGAACTGTCACTTTATGGGCACTCGTAACTTTAGTATTTTCTTACTAAAACGTCATTAATCTGGAACCAGTGGAAGCAAACGGCACTTCCCCGGGCCCCAGGTTTCCCGTCAGGACTCCTGACTGTCCGTGGCCGCTGGCCAACACCGAGTCCGGCCACCAACCCCAGTCTTTCAACTCTTGGCAGGAGCAGCCTTGTCACAAAAATGTTCCTTTACAAAGAGAACGGTATTATTATTTAAATACTTTAATGCACATTCTACTTATTGCTATAAATCTATTTTACAGATCCTGTCTTACAAGATCAATCAAGGAGAAGGGTGAGGGGGTTTCCATAGCACCAAACTTGAAGCCTGAGAATTTCCGCAGCTACATTTAATATGATGATTTGTCATTTATTTCATTTTTATTAGTATTTTTAGCAGCTTTACTATTATGTGAGCTTTGTGATGCGATGGATTTTGCTACCTGGTTTTAGCCACACACACCACAGAGAGCCAAGTTAAGAACATGCAGACGGCTTCCTAGAGAACCCATTTCAGGGTTATATTTCATATTTCAGGGAACTCTTCCTTTAAACAGAGATGGGAGGGAACGCTTCCCTCCGGGGCCCACAGCTTGGCATAGAAATGGCAGCGCTGGGGGGAGGTAGGGCGTCAGAGCTTGGGTTGAGGCACGTTGAATGCAGTTGAGAAGCAGACGGTAGGACGTAAGTCTATGGAAAAAACAGTAATCGCGGCTTCAGTTCAGACCCTGATCATGGTGACCCTGGTCGTGATTAGCCAATCGTGATCAGCTCAGTACACTCACCGTCTGGGATTTCCATTATTTGTGGGGATAATCGCCAGCACCACGTACAGATGCTCACCCGTATTAACAGCGACGTTCTTCATGCTGACAGTGGCGCGTATGACACCCCAGTACAGGGGGCTAGGAACCCTCGGCCTTCCCGTGGGCACCCCGAGTCCTGAACGTGACGTGTGCCCCTGAGACTGACTGCGTGCCGGGCGCACCTGCTGACCGTGGCTGAAGCCCACCCCGTTCCCGGGGCCGTGCGTCCCCCGACCGTGCGCTCAGCTGTCCACGCAAGATTGATGGAGCCCTCGGCCGCCCGCAGCTTTTGTCTCTTATCACCCAACGCCGTTAGACCTTTGTCTAGTTTCACGCGAATTAGCTGCTCATCAGCCCCAGGACGGCAAGCCCGCGCGCAGCTGCCCCTCTCAAACTGTGAGTACTTTAAACCTGTTTGGCCCCAACTTCCCCGCACATCATCTCCCTTTGTCAGCTGAATTGTTTATCAATTCAGCTAGTTTATCACCGAGCCATTTATTTCACTCAACGACCCGCGCGGCCCCGGGAACGTCCCAAGCACCGATCGATGCCCTGGCCCCGGCCCAAGCCCTCCAGTTACGGCACTCGCCCGACTAACGAGCTTCCGTGGCCGGGGTTTCTGTTTGTGTAACCACTGTGCTAAGAGGCGGTGGGGAATCTAACAGCCCTCCAAGACCGAGGGTCGGCTCACGTAGAAGTGTTTGCTCCTTCGGACCCGACGCGATGACTAAAATGGGAAACAAAGCTTAAAAGAGGAGGTTCTTGAAGGCGGAGCCGCTGACAGTGGGCCTGGGGTCGTGTCCAGCGGGCAGGTGTAACGAGGAGGTGGGCCAGGCCGCGTCGACCCCTCCCCGCCGGGACCAAAGCCCCCCATCCCACCTGCCCGCAGCCAGTGTTCAAGGACACGACGCCCACCAGGCACCTCGCTCCAGCCAGCAGAGCCGCGCCGGGCTCTCCGGATACAAGTGTGTTCTAAAAAGTTGCGGGTATTTATAGTTTAAAACCTGTGAAATCTTCCTCCCTTTCCTCTGTTCAGTTTCTGCTGCACACAGAGGTGAAAAGGTTAGCCCACATTTTAAAATAGAAAGCAAATATGGAACGAGTGCTTTGAGTCATGGCTTGGGTTCAGTTGTGTAAGGAAATTGGAATTTGCTGAAATGTGTTCCAGAGAGGATTCTAAATTTCTCAAGGATTAGGCACTTGAAGACAAATGCATTCCCTTGTCCTGGGATCCCTTCAGGGCCTGCGTGTCGTGCGGAATTCGTCCGTGGCTTCCTCAAACCGCCTCACTTCTTGGCCACGGGCCTTGACGTCCTGCAAGGGGTCCCGGTCCCTCCTGTGTGCTCACGCACCCTGCAGAAAGGGGACACGGCTCTGGGCTGGCTGCTTTCGCCGGCTTCTGGGTCCACGCGGTCATTCAGGGTTTATCAAACCAGCAAGGATGTTTGGCCCAGGAGCAGTTACAAAGTAGACGGGTATGAGAGCCTTCAGTTAAGGGACAAGAGAAAAGGGAAGTCTAGAGCTTTCTGTCTGAAACTGATGTGCTCATGCTTGTTTCTGGCGACGTCTGAAAACCTGAACAGCTTAGGAAGTGTCCTTTGGCCATCGTTACTATATTTGACTCACACTTTGCACTGAGAGAAGGAGAGAGAGACACGAGCACATGCACACACGTGAGCGCACACACACATACGGACACACATACATTGTTTCAGTACAAACTTCCACACGGAACCTTATGACAATCTGTTCCCTTCTACTGCTTCTCTGAGCTCCGGAAAATATTTTTAGGGTTTCTTAGAGGTTCGGGCCGTTTTTCAAAAAAATCTTTTAGTGGCTGAGAATCCTGTCTTCCGTTTTTCACTCTCTTCTCAAAAAAAAAAAAAAACAACGGTCAGAAAGAAGCCTGTTTTTCTGTCACAGATTTCAGAAGGGCGGGGACTTTGACTCACAATCTTTGAACCCCACGGGAGGAACTGGGCGTCTGTGCTTTGGAGAACCACGTAGAAATTTACTTCCCTTGTCGAAGGTCATTAAAATATGCTGTTTCCAGTCTGGAGGGGCACTCGTTCCCCCGAGAGCTTGGCCGCACCTTCTCCTCCCCTAAGCCACGGATGCGGTGCTTCATGCCGGCCTCGCCGGGTCTTGGGAGAGGGCAGCTCCGAGAGCTTCTCCCCTGGGACGAGTGCCGTCTGCGGGACGCCCGCTGCACGGGCTGCCTGGTGGGGCCTCTCCACCGTTTCCCGACGCGACGGTCTGTCTTACCTACATCTCTCTGCTCACCCAAGCCGAGCTGCCGTTCCCACGCTTGAGCTCGAGGAAGCTCACGATGTCTTTCTGTCTCCTTCCTATCCTCCTCCGTTTGAAAACAGGAAGGCCGTGTAGAGCTAGCCTAGTGAACCGGGCCGTCTCGTTGTGTCAGGGTCCGTGGTATGATGCTGGTAAAGCAGGGGCAGAAACGCTGAGGGTTTTCTTCCCCCAGGAGCCGTCCTGGGCCGGAGACCCACGTGGCCCTGTGACTGAGCTGATCCCGCTTCCTGCTTCCCACCCTGTGGGCTCCGTCCCCGCCGCGGTGGAGGGACGCGTGGAGGGTCGCAGCTCCCTGACTCACACACCTACAGCCTCCCGCCGGTGGAGACCAAAAATCGAGATCAACAGTCACACAAATTATGTGGGTCGTTCATGTAGGTCAACACGTGGTTTCCTTCTTTTCATCTTCCAGTGCCTCCTTCTAGAATCATGATCCAAAAGTGCCATCGGCTTGGTCGGTTTGAGATCTGTGCAAGACACAACTTCAATGTTCTGAGAAATAATTTCAATTTGGAACCAAGAATCACTTCCCAACGTTGCAGGAACCGAAGTTGCAAAGTGAGCTGTGTTTGCGCTCAGACATGGCCCTATGCGTTCTCACACTGCCTGTTTCCAGTGTGGGACCTTGAACAAGAGCCAGTCCTCATCTCTGAACCAGGAATGACGGATAGCCCACAAGAAATTCTGAAAACATGCAAAATTATGTATATTGCATTAGTCATCTCTTTCCACTCAAACAAACCCATGATTAATTGCAACATTCCAAATAATATGCTTCTTAGATCCTTTTTCTGCCCTAAATAGTTGGGCCTACTTTGAAGAGCGGGCACACTTTTCAGGAGCCTGCCCTGTCCACAGCCCTTGCCACCGCGACCCTGAACACAGAGCCATCGGCATCAAGGTGCCTCCGTTACCCACTGACCTGGATGTTTGTCCATTTTAGTAAATACGTGGCAGTTAAATCTCAGGTCTCATGCTCTCACCCCCTTCCCCTGGGGGACGCCCTCGGTGGACGGCGGTAAACAGTCTGACGCGCATCCTGTCCTCTCCGGGGTGGCCGTGAGTGTCTGCGGCACGTTCTGAGCCCGAAGGAGCAGGACTGCAGGGCTGGGAGGTGGAGACCAGGTCGGCTTGGCCGGCAGGTACTGCGGCTGACCTCATGGAGGGCCGGGGACAGAAGACAATGACCAGCCTGGGGAGCGAGCGATGCCTAACACCGGACGATGCGCTTGGTGTTTGGGGTGGGATCATTTTCGTCTGTGGGTGATCGGTTGGTTTTCGGAACACACCTTCAGCTGATGGTTTCTGCGTATGTGTTTGTCCTTAAAGTGTGAACGGCGGGGCCGGCCGCCTCCTTCACCGACGGCCCGCTTGGCAGAGTCTAGGTGTTACTTGGCGGC
Organism: Eira barbara; assembly: GCA_020311275.1. NCBI lineage: Eukaryota > Metazoa > Chordata > Mammalia > Carnivora > Mustelidae > Eira > Eira barbara. The sequence continues at coordinate 1,406,280 of JAHRIG010000494.1, read as the reverse complement.
TCCTGGAAAACGCTGAAGGGAAATGAGACCCGCGCCTAACCCACTCGCTCCCCATTGGTGCTTCAGTCTCTAAAGTCTCTAGAGGGACCTGTGTGTGGGCAGCGTCCTGACGTCTGTCCGTCTTTTTTCCCTTAATGGAATCGTGCTGTGCTGTGGTAGGAACGCTTCACACAGACCTACCCCCCAGCAGAGGACCTGCCCGGTGCAGCGTTGCTGACCCTGAGCCACGGGTCTGCCTGCTGCCTTTCCCTCGGGATTTGCATCTGGGGAGACAGTCCAACAGGACATAAATGTGCTCGGGCGCCGCTGTGAGCCTGGCAGCGGCGGTGGCACACACACAGGGTCCCGGGGAGCATCGCCTCACTGCAGAATCACAGGGTGACCCGATTCTCTCACCTCATTTTCTGGGGCAGATAGGATGACCCTGAGGCCAAACAATTTGCCCAAAGCCACAGAGAATTTATTGCAGAGCAAGGACTAGAATCTGTGCACCCTAATTCCTGGGTTAGGGCGATTTTTATGTTCTTAGCTGTGTCAGTCTGCCTCCCTGAGTGTTGGCCTTCCCGGGAGAGGCGAGGAAGACGTGGTGAGCTCCACCACCATACCGGCTCTGGGACTTTCTTATGCAAGTTGCCGGGGAAAGGAGCTCGAGGAATCATGCTGCACGTGCTCTGGCCTGAAGGGAACGGACTGGAGAGACATTCATTCCAGCCAATGTGACCTGGACGCAAAAACTACATCTTTGCTGTCCAAGGTAAACGTTTCCTCCTGAAACAACACAAACAGCTGATTTATTCATGTAAGTCAGGACGACACGAAGCCCGCACTTCATCTGTGAGATGGGGCTGTCGTACCTTCTCACGACGCCCTGAGACCTGACACTTTCCACGTCTCTTACGGCACTTTCAAGGGGTGACTCCAGAGCGGTCCCAACCCCTGCAAAATAGACAGTCACCCATCACCATTGCGGGGGGAACACTGCAGCTTTCTGGGGAAAAAAAAGATTATTATAGGATCCGTGCAGAAGCAGTCCCCAGTTACAGAGTTCAGGGAAGAGAAATTTTTATTTTCAAAATACATTCCTGTGTCCCAAAATCTCACCCTGGGACCTGGCCTCTCCCAGAGGTGCTCGTGATAGAGTTACCTCTGGCAAAGGACACCCTCCTCCGGACATAGCCTCAGGGCAGGGTTAGAGTGAAACCTTCCCCGGGGGATCTTCGGGGCACGGTGCTGCTGGGAAAGGACAGTAGGCTCTCCGCTCGCCCCTGCAAATGCATCTAGACGCAGGGGACAGCCTGCATGACATCAACAGCATAGGAGTGATCTCACTCCTGTCGGGTCCATGACCCAGCCCTGGTTAAGATGACCAGCAAGTCGTTACGGTGGTAGCTGGCTGGTCCCTCCGTGTGCTGGGGATTTCGATGGGCTCATCTGGAACTGGGAGGATGAGGGGATAAATTCCATGGGAAGAAGATGGCAGGTCAAGGGTGGAGTATGGAGGTACGCGTCCCGGAAGTGACCAGAGCACCCACCGGTTTGTCTGAATTGGGGATGTCGCACAGGGAGGAAAGCACAGATAAAAGAGTTTTCAGAACCCCGAGAGGGCGCAGCACCGTGGAGAGCCCAGAGTATAGACTCGGCTTGCGGCTTGCGTCGGGCGTGTTGCTTAATGCTCTGAGCGCACCTGCTTTGGGTCAGCCTGGGTGCGGATGGAGATACCCGCCTTGGAACATTTGTGAGGGGAGCAGGGAGACAGGGCAAGCAGAAAGGAAGGCTGGTAACCGTCACGACGAAGGAGACAGGGAGCCCCCGAGCCGTCCACGTAGCACGTGTCCCGCGTTTGATGGCACGTGTGGAGCCCATTAAGTAACAGAGAACCGGAGCATGACTTCCCATGCTGAATGCCGGCCCACACAATCTGTGGCTCTGAAACCTGGAATCCAGAGTGCTGGGTGGAGAGCGAGTGAGTATGGCCAGCGAAACCTTCCCCTCCATGGCCATCGTGAGGCATTAACATAAAACCGCCCCAATTAACCCGGTCACACAAGATGAGGGTTTACGGGCCCAGAAGCGGCCCTTGAGTGATTCCCTGTCACCTTGACTGCAATCATCCATTCGGTCAGGACAGATTCAAGCCGAAATAATAGCACAGAGCAAATCTCTCGTTAGTGCTTCCGTGCATACGAGCTCTAATTAGCTCTGCTCGGGAAGGGGCGTGTCTGGTGATCGCAGGGGCTGAGGGAGGCGAGGACCCTCGGCCACCGTGTGTGCACCGCGGGCCTCCACGGACCGAGGTCACATGATTTCTCATCCAAACCAGGACACTCCGCAAAGTGAAAGAAAGCACTATTAATAATGACACGGGGACAATAGGCATAAACTGGGGCTGTCCCGGCAACTGGGGACATGTGGTCACCACCTCTGAGGATAAATGACAAGGACCGCCCCCTCGGTCTTTGATCTTCTGATGGCCTGAGCTCTCTTTGCAAAAATGAAACGGCAATGCCCCATATTTGTTGTGGAGATCTGGCTCCCCAGAAATGTAGCCCAGGGCATGTCTCTTGCTGTTAGAGCTGTCCCAGATCGTGACTGATGCAGCCAGAGGAAAATGACGACGAGTTCGGTGCGTGTGTAGGAGCCAGACGCACGGAAAACCGACCTCCTTTGCTTTGTTGGTGACACTGAGGGGACATCCAGCTCAGGACAGCAGTTCTGGGGTCAAGCCCTGGGAAAAATTCCAGGGGCCAGCTCTGGGGGACAGCTCTGGGGACAGCTCTGTGGGACACAGCTCTGGGGACAGCTCTAGAGACAGCTCTGGGGGACAACTCTAGGAACAGCTCTGGGGGAACAGCTCTGGGGGGGCAGTTCTGGGAACAGCTCTGGGAGGACGGTTCTGGGGAACAGATCTGGGGGGACAGCTCTGGTGGGACAGCTCTGGGGCAATAGATCTGGGAACAGATCTGGGGACAGCTCTAAAGGGGCGGCTCTAGAGGGATGGCTCTGGGGGGCAACTCTGGGGATAGCTCTGGGGAGAGACAGATCTGGGGACAGCTCTGGGGAGAGAGATAGCTCTGGGGGGGAGCACGGGAGTTCTGAATGCCCCAGGCCGTAAGACATGCGAGGTGTAAGGCATTTGGAGGGAGGTCAGTGCAGAAACTGGATGGGGAGGCGAGGGGGCTGTGATGCCAGATGAGAGAAAGGCACTCCCGGCTGGGACAGAGCTGCCAGTGGAGAAGCTCACAGGTTGGATCCCCGCCCCCTCCCCCCACAGGAGAAGGTGCCTCCCATGAAGTCTGCCAACTTGCCAGGAAGGGGTTGCAGTGGGTGGGGCCTCCCCGAGGTCTGTGGAGCTGAGCCTGCAAGAGGCTGCAGAGGAAGGCGAACCCCACCGCCCCCTGCACTCACTCACCCCCGGGCTCCCTCTGACGCACCTGGGCTGTTGTGCTGGACGCGGGTGATGGAGGGACAGGAGCCCACTCGGGCTGTGCAGGTGGAGACTTGGGCCCACGCAGGGACCACCGCCTCCCACATCACCTGCTGCGCTGCTGATGCTGATGACGGACCTGTAGTGTCCGCACACCGGGCAGCTCGCTCCCTGGGCGTCCCTGCTGCCCTCCCCCGGCAGGTCCGCAGGGAAGCAGCCACGTTCACAGCCGTAGGGTGGTTCTCTGCCATCGGTGGGAAGACAGTCAGTGCTGTTTCCTGGAGACAAAACTGACAGGAGCATCAAGTGCCCAGAGCTGGGGTTTCCTGGGGGAGGCCCAGGGGAGCTTGATGCAGTGGCTGGGGCAGTGGCTGCCCTGTAGGGGTCAGTGGAGGTGCGAAGGTTCTGGGATGTGCTCTTCCTTGCCCACAGCGCTCCCCAGGCACCTTCTCCTGCAGGCTCCCCTCTGCCTCGGCGTGGCTACAGCCCCCGCCACAGACATACCTCTTTCCTCCTCGAACCTGAAACAAAACCCGTCCAGCTGTGCTCATTCGTCCAGCTGTGCTCATTCCGAGAGGTTCTGTTACTTAGAGAAAGTGTTGGGCCTCATTGGAACAAATCGGTTACGCCCATTTTAGTATTTTAAATTTTAAATTTAAAAAAATAGTGTTGCCGAAGTGTTGAGCGGTGGCCTCTGCTAGTTTACCTCAAAGACTCTAATGACAAATCCGTTTAAAGAAATTGGGCGTTGTCTGGGATAAAAGCCCAAAATGTGACCTGGGGAAGCCGGCCGCAGCTCTGGCCTGACCCCGGGGGGCGCGTTTCTGTCTCCGAGCTGCCCCTTTATTTTTTTATTCTTTCAATAGAAATTACAAATAAACACACCGAGGCACATTTCGCCTTTTCTGGGGAGCGACGGCATCCTTTGGAAAGAGCTCACAGGTCAGTCCATTCCTAAGAAAACTGCTCTGCCCAGACTTAAGTCTTCAGGGTGCCACGCTCAGGGGCGTCGAGGGGGACGCGGGCGAGTGGAGCTCTACACTAGGGGAGCAGAGTGGGGTCCCAGGCATGGGTGGTGACCCACGATGACGCCTCCTCTGTGGACGGGTAGAGGGGGAATCTGCCAGCCCGCGTGTCTCTCCAGAACACGGCACCGGGGCTCTCCCTGGGGGAGGAGGATGTGAGAAGAAAGAGAGGTCCCAGTCCCTCCTGATGGCTTGTGGCTCTCCCTGACCTCACCCCCCAGTCCTCGGTGGCCATTACTCCATTTAGCAAATACTCTTTCCATCTTAAAAAATAATAATAATAATAAATTGGAATAAGGAACAAGGATGTCAGAGAAAGCAGGATCCTGAGAAGTTTAAAAATATCACCAAAACGTTCCTGAGATCTTCTGTTTCTTTCCCCCAAACTCCGGGGCCGCTGAAGTAGAAAGGAGGACAGCCCGCAGGCCGTTTCGCAGCTAATATGGTCATATGTAATTCTGAGATACATTATTAAAACAAATGAGCTATTTTTCTTTGAAAGTAGTGTCAGAGTGTGCCTCAAAGATCTCACCGTAAAATTTTCATGAGCTTTTAACGAAAACACCTAAGTCTATAAAAGTCCACGGTCACGCTCTGGAGTGCATCCAAGGAAGCCTTGACCGTGGTCACGGCAGCCTCCGGGGGTTCGAGGCTTTGGGTCTGCGAGCCCAGCACAGAGGGAGCTCCATCCCAGCCCCGAAGAGCCTCCCTGTCTCCTGGGGCAGGAGCGGGTTGCTGTGATTCCCTGATTATTCCCCAACGACATGTGCCAGTGTGTTCTGTATCACGACTTCTGCGGGGCTCTGATGGCATCCGTGTCCTACCGCGCAAGGGGGATCCGGTAACCAGAAACCCCTGTGCCCCAGGCAGTGACTTGGGAGTCAGAAACCCAGGCGGACATGCAGCGCTCTGCCCAAGTGAGCTGTGTGCCTGATGTCCCCGGGTGCACACCTCCCCCTAAGGGGCCAGTCTTCGGGCTCCCGAGAACGTGCGTCTTGTCCACCTCCAGGACAGTCAGAGTTCCTTCCTCTAGGAGGATTCTGATTCACTGACAGCAGAGTTGGGCTGTGTGTCTGCCGCCTGTCACAGCCCCTTCTCCAGGAGACTCCCCCCGGCTGCCAGCCCGCGGTCCTTTCCCATTGCACTACCGCCTACCAAGCGCAAGGCGCAGGGCTCAGCACTGCTCCCGCCAACGCAGAAATGGTAGTTCTGCCGCGCCGGTCGGCACAGAGCAGGAGCCGGCTGCAGCCGCCGCCGCCGATCGCAGGCGACCTGGAGGGTCCGGGTGAGGATCCATCCACACGGCCTTGAACCCAAACCCAGCCCACACTCTGACGTCGTCATGCAAACAGCAGCAAACTTTCAGAAAGGCTTGCTCGTTCGAAGGACTGGGCCTCCCCGGTTGCTTTGAAGTCAGACTTCCTGGGGCCACGTTTCCTTTCACGCCCTTGCAGCCGGTCAGAGAGTAGAGCTGAGCCTCGGGTCACGTCAAGGACATGGATCACAGAACGACCCGAAGACGAGAAGTCAAAACCCGCAGGCGCCCCGTAACCTCTCCGGCTGACACGCGGGCAAAGGGTTGCCGCAAATAACTCACATGTTCTGGCCGGCGCTGTGCCGCCTTCGATCAAATCACAAATGCCAGATTCCATGTTAGGTCGTGTAAACTCCGGTCAGAGCTGGGATGGCGCCGGCTCGATACTGCCCAAGCCCGTATTGTGACAAGTGCCACCTACCGAGTGCCACGGAAACCTTTCCGAAGGCCAACGCGCAAATCCGTGACGCCAAACGCAGCGGGTCCCAGTGCGTGGAACTGCGTCCCTGAGCTGCAGCACGAAGGTCGCTCCCCAGCGGGAAACTGAGGACACTGCAAGCTGCCAGGGCCGCCACACTCGCCAGTGCCCTGACACGCAGGATTTAGACGCTGGATCTTTCCAGGAGTCGTTTGTTCTAAAGACGAGAAAGAGAAAACATGATGAAAGCGCTCACACGGAAGACCTCGTGTCCGGGCGGACACCCAGCAGGGTCGCTCCTAAACGCGTCCCTCCTCCCTCATGCCTCCCGTCCCACCGCACCTGACGGCAGCGGCTGAAAGTTTTCCTACAGAAAATTCAGATTATTAACACGTCGTTTTCCGTTGTGTGGCACACTTAACAAGTTCATTCCACGCGAAACCCCAGATAGGAGACACGGTCATGGACTTCACCCTACAAACACGAGTGAAGGCCCCGGCGACACCCGACACTGGCCAGTCCTCTTCTCCCAAGACCTGTCTGAGCCGTTTCCCAAGCCAGGCAGCGCCAGCCCCCGCGTGCAGCTCTGTGAACCACCACGTGCCCAGGCTGCATACAGTCGGCGCTCATAAAGCGCAAGCAGGAGCAGGGCCATGATCTCCATCCCGTTCGGGCCTTTATCATTTCCACTGGCGTCTTACGGTGCAAACGCTGCGGGGCGAAGCGTCGCTCTGTCTTCGGTTTTCCCCTCCCAGTGAGCATCGTCGTTGTACAGCAAGTGGTGCGGCTCCTTTCCCCTTGGCCGTGGCTAACGAGACAGCTCGTCGTGCGTGCTCGTCCCGCTTCAGACAGTTGGTGTCACACATACTTCCCAAGACAAGGCGTTCGAAAGCTCTCAGGCTGTCCTCAGACAACAAGCGGCCCCATCACTGGTTTTGCATCTGACACATGTTCCCTGAAAAATATTCGCTTTTTCATTCTGGAACATTTTGGATTGGGAGCTCCAGTGCCACAATCATAGACTTTTTAACCTCGGTGCCAAGCTCCCGGGTCCGGGCACAGGCTTTGAAGAAGTCGGGCCAACAGGAGGCTGAGAGGGACTGTGTTTGGATGTGCGGCAGCCTGCCGCCCGCCGCTGAGGCAGTTAGCCTGTCCTGACAGCAGGGACCCGAGGCTTACAACAGGCTCCTCTCCCCGACCTGAGTGACGCCCTGGGTCCTGCCCCACTTACAGGACGACGTGTCTGCAGCATCTTCCCCTTCCAGGAATGCGGACAGGGAAGCTGCTGGGTGTGGGCTGGCTAGACCGCAGGGAGCACAGAGCAGAGCTGAGGGGAGAGGCCTGGGCACCGATGTCCTGCTGGACAGCACTGCCCTGTGCACACGACGTCACCGCCCAGGACACACCCGCCGTCCTGGCAGCAGGACCCTCCTCTCCTTCCAGCTTCCCCAGTCGGAGATGCCTCGTCTGTAATGCCAGAGCAGTCAACAACACTAATGAGGACCCCACGTGTCGCTGGGTGTGAAGAATGACACAGAAGTGCTCAGACCGGACGGGAGTTCATCTCCTGCTCAGAGAGCATGTGTGGAGCCGCAACCGGGTCAGTGGCGGGCGGGGGGCGGGTCCTATAACGTCACTGTGACCAGACATCTTTTCCTGAGACCTGCATCTCCAAAGTCAAGCTCCGTCCTCAGAACTGGAGCTCCAGCTGTGACACGGGAGTGCAGGGCTGGGGCGGGGAGGTCCCCCAGGCCCTGCTCTGCAGCCCCTTCCAGCCTGCTTGTCTGGACTCGCTCTGGAAGTCACGTCTGCTGTCCCCCAGCCACCGAGGTGGAGAGGACAAGGCGGGGAGCAGCCAAGGGCCTGAGGAGAGCCATGAGGGGCAGGCCACATGCTGCCCTGTGCCCACCCGCCCCAAGGAAGAGCCTGGCGAGGGGTGGGGGGGACCGTCCTGAAGTAGGGGCGCCCTCTCCCGTCTGAGATGGAAAGGAAAGCGGAGGAAAGTGTTCAGGCCTCTCCTTCTACGCTTGACTCCTGGCAGATTTTGTCACCTTAGTGCCAAATAACGTGGCTATGCAGGCAGGTGAGCACTCATCCAGGGACATGGCCGTCGGGCACCCCCGGATTTCAGGTCACCAGGCCTGGTCCCAACGGGGCAGTCATGCAGCTCGACAGGTGCAACAGACACTCTGGCAAGGAAGTGCTAAGAGGCTGGACGACCATCTGACGGTGCACGCCGAGGGCGAGACGAAGGGGACACACACGGCCAGAGTAGGGCCTGCACGTGCGGCCCAGAGGGGCCGGCGGAGCCTCACGCTGTGTGCGATCAGGGATCAGGGCAGCGCCTTCTAAAGACCCTGGGTGTGACGACAGACTCGGCCCTGTCCCCGCCGGCTCCACGGCTTCATCTGCAGAGAAGCAGTGCAGACTCCTATGCCCTGGGGGCCAGCCGCGGGGAGACCCCTCTGGTGGGACCTGAGACACGGGAAGTCCCCAGGAGACAGAGGAGAGACCACGGGCTCGCAGGCGTCCCTCACGCTGAGCGCGAGGGCAGAGGGGACCGCCGACGCAGCCCTCCCCGGGTCCTCGGCAACCCCGGGCCAGGCCCACAGCCCCGAAGAGGAAAAACGGTAGGGGCCGTAAGGACAGACGGGGGCCGGGAAAATTACGTTTGGAAAGGGGGTGCACAGCAGGAACATGAAAATCCCCACTTGGTCTTTCGCTCCCTTTCCATATGAAGAATTTGAAATTCCATTGAAAAATCAAAACAAGAGAAAGGCTGAGGTGTGCGGCTGCCTCATCCGGGAGCGGCACAGTAACGGTAACTCCTGTCTCCCCGCGGCCCTCGCACGGTCAAGGCCCTCGCCTGTCTGACGGGCCTGGGGTGACGTTGAGGGGTGCAGGTCCAAATACGTTCCTCACAGTCAATGCACCCGCTGGTGCCGCCCCCTCAGTGGAAGCCCCTCAAATACATCTGTGGGGACGGCTGACCACTAGTTCGGGTGGCCATCCCGAAAGCGGGCACTGGCGGTTTCCAGGCTCCAACGCGTGGGCTGCAGCCAGAGTCTGCTGGGTGCCCAGGCAGAGGGACGGGGTCGGTCAGCGCACAGCACAGGGCGGGCCGGCGCGGGACTGCACCGAGCACCAAGCATGAGCGGTCGGGGCCACAGAACCTCTTCTATGGACAGCTTCAGGGTGATTTTCCCAGAAGGTCCTTGAGCCCAGAAGACAGAACTCCTGACGCTCGAGGGGAGGACTGATGCAAAAGAAAATCGGAATTTGATCATCACCTTCAGAAATCACTCAGGATAACCCCGAAATGCCTCTAATTTGTGGCTTTGTAGGACAGTCGCGCAGCACTCTTGCTTATTTATCTAAAGAGCTTGCAACAAATAATTTAGGGCCTATTTTGAAGCTAAACGTGGGCTCTACTTAAACTGTCAAGTATCTTCCAATTACAGCAAACAGCCCTCTGCATATTCAGCTGTGAAAACAAGGGTCGCTCGGTTCCGGTGCAGGCGGAAAATGGCTTAGTTTGCTTCTTTCTAGCAGTCGTTGTTCATAAATGCATGATTTATTCTCCTGGGCCTATCTCTGGCATTATCTACAAAATGAACACGTTTTTATTAACAAAGAAGTTTACAAAGAACCCCATTTGTAATTTCCGTGCCATTTTGCTTAAACTGTATGATACATGCATTCAGCCCCAACACACCAAATTTGAATGTCTGTACAGTCCTTTAAAAATAGCTAAATGAAATGTTCGCATGTTTCGTAGCCCTCATCAAACACGTGCTTCGGTCCCGATTACCTAAAGAAAAGAAAGCGTGCGGGAGAGTGGGACAGATCTCAGGTCCAGGCTCACACCAGCTCACTAAGTATCATGTGGCATCTAACCTGATGTGTGACGTATCGTCGGACTTTCCAGTGAGACAGGATCGTGAAATCTATGGTTTTCAAACTAAATTCTGTTTGGGACAATCTACGCAAGGAATTTCTCACACACATGTAACCTACTACGAATGCAAAACCTTTTCCTGGATTCAGCCGCTAATACAGACATTAATTCTCTGATAATAATAACGACAAAAACCCTCTGTTTTTAGCAGATTCGGACAGGGGCTATCTCAGAGTCATGAATTCTAAAGTACATAAACACCTACAGCTTTCCCAGAAAGTACCCACCTGACTCGTGCGGCTGCGTCTTCCAACCACACCAGATGACCGCTACCGTCCGTGTGACGGCCGGTACCCTTTGGTGCTGGCCTCTCAGGGTCCCCAGACCCTTGAAAATGTTCATCCCCAACTGTGGTGGCGTCCCGGCCCATCACGCCTCTTTATGGATCCAGACATTTCCAGTGCTCGGGGCCTTGGCAAAACAGGACAGAGCCAGAAGCTGACGATCAGGTTTGGAATGAACATTAGGGACCTGAGCGATCGACAAGGCCGTTGCCGACCAGACGCTGGGAGTTGTCCCTGGAGCTGAAGGGAGACCTTAACCGAGGAGGATGGCCCCTGAGGGCGGATTGTGGAGCCTCTGGAGTGAGGACAGAGAGGCATGTGTGTCCTGTGCAGATCACAGATGGGGCGGGCAGCTGCCCTCGGCTCCCTCCCCTTCCTCAGCCTTCCTCACCGCCCTCACTGTCCTGACCCTGGCGAGGTCCCTTCCTGACATCGTCAGTCTCTGCAGCTGTCTCTGTGCATGGCGTCTGGGGACCGTGGCCATCCCCGTTGTGTTCTGAGGCTTCGCTGGCTCTGTGCCATCCGTCCGGGGCTCTGCCTGCAAGGTCGGCCCCGGGCCCGAGGTCTGTTGCAGCCTGGGACGCACCACTCCCTCAGGAATGCTTCGCGGGCAGCCTCTGTCATCTCCGGGGACTCAGTGTGTCCCTCTATCCGTGCATCCCCAGGGGGTGGCTGTGACTTCACGTGGGCTTGGCTCTGTCCTGGGACGTTCTCCATCCCTCGCTCGCCTGGATCTATGCACGAGATTTTCTGGGGTGAGCCCTGAGATTCTGCAAATCTCTCAGCAGGTCCAGGCCCTCTGCCTGCAGAGCACAGGCCCCAGAAGAGTGTCCTTTCTGGGAAGGTCCCAGAGAGATCCCTGCGCCCACCTGCTCTACGGCGGCAGGAGAACCCCTTCCGGGGCAGAGGAGCTGGAGCCCTCTATGCTACCCCCTAACTGCTGGTCCCTTTCTTCACCGTCCATGGTTCCGTGGCATGGGGCAGGTGCAGCACTGACACCCCCACTGTGCTCCCGGTGGGGGGCCAGCCAAGCTAGTAGCCTCTAGCTTCAGGCAGCAGGCTTGACAGAGCACAACTGGTGAGGTCACCTCTGGGGTCCGCTCTGGCTCCCCCCTGGCTGGACTCTACGCAAATGCACGTCCCCCAGATCCACTGTGAGCACCCCGCCTCCAGGGCTCCTGCGGGTTCCCGGCTCCCCGCCCCATGGGACTCGGCATGCCATTGGCCCGCGACCCCACCCCGTGTGCTTTTGGAAGTGGCTGGAAATGGTGCAAAGGTTGTATATGAGCTGTCGCACAGGTTTTAAATATTAAAGGACAATCCAGGGCAGCAAGTGAAGGAGCCAGGGGAAATAACGAAAATTAAAGACGTTCGAACCAGAAGTTAGCAGTGACCTAAGCTTTTTTTTCTTTTAATTATGAATCCACTGTTTCTTTGGGAACTGAGGAGCCCTTGGTGGGAGACGCTCTGACGCCTCGGGCTCTTTTGATGACACGACACAGGGCCGGCGTCCACCTGGACAAGGCACACACTCGACAGACCACGGATTCTGTGACTGGGCTTTTAGGCTCTGTGCCCGACCCCCACCCAAAGCGTGATTTCTTTTATTTCCGCTCTCTGTCTCTTCTCCCATCTTGTTGGAGGCTGGTGGGCCTCCACGGCTCAGCCGGACACAGATCTGCCCCCAGAGAGCTCACGACAGCAGGGAGGCCCTCTGTGCGAGGACACCGGCCCCAGAGTGAGCCGGATTGGAGTCTCAACTTCCCAGGTTTGCTGGTTGTGATGTCCGTCAAGTCAGGGAACCTCGCGGTCATGGGTTTGTTGCCAGTAAACAGGAAATAAGCGAGTGCATGCAGCGGTCCCCCAGCCGCGGCCAGGACGGTGACCATCAAACGTGTGGCACACGGCATGCGCTCCAGAGCCAGCAGACGTCACTAGCGAGATGCTGTCATCTGAGCCTGGCCTCCTCCTAAGGAAGCCTGACATCAGCTTTGTGCAGGACTCTGAGGGACTGGGCAGGCATCGCAGGGGGGTGGACCCCGGCAGCACTGGAGGACGGCCCAGGGATTTCTCACAGGGCTCAGCACGCGCAAGCCCACGATCCGGTAGTCACGGTCCTTTGTATTCACCACGTGCAGGTCCGCATAGAAACCTGCACACGGAGGCTTCCAGCCCCTTCGTTCACAATCGCCAGACCTGGAGGCCGCCAAGATGCCCTTCAGCAAGGGACGGGTGAACTGAGGTCCGTGCAGACTTGGCCCGTGATCCACACTGAGCAGAAACGAGCCGTCGGGCTGTGAGGAGTCGTGCATGGACCTTAAATGCATATCCGTCGCGGGCGAGGCGACCTGAGAGCTCCACACACGAGGATTCTAGCTGCGTGTCGTTCTAGAAAAGCACAGCATGGATGTGGCGAATGGCCCAGGGGCTGCGGGCGACAGGGGGCGCAGGACACATTTAGGGAAAATACTGTGGGTGCCACTCACGTAGCAGGTGTGTTTTGGTCAAACCCGATAAACCCGGACGGCAGCAGGAGTGAGCCGAGTGTAAATCCAGTTAATACCAGAGTGTGCACACAGACTCACGTCTCGTCGCTGCCAGCCCTGGGCACCCCAGTGTGGCCACGAGGCTGCTCCTCGGGGGGGAGGCGCGAACCGACAGTGTCCCTTTGGACCAGGTGTTTCTTCCTTCCTGACCAAATACTTATCACCTCACAGGCCCGAGGGTTGGAAGTCCGGGCGTGGCTGGGCCGGCCGAGGGCTCGTCCCCAACCCAGCGCGTTCAGGTCGCTGGCTGAATTGGCTGCAGGGCTGAGGGGCCAGTGTTTGCTCCTGGAAGCCGGGGGAGGAATTCCTTCCGCCATCCCTGTGGCCCCTGCAGTGGCCCTGGGCGGACCCCCTGGACTCTCGCCGAGTCTCCTCTCGGCTTCGCTCCTCAGGGTGATAGGTTAGGCCCGTGAGATGACCCGGCTGGCTCCCCTTTTCGAGTCTGTAGCCTTAGTCACATCTGCAAAGCCCCTCTGGCCACACACAGTGACACGTGCAGGTTCCAGGGTCCCGGGTGTGGGCGGCTTGGGGCATCTCTTCGGCTCAGCACACATGAGTGGGGCCAAACGGCTATAATTTGGGTTTACTTGCTAGGGTGTCCGTTGCTACCCCACTGCGGTCCCCTCCGCGTTCTCCGAGCCCTCTCCTCCTGGGAGCCTTGTGGTTTAGTGGAAGTGGAGAGAAGACCCACGTCCACGCCATGTCTCTGTGCCTTTCCACGTAGATTTAGGGCAAGTTTGGGAACATGATGGCCTCTAGCGTCTCATCGGTAAACGGGAGTAATGCTCGTATTATCCAGCAGATGTTGTGAGGAGCGACGACGAGTACGCTATGGCTGGCAGGTGTTGACTCAATAAACATCACTCCCTGCGAGGGAGGCTCCCTCTGCCCAGACGCCCGCCGTGCGGGGCTGCATCCGCCAGCCCGTCCTTGGAGGCCGGGCCCCTGCTGGCTGGGTCCCGGGCCCCTCCCAGCTCGCCCCCACAAAAACGGAGAAGGAATGGAATCCAAACATGGCCTACGGCAACGGTCGCCACACCCTTTCTCTGCACTGACGGGGCAGTGAGCCACGGCTGGCAGAGCAGGGACGAGGGAGCCCGTCCGTCAGGCAGCACCACACTGTGACCTGGGACGTGACTTGGCCATGCCAGACGTGGAACTAAAGAAAGAAGGAGCAGCCCATAGACTGAGCCCCCCAGGTTTAAACCCGAAGTGCAGACCCCAGAAAGCAAGCGAGCCCTCCCCTCGACGTCCTGCTTCTCCCTGCACCTGCTTATCTGGGAGTCAGACCCAAAGGTTGGGTCCGGGAAACACAGGAGAAAGTGCTCATGAGACCCCCAGCCCCGCGTCCGGAGCCCGGAGCGGACCCTCTGTTAGCCGACCACGTGGAGCTGCCCAGCGGCTCCAGGAAGCCCCTTCTGTTAGGTCTTTGCTGTTCATCCCAGGTGGCTGACCCAGGGGCCACCTCCTTTCAGGTTTAACCTATGGATGGACGGAGGACAGAACATTGCTAGTCATCTTTGTCTCACCTGTGTTAATATAATTCCCTGCTTAAATACGATTCTCAACAAGTGTCTGGTGAGTTAAGGGTAGACAACACCCCAGCATTCACTGCAGTGCCTGTGAGCATTTACCCAGGATTTTGCTCCAGAAGCTCAGACAGGGCTTTGCATGCATCCTGGGAGGGACAGGAGCAGGTGTGTGTGACGGTGGGGGTCTCTGCACCCTTCCTCCACAGGTCGGGGCACTCCGTGGGGAAGAGGACAGTGAAGACAGGAGGCTCCCACACGGGGGATCCCCAGTGCCCAGGGTGGGTCAGGAGCAGAGCGTGGTGACGTGCCCCAGCGCGGGCAGAGCTGCGAGGCCACCTGCGGAGCGGGCGTGTGGACAAAAGGCCGGACGGTGGGAACGCCGGGCTCAGAGCCTGCCGCTCCCACCCGCCCGGTCCCCGGCGTCCGGCAGGTAGTGATGCTCCAGGAATCTGGACCAAAGGGAGCGAGCGATAGGCCCGAGCGCTCCAGAATTCTTTCAGGGAAGAGAGATTCGCCCCACGTTTGGCACTTGAATGCGCGTGTCTCTGTGTGTTTTAGGTTTTCATTTTTAACTTTGCACAGCACCGAAAGGGAAACGATTTTCCTCAGTCGAGTTGCAGGGGTCTGCGCTCTCTGAGAAGCGGGCGAGCGTTTGGTCAACGGCTGTGTCTCCTGGAGATCTGTCGTGTGCGGGCACTTGGCTTTCGTCGTGTCCCAGAGAGGATGGGAATTTGATAAGCGGAGACGCCCTGGGGCAGCTAGTAAAGACGGCCATTATCATTTATTAAAGCAGGTGCTGAATGAATCGGTCTTTTTATCACAACGCGGATTTGCGGTGCAAGAGGCTATCCATTTTCCAATTTGGTGTGCTGCTGCTGATAAATTAACAGATGTCGATTGATTTTTTTCCCTCCAGCCCCCTGTTTACACCTGACAGGCCGTACTTTATAGCTGAGCAGTTATTTGAAGTTATAAACATTATAATTAACAATTTTTTAATTAGGCTGACAATTAACAGGAGATTTGCAAAGCTGCTAATTTGACATGTCCCCCTCTCTGTGGTGTTTATGTTAACCACAACTTGAGTGAATTCAATTGAACAGAACCATGGTGTCTGGAACAAAATCAATCTCCGAAGAACCTTTTCTCCCCACTTGGCTGGCGCCGTGGCAGCTCCGACAGGGGAGTGGGAATTCACGAGATTTCACAAGACAATGGCACGGACAGTGCGCGTCGAGCCCGGAGCCATGCACGAGGTGGAGCTGGAGGGCCCGGCGGTAGCTGTGCCCTCGCCCGCGCGGAGTGGGACTTGGGTCTGGCAGGCCTCGGGCAGCTTCGTGGCTGCGTCCCGAACAGCGCCGCGCTGCCTGGGACCCAGCAACTCCAAGACCCGTGTCCCCGGGGTGTGCTGCGGGGAGCCCACAGAGCCAAACAGAGACAGAGAGAGAGAGAGAGAGAGAGGGACACGGAGAGTGATGGAGAAGGAGAGAGAGCGCGAAAGGGAGAGAGACAGATAGACAGGGAGAGGGAGGGAGAAAGAGAGGGGGAGAGAGAGAGAGAAGGAGTGTGCACCAGCAAGAGAGAGACGGAGACACACACACACACACAGATGGTGTCTCTGGGTTTCCAGGGACTCTGCTATCTCTCCACCAACATCCTCCAAACAAGGCCGGTTTCTTGATTCTGGGCTTCTGGATCTGGAGTTCAAAAGCTGAGCTCCGCACGCAGGAAAGGCCGCAGGAAAGGCTGCACATAACTCCTCCGAAGTCTTCTGAGACGTGTTTCTTGGAAACCGCTTCCAGCCGAGGACAGGCCACCTTCAGCTGGATCACTCGGCGACACGGTCTGTCCCGGAGGCTGCGGTCTACGGGTGACAGGCCCAGTGCTCCGTCTCCACACTCTGGCAGAAGCCGACGAGGAGGTGAGAAGACAGGATTGAAAATTCCCCGTGAGATGAAGAGACTGTTACTTTGATTGTGGTTTTAAAAAGAGGAAAGGAATCTTTAACATGAAAGCGTACGGAGTTTTCAAATTCCGAGAGTTGGTCCTGCCTCTCTTCTCCCAGGGCGAACCGCGCATCTACTCGCCCGAGGACGCCGTTGGTTAGAATCGGCAGCAGGACCAGACACAGCTTAGGGAAGCTGAGAGACACCGCTGCGCCTTGGTCAGTAACATCTCACTGCCTTCATACTTGCTCGAGCACCTAGATCTGAAGAATGTGCCGCCTGGAGATGCAGAGGCGGCAGACCTCCTCCGAGCGGGATGCCGGTTGGCACGGTGTGGGGTGCCCTCGCCCACCAGGGGGAACACGGCATCATGGCCGCAGGCAGAGGCCCCCCCGCTCCACGGGCCCCTTTGCCCAAAACGAGGACAAAGCAAGAAGTCCCAGACAGCACTGCTTCGGGAAGGAGTTCCTGGATTCCATGCCCCAGCCCTGACTTCCCCGGCCCCCAAGGCCGCCTCTCCCAGGCCTGGCGGCCATCCCAGTGCCCTTTGCGCCGCCAGGGATCCCCGCCTTGAGAATAATTTAAAATGCTCCCCCGTGACAAGCACCTTACTTCAATAGTGTACGTTATAATCATTATAATTAATTCGATACCGGTGAGCACATTCGCATGAGGAAAGCGTGTGCTAGGGCGGGGTCAAATTCCACACGCGCGTCGCACGCGGCTCGGCCCCCTTGCAAATGCGAAGGACCCAATACCTTGTGTGCAATCAAGGATGTGTGGTTCTCAGAGCCGTGTGCTTTCCAACATCGGGAAGCATAGACTTCGTGTGGCTGAGGGCCATCCCTCCCTCCGTCTCTGTGCCTCTCAGGATCCATGACGGATAACAGGTGATGGGCACAGGAGGGTCTGAGAATCCCAGGGTCTGAGGATGTCTGGGACCCTCCAATAAGCATAAATTGTTCGGAAAACTCTACCAACCCAAAGGAAATTATTCTAAATTACTTTCCAGGATATTAATTGATGCCCATACGGGCGATCACGTGCCTCTGAAAGGTTACAACATTCTGCCTATTCTCTTTAAAAAGGCAAGGAAGGAAGTAAAACGTCCCAGAAATATATTAACCAAGATGCTTAAAACTTTATATAGAACTTACTCTTAAATGGCTTCGTTTCAGTTACCTGGAAAATTAAACCGACGCATTATCTTACGGAGATGATAGGGCCCATGAGATACCGTGGTGCGTGCGAGCGTCACCCCTCCCACTGCTTCTCTCAAAGCAAGCGTTACAGGAACCTGCTAGTTCACAAGCTCGTCTGTGACGTGAATGTGGAAAGTGGATCTCTTCCCTCCCCCCGCCCGGCGCCTTGACGCTCACGAGGCTGCTTAGGAACAGAGAGGCAAATCGGAAAGCGCGCAGCGCCGAGCGCGTCCCAGTGCCGGCCGTCGGGCAGACCCGACCGTGGGCTCCCGGGACAGCCTGCCCACTGGTGCTGGGGGACTTAGCTACCAGCCTTCACATGTCTTCCACGGAACCCCTCGTCTCCTAATGCGGTTTTGCAAGAACTCTCTAGAGTCCATCAGAATGCGTCCTGACGTAGGGCAGAGCTGCTGGAGAGCAGGAGGCGGTCAGGGTCCCGTTCTCTGATGGTTAACCTCGCAGGACGCTCTGGCACGGGCTCTGTTGGAATAAAAGGCTGATCAGTAGCAAATCAGCTACGATTAAGTGCTCGTTGCAAGGTGTTCGCCACTTACCGATCAAGGGCTCCCTTCTGATGGGCCCGGTGAGGGCTACAGACACCCACCCGGACAGCTCCGAGGCCAGCTTCCGACCCTCCCGCGCTTCCCTCGGTCCAGGTACTGAATAAAGGTGCCAAGACCCCTTCGGGCCTCGGGGTTCCCAGAGGGCACCTGCTTTCAGGGGCACCGAGGTTTGCCTCAGGCAAACCTCCAGCCCCAGCACTCGCTCTCTCTCTCAGGACTGTGAGGAGGGGGTCACAGGTTGAGCAGCTCAGCCTACGGCCCCCAAGCTCCCCAAGGACACCCCCAGAGAAGGCCCAAGAGGAAAGCTGCCGCCCACCTGTCCCTGGCACCTTGGCCCCCAGCATCAGGACAAACCCCTTTGGACCCCGGCAGCACCCCCGTCACCGCGGCCCCAACCTCAGGGAGCGTCACACAGTAACCGGATGAAGGACCGTGAAACACAATGTGGGTGTGCCAGGCACAACCCCGGGGGTCCCAGTGGGTGCCCCCGTGGACAGGCAGAGTCGCCCTGAGAGCTGGGGGTCTGGACCCCACCCACCCCAGAGAGGGAATTTGTAGCCCTGGGAAGAAGGAGGGGGATGTGGTCTCTGACCCCCAAGCTAGGCTTGCTCCGGCCCCAAGAACGCCTGTTGGCAGTGTCCCTGCTGTGACCACGAAGATCGGGCTTTGTCCCTGAGCATGGGCTGGCGTCAGGAGCAAACCTATTGGGACACATGCAGGACGACAGCAGAGACCTCGCTCATGGGACCCCTGTCCCGGAGGGAGTGGGCAGAGGCCAGCAGTGAGCAAGACTGTGTACATGGGGGGCTCTGCAAGCAGGGGAGCCGGGGAGGGCTTGGGCGGGGGGCAGAGGGACTCAAGGGCAGAAGGCTGAAGCGTGGCAGGTAGCGCTGGGGAATGACGCGGTCCCAACAAGGACCCGGGGCAGGTGACCTTGGGCGAAGGGGAGCACGGGAAGGAGGTGGGGAGCGGAGGCCAGCGAGAATCACACTGGTGTGCTGCAGAGGATAGGGTGGCGTGTGAACCATCCACACGGGGCCCTGTAGGACACTGTGAGGCCCGGGGCTCCTATTCTGACCAACACGGGGAGCCCTTCCAGGGCCGCCAGCAGGACCATCTGGCTTGGATTTCGGAAGGGTCACGTTAGAGCTTGGACAAGTAGAGTGACCTGAGGCAGGGGTGCAGCTGCAGGGGTATGTGGGGCTGGGTGGGTGGGGTGCCCTGAGGACAGATGGCTGCACTGGGGTGAGGGGCTGGGTGGGTGGGGTGACCTGGGGGGTTCTGAGCAGAGTCGGAAGCCGGGCCCACTCAGCTTTCAGAGGGACGAAGGGTGGGGCACGGAGGGAAGGTGGTGGGGGAAGGGAACCAAGGTTTGGGTGAAGCTATAGGAGGGTCGGGGTGTCCTGAGGGGGAGTCTGGCACCGTGGAGCCAAGCGGGAGCGTCTGCTGGGTTCTCGGAGGCAGACACCAGCCGGGGCTTTCCCATGCAAGGGTTTCTGGAGGGGAGAATCGGGGAGGTTCCTGGGGAGCCTGGGGGTCTGGAGACAGGATACCAGGTGGTCTCCCGCAGGAAAGAGGGAGAGAAGATTCAGACCACCATGCAAATGCACAGGGCTGTGGGCATCTAAGCCACCCTGAGCAAGAGAGCAGGGTCTCGGTTTCCCCTTTGTATTGGTCATGCCAGGATCAGCCCTGCCAGTGGAGGTATGTGACAGAGGTGCGTGACATGGGTCCCAGGGAGCCGGTTAGTGTCACCAGGACGGTCACCATGGCTACTTTCACCCATGAATTCACACGCCTCCCTCAGCTGCCCTGATGCGGCCCGGGCACCTGAGCTGAGCCGTGGGGACCGACATACAGGGAGGACGTATGTGGGCAGGAGACACGGTCTAGTGCAGTCAGCAAGCGGGGAGGGCCAGCAGACTGAGACTCGGGGCCACACAGCTACTGTGGGGTCACCTCGCCCTCGGAAGGTGCCCGGGCCTCCTCTCCAGGGGCCAGCTGGCTTCCTGCTCTGTCGTCCCTGAGCACGAACGGGTACGAAACATGGTTCTTGTTGACCAGGAAGCATGTTAAAGACCATCCCACTCGGGTTCCAAAGGAAAAGAAAATCAGTTCTTTGTCATCAGCTCCCTCTATCAGGACATCCTGAGGCTGTTAGGTGCGTGGCATTGGCTTGGCCCTAAATTCACAGAAACTCAATGGTATTTTGCTGAAGACAGAACCGGGTGCGTGGAGCCCACAAACCCACCGCCAGCTCGCCCGGACATGCGGGGGACATATGTCTCACCAAGGTGGCCAAGCCGAGCCTAGCATCATGGCTAGGCCCTCCTGGCAGAGCCCCACAGCGGCCTCCACCCCAGACCCCTGTCCCTGCCAGGGCCCTGCAGGCACCGCCCGCCTCACCCCTTCCCCTGTCTGTCTCTGGGCCCAGGCTGGTGCCCACCGAGTCCCCCCGCCTGGCCTGCTTCTCATCATGGCTCAGCCTGACGTGGACATACCAGACGCAGCTGCTGGCAGAAGGCCAGAGGAGGCTGGCGAGCCCCGCGCGACCGAGTGACGGAGACAAGGACTGTCACATCCCGTCAGAGAGGAGGGGATCCCCTCGCCCAAAGGGCGGGGGAGCATTTCCTGGAAGACACGGGTCTTGAGGCAGGCGAAGAAGTTCTTCGGTGCCTACGAGTCCACAGTAACGGGTTACCAGGGCGGAGTGACTGGTTGTGACGTTGTCTGTCTAATCCAGGACTGAGCATGGAGGGGAAGATGGGAGGGGGCTCCCCTAGAGAGAAGGCAGGTGGCCAGATCAACGACAGCCGGTCATGACCAAAAGCAGGCCATAGGCCGCTCTTGCTGGCCGTGCTGTCCGGTGCTGGGCAAGCCGGCTGCGGATGCCTCCTCGCAGGCGGGCAGGCGGGACGGGGAAACGCGCTGCCCCTGAGGGCAGAAGGAGAAGAGTGAGCGATCACATGGGAGCAGTGACCGTTATTCCTTCCACACGAAGGGTCCCTCTGCTAGGTAAGAACACCGTGGGACAAAACTGGGTGTTTATAAGCCACGGATCCCCCCTTGGGAACTCCTGTCAGCAGGGAGAAAAGGGATGCAAAATGGGAAAGCCCGGCCCGGGGTACAGAGCGGGTGTGAACAGCTCCGCATGGCCCCAGGGTCAGCCTGAGTGTCACGGTGGACAGAGGTCTGTCCCTTCTGCTCACGGCCCTCTCCCTGCAGGCCACGTATACAGTCGGTGCTCAGCCGCTCTCTGAGATGAGCGCCGTGGGCGGCGGCGCTCTCGGGTCTGGGGACAGAGCAGGGGTGGGGGAGGTGCACCCTTTCCCGGGACAGCGGGCGGAGGACAGAGCAGTTTTCCCTGCGTATTTCGTGTGTTCCCAGAGCACCACAGATGCCGGGCACCCGCCAGAATTCAGCACATCCAGAAAAACAGAAAAACCAGGCAGGGTCCAGTGAGCCGGGGCTACAGGAGGAGCCACGCCGACCCCACAGCCTGATGACAGACAGCCTGCTCCCACTCCGGTCCTGACTCGGCTGTTACTGTTGACTTACTGCCTGTCCCTTACCGCCGCTTTTTATCTTTATTTTTCTTGATTGTTTCTCAAGAACTGACATTTCCAACTGATCGTTTTCTAAGATAACATTAAAACTAGAAGCATTTGAGAGGGAAAGGCGAGACGGAGTCGTCCCCGTCTCCCACGGTGGGCGGGCTCCAGCCTCCCAATCCCGTGCGCCGGGGTCCCCGTCCAGGTGGGAACCCCCACCCCCAGGGACAGCCAGGGCGTCCGGCTGCTAAGGCCTACGGAAGAAACAGCACATGTCATGGCACCCATATTTCTCCATATTTATTTTTTATTTTAGTTTTTTACCACTTAACTGAGGTCTGACTGACATGTAAAAAAGTTGCGTGTCTTTAACGCAACTCAGTGAGCCCAGGGACACGTACACACCTTGAAACCACCACCGCCCAGGCCACGGACATGCCCATCAGCGCCCGGAGTCCCTGGCAGCCCCTTTGATGGTGGTAGTGGTTTTCCGGTAAGAACGCTTCACACACAACCTACTCATGGCAGCGTCCAAGCACGCAACACGGCACGGTCCCCCCGAGTCAGCAAGCTGGACGGGGGCCCCGAACCTGCTCCTGGGACAGCCGGAGGTCTGTGCCCCGGCACCAGCTCTGCCAGCTCCACATCCCAGCCCCGGCAAGCCCCGTCTCGTCTCTGTGCCTACACATCCAGCTGTGTAGACACCTCGAGCACCTGCTTCCCCTTCAGACCCATGTGCCTGGCTGTGTAGACGCCTCGAGCACCCGCTTCCCCTTCAGACCCATGTGCCTGGCTGTGTAGATGCCTCCTCCTCCTCCTGCCAAGATCCTCCTCCTGGGCTGTTGGTGTGAGCGCTGGAAGGGGTACGGGGAGTGGTTTGCTAATGGAGCCATCAGACTCGCTCATTGGCTGATCGTGTAATTAGGCCCATCTGGAGGGGCCGCCCCGACACCGGCACAGAGTCATCTGTCACCCACGGCCGCTGCCCGA
Organism: Eira barbara; assembly: GCA_020311275.1. Taxonomy (NCBI): domain Eukaryota; kingdom Metazoa; phylum Chordata; class Mammalia; order Carnivora; family Mustelidae; genus Eira; species Eira barbara. Next base: position 1,383,526 of record JAHRIG010000494.1, on the reverse strand, counting down.
ACGCTGGCACCCTGACACCCCATGGCGCCGAGCCCTGCTTCCCGTGCGGTTCACCTCGACCCCAAGGACAAACAGCCACTCCAGCATCCTTGAGATGGTCTCGTCCAGGGGAGGGAGGGCTTCTTGAAGGTCGGGCTGAGGTGGTCCTGTCAGCCGTCCTAATCCAGTGGAGGGCTGCCTCCGCCACACACACATGCGGGATTTAAGTGGCTGTCCCTGTCGGCATTAGCTGGCGGCCTTCCCACTTGGGGAGTCCCTCCCATGGCGACGATGAATCCCGCGAGTGTGTGTGTCTTTTTCAAGTATGTCGCATTCGCCCCCACTGTGCAGCCGACGTCCCGCCCCTGTGCCCCCGGACCAGCTGCAGCAGCAGGAGCAGGACCGCAGTCCCCTGTCGTGAAGGGTCCTTGCTGACCATCGTGGGGCGTGCATGCCCCGTGGAATTTAGGAGAGGAAGGGACACTGCGGGGCCGAGAGCGGGGGCCGTGGGCACAGGTGGACCCGTTCGTGACGCGTCTGTGTGGGGCTCCAGGAAGTCCACGGTGGAGGAATGTGGGGAAAACTCGCATCATTAGGTGATTGTGGTTTCTCAGATGTGTGTCTCAGGTCTGCTTACCGGCGGTATTTACGAGGCCGCTTCCTTATTCTTCTCCCCTTTGTGTCTTTTCATTTATCGCAAGCTCTAAAGTACTCGGCTTGTCAAGCACTCCGTAGAAGTGTTTGCACTTCTCGGGATAAGGTGCTGACTTGAGGAAAAGCAGGTCCCCACGCACGGCCAGCGCTCTCCTCCCGTGTAAGTGGACGGGCCAGGCCAGGGGCTTCTGCAGACCGTGGGGCTTCTCATCCTCCCAGAGAACGTAGATCTCTCTACGAACCCCTGCCTGCGGAGCTGTGGGTTCCCTGGGGCGCCCCGCAGAGGATGTGGGACAGAGCTGAGTATGGACGGTCCCAAAGCAGCTGTCACAGAATCTGTAGGTGCACCCTTTGCCCAAAGCAGCGAGTAGACGCTGCTTTAATTATCCGCCGCATCGGATAGGTTCAAGTCCTGCACAGAGACTCTGCAGCCATGTCCGTAATCAGAGACGACAGGACCACACTTCCCGAGCACCCCAGCAACCCCATGGGCAGGTCAGCCTGGACGCCACCCCCGCCCAGCAGAGCCCAAGCACACCAACAGGGCACCCAGGACAAAGCGGGGCGTCTGCAGCCACGCGCTCTCAGAACCTGTCACGGCCATTCCGGGCATCATCCGTGCAGGTGGCAGAGCTGAGAACTGCAGTGGGACCGCAGAGACCACGTTGCTGTGTCAGTACACATTTTCATGATGGCACAACAGAAACCAAGCAGATCCGTGGTCCATGAGCTGGAAGGTGGAGGAGAAGCCAGGAGAGGGAGACTCGGTCCCCGGGTTCCAGGGCGCTCATCCCATCAAACCCGAGGAGCTCCCCGCTCCATCTGGCAGTCTGACCCAGGTCACAGGATTATTTCCTGTGAAGTCATCAACAAATTAGAATTCCTTCAACGGTGCACATCTCCTGTAAAACCCCCACAAGCTGTAGAGATACGTGTTAACACCCTACGGAGCACCTGTCAGCTGCCAGGAAGCAATGGGGACAGGAGGAGGGAGAGGTCCTTGTGGTCAGGACAGAGGCACACACGTGCCGGCCGGGGCATGTGCAGGAGAGGACAGAACAGGCCATTCCCTGTCTGCAGGAATGCCCCAGGCGCACTCAGAGTTCTGTAGGGCCTCGAAAAATCTGTGGGGGCGCCGATCTATGATAGGGCCTCCAACCAAGTGCATCACTGGGGACATTTCAAAGGCCTTTAGAAAAAGTCTCCTTTTTCTGAAACTTGTTCCATTCGAGGAAATTATGCTGATCTGACCAGGTATGAAGGGGAAGGTTTGAGTCACTGTGACTCAGTTCAGACCTGAGGGCTGGGTCCACGACTTGGTGGCTGTGTCTCTGGGGCTCTCCAAGCTTCGTCCGAGCATCTGCCTTCTGGAGATGCTCTACGGACCACCCGTGAGGACATCCTGTAACGTACTGCGGCAAGGTCGGCTAGGAGCACTGCCCCAGCCCACAGTGAAGAGGTCCCAAGCTGTGGGACATGGCGCGCGCCACGTAAGCGTTCCACATGTGAGTTTCCTCTGGGAACTAGACCGTGGCGTGTCCTCCATGGGGCAGTGGTGCTGACTTCACAGCCCGGGGCTAGAAGATCCTTCCAACACAGACGGCGTATAAAAAAGCCCTCTGTAGGGACGCCTGGGTGGCTCAGTTGGTTAAGCAGCTGCCTTCGGCTCAGGTCATGATCCCAGCGTCCTGGGATCGAGTCCCACATCGGACTCCTTGCTCGGCAGGGAGCCTGCTTCTCCCTCTGCCTCTGCCTGCCACTCTGTCTGCCTGTGCTCGCTCGCTTGCTCTAACAAATAAATTAATTAAAAAAAAAAAAAAAGCCCTCTGTAAACAGTCTTCCCTTGGCCCCCGAGATGTTGGCCTCACTATCATCAGACCTCGTGAGTCATTATAACCGTAGGTTTGTCTTTCGCACGTGCGCGTGAAATAGGAGGACAGCTCCCATAGCGTCTCACGTGGCTGGTGACTCCATGGTCCTGGGAGGGCCACAGTCCCCAGACTACAGATTGGCACAGACCCTGTCCGGGCCCACACATACTTTCTAAGTTAATAGATCAGGGAAGGGAATGCGCAGTGATTCTAAGCGTAATGTGTGTATTTTGCAAAAATGAGGGAAGTAGCATGAGAAAAAGCCGAACAAATATTTCCTAGCACACTGTTGCCTGGTTCCCAGCTAGCATGTCCTTAGTGTGTCCGATGGCTTCCGTTTGTGCAGAGGGGCCCGGGGTTGCTGGAGGGAACACTGGAAACGCAGCGCCAGACGCTCCCCACCCTGCGCCAGGAGCTCCCAGTTGAAGAAAGACGCTTTGTGCCTGGTTTTGTGAGGAAGGGTTAGAGATGAATGCTCCTTTGAAGAGGATGCCACTGAGGAAGAGGGATTAGTTCGGGGAGCAAAGAGGAGAGTGCGGGGCAGGGACGGCGAGAACCTAGCGTAATCATTGGCATGAGCTCCGGAGGCCAGACAAATGTCATATTTTCCAAGAAAGAAAGAAAGAAGGAAGGGAAGAAAAAAGGAGGGAAGGAAGGAAGAGGAGCCTTTTAAAGCCGTGAAAAGTATTTGTTTCTAAGCTTTCTGCTAACAAGGCTGTATGTCTTTAAACCCCAATGTGGTTGGATTTCCCTAAATTATCCCTCTCAAAGAAGATGTGTACATATGCACTTAGAATTTCCTGCATCAGCTTAATGGTATTTCAGGATCATAAATTAGGACTTCCAGCTCTGACATGCCCTAGCTAAATAAAATGGAATGTCTTGCTTTGTTTTCACGCGGGGCTGGCTGGCAGCCCTGGGAGCCACCACCAAAGGGAAGGCGTGCCCTCCCGCCACCCTTCCTGCGAAGTTTCTACGGAGACCTCTAGAACCTTCTTTCTTTCCAATGTTTCGGGAAAAAAAGGCATCGGAATGAAAAAGCCTCGAACTGTTCATTTATCCTGGCAAGGGTCCCTACAGTATGTATCTTTTCTAATTATGCCTCAGAAGGAGCATGACGCTGTGATAAGTAACGTTCGCAGTGACCACGGGCATCACAGCTGCTAATGGCGGTGGGTGTGCGGGTTTCTCCTCCCAAACTCGTGGGCCTTCGCCATTCCTGGCCCCGCATGGAGCTCCACGTGCACACCCCAGGGAGAGGGGCAGCTCCTGGCGGGTAGGCCCCAGACAGCAGAAGGATGCACGGGTCGCGCCTGCACACATCTGTAGCGTCCACGCGAGCCCACAGCACTTCAAAGTATACAGCGCGTGCCTCCCCACACACGTAACAACAAAGAAGAGGGGAGGTGGGGGGGTGCCTGGGGATAGCAAGCCAGCCGACGGCAGACAGAACCGTTGGCAGTGAGAAGGGGTCGGTGACATCCCATGCCTTCAATTCCAGATTCCAGAGCGCTGCTCCCCAAGGGATGGGGAGATTCGAGGTTCTCTGCCTACTGTGGGCTCAAAAGCAGGGTCTCATGGACCCTGCTTCCAGCAGTGAGAGCCCACCAGGCCCCAAGCCCAGCACCCCCACCACCGGCCTCAAAGGCAAGCCCCTGTCCCCACACTAATCAGCACCCAGAGTCATTGGGGGCTTTTCTTTAAATGTCTATTTTTGCTCCTCTTCCTCAGTAAGACTAACACTCACTGCTTCTGGACACAAAGGATGGGCCAGCATGCCCAGGGGACACCGGAGCCACATGGAGCCCCCCCGGTCCCCCCTGTCTCCGTGCAGGTGGGGGCTTGGGGACTCCATCCACGTGCGGCTGGGTGACGAAGCCCAGAACGGCCCCCTGGCAGCAGGAATAGGGACCAGTCTGGGTTAGGCTGGTACGGAGAACCCGTAATTTGCAGAGAATTCAGGCCATGTCAATGAATTTGGATCTGTTCTAATGGAAACCCCTTACAAGCGTCACGCTAGCCTGGCAAACCCTCACTCAGCCTTCTAAGTCAGCGTAAATACACATCCACTAGGGACTCTCCGACCTCCCTGCTCGAGGCCGGCACCAAGGCCATCTGTCCCCACAGTGTCCTTCCTATTGCTTCTACCGTCGTAACCCCGGGTCTCCCGTCTGTCGTTCCTGCTAGAAGGTGGGCTCCCGGAGGCACGGGCGGAGTCCGTGGGCTTGAGTGGTGCCTTTGCGAATAAGTGAACTTGATGGGTGAAGGAGAATGAGCAGTGGGGGAAAGATGGAGAGATCAGGGGCGTTGGCGTTCGGGCATTACAATGGATGATATGGAGGAGAGGGCGTGTTAGCAGCGGGACATTGCTGGAACGGAGACGGAACAACAGGGAGCCCGGGCAGGCAAGAGGCAGGTTATGGTCCCACAAAGGGCTGGGTCAGAAGCCACAGGGTCTTGGGTGGGTCTTTCCACCGGTGAAGTGGGTGGGCACGCAAATGCCTGGTGTGGGTTTGTCTTGTTTGAAAACACCCTTTGACCAGGTTGAGAAGTGGCTGTGACCTGACTTGATCGTCAGGTATGTGCTGTTTTCTTCCTAATTCAAGAACTCGGGGGTGAGGGTTTTGTCTGGAGAGTGACTCTTTGGGTGTCTTCCACCACCTGCTGCCCGCCACCGGCCTGGATGGGGGCAGTGAGAGTTCCACTGGCCGGGCTCTCTCCAGGGTCTGCAGACCTGTGTGCGTCTCCTACCCCGAATGCATCTAACCCCTCAGCCCAGGCTCCTCAAGGTCTCTCTGCCAGTTCAGCCCTGCCCGAGACATCAGACCCAACCCACTGAGCTGAGCCGCAGGCGGACGCAGGGGAGCGATGGCGGCGGACACCGAGTCAGTCCTCTACCACCCGCCCCTTCCTTAGCCCCTCCAGGCATCTGGCCCCCTGTGTTTTCTGGAGCAAATGTCCCACATGTTGAGATTCTTGCCAAAAATCTGTGTCTTGTACCACCAGTAACCCTGTGAAGATCCCACTTGACCAGGATCCGGGATCCGACATCTTCCACATGTGTGTTTGCAGAGACGTTCGATGCGTTTTTGAAAGAGGCTGTGAAAATAAGCAGAGCAGAGTCACACTTGAAGAAGCTCTAGGCTTCCGTCTCTCATCACACACTTAAACACGAACAAAGCAGAATGAAAATCCCAGACCTCAAACAGAGGAGTTGGATGCCACTGCCACCTACCACTTTATCCCAAAAGTCATTTAAAAGGCTCCCTGCCCTCTCTAAAAGTGGGAGACCGTTCGGCGCAGGGAGCTCTGTGCAGCTCCTCTTGTGCAGGCAAGAAAAATTACACGTACGGCAGCGTTATCATGGACTGTCCACTCCGGGCTGGTGCCAGGCAGGACAAGACAAAGCTCTTGTGACAGCAGTTGGAACAGCCCCACATTTCTCTGTCACTGCCTATGATAACCTGTGTCACTGCCAGCTTGTGTTCATTTTGCTTTTTCAAGGAAAAGCCTGAGCACTGTGCTCCTTTGTCCTCCTCCCCTCTGCTCCCCCACCCGAGCCTTGATAGCCAAGTGAGGTGATAGATGTAGGCAGCTAAAAATAGTTTGTTTTGCATGTAACATACAAGCAAGTGAATAATTTTCTTCTGTAAGCAAGATGCCCAGGGACAGGGGGAGCTTGGTGGCAGTGGCAGCCAGGAGACGTTGATGGAGTGCTGCTCCTAGCGCAGTAAATCAGCATCGGCGTAGCCTGGCATGCTCGCAAACGCTGCCGCAGCCTGCAGGCAGAAAAATCAGAGCCCTGGAGAAATACTTCCTGCGTTTAAAAATGGGGCTCGAGCTCTCTGCGGCTGACGCGGGGAGTCTGGTCGTTTATCCTCGGCCTGTGTAAACGGCATCATGAGAGCCCGGCTCCCTGTGCTGGCTGTCGCCACCCCTGCGTCTGCAGCAACCAGAGCATTGGCGTCTCCTGAGCCGAGGAGAGCTGGCGTAAGGAAGCCTTTGCAGGGGCGCTCGGGGAGGGCACGTTCCTCCCTGCCACTCCGCAGCTCCCCGTGCTGCTCAGAACTGGGCTTGGCCATGCAGGAGGTGGCAGAGCCCGGAGGGGGAGGCAGAGCCTCAGGGTGAGCAGCTGTCCGTGGTGCTGACGCCCTTCGAGGCCGCCCTCGGAGGCGCCCGTCTTCCTTGTCCTCCTCTGCCTCACTCACGTTTTCCAGCCCCTCCTGAGAGGCGCAGTCACTGTGTTTGGGGAATACAATCACAACATAATCCATGAGTCCCCTCCCGGTGACCCGGCCCTGTTCTCTGGTCTGGGAGAATCTAAGGGATTCAGCCCGAGACGGTTGCAGTGTTGACACAGAGTGAGGACATGGAAGGTCACTCGGCTTCAACCTCCAGGTGGCTAAGTTTTCAGCTGCACAGACTTGATATCAGAATCTCCGCAGAAGGTAGATTTCAGCATGTCCGCTTTGAAATCCCTGCTGTGCTGCACGCAGGACCGTGTCTCACCCTACTTTGTGCTGTATGTTCGGACAGGCTTTACCTTAGCTGTTGCACATCGGGTAAAAAAGACAGGTTAGCGTTTGCTGGAGCTGAGTTTTAAATTCCAGTTCTGTGGCCTGAGTATGCAGACCACTCAGTTTCCCCATCCGTCAAGTGGGGAAGAGTTCCTATAGCCTTGTTCGTTTAGAGGGCCGCGTGCGATAATTGGGCTTGCACACGGTGACCGGTTAATGCTGACGTTGTTGTTGACCGAATAAGGGAAGGGCCAGACAGGATGGTATTTTCCTAGATTCAGAGGAAGCCTAAACCTCCTCGCTTTTCCCACCGAGTGTTCCTGTGGCTCCTGGCCAAGGGACTGGGGCTGTGCCTGTTCATGGGCGATACTCTGGAACTCACCCGATATTTTGAAGCGGCCAAGGTATTTACGGACGGGAGACTGACTCTAACAGATGCGCTTTCCCCTGCTTTTGTTTACTTCATATAAATTATATCAACACAGTGTTTTAATTCTGATCCAAAGATCTGATTGGCAGTAATGTATGATCTGAGAAACAAGAATTGGGAATGCTTAATTAAAATATAAAAATACTTAAATAGGGCGCCTGGGTGGCTCAGTGGGTTAAAGCCGCTGCCTTCGGCTCGGGTCATGATCTCAGGGTCCTGGGATCGAGCCCCGCATCGGGCTCTCTGCTCAGCGGGGAGCCTGCTTCCTCCTCTCTCTCTGTCTGCCTCTCTGCCTGCTTGTGATCTCTGTCTGTCAAAAATAAATAAATAAAATCTTTTAAAAAAAATACTTAAATAAATTTGCCAAGATGAGCATGTGGCTCCCTTTAGCTGTTGATGGTTTTTACCAGAACTTAACTCACCTCACACAGACGTGGAAACTGAGAAGGCCTGCGTTCCTTCCCTAGAGCCAAGTTCACTGATTTCAAGAATATCCACAGTTAACAGATACGAGCTGACTATTCATGCAACAAGTAATTGTTCAGCATCTGCTATGTACCAAGCATCACTTTGAGTGTTTTTGAAAGAATATGGACAAATGTAATGTTCTTTTGTGAGTTTATGATCTCATGCAAGTCCTGATTTTGATTCTAAGCTTCAGAGACAAATTATCAAAAAAGATGTCATTAATGACACAAAAATGGGGAATAAGACTTTCTGGTCTTAAAAAAAAAAATCAAGAGCAAACCATAATAAATGTCAAATTCGTTTGTACCGAGGTGAAGTGTATAATGATACACAACCATTCGAAGCAGATTTCTGAAAACATTTATAGCATCTTAACTGACTGATGGGGGAAGCAGGAGGAGGTAGAGTCCGTGGCTGCTTAATTCGCAGGAGCTCAGAAACATCTGGGGCCAGAGTTCTCCGTGAAAGTGCTTTCAAAACAAAGATGTGAGGAACATCAAGGAGCTGCCCCGTCTGAGCCCACACCTCCCAAGAGCTAATAACATGGAGCTCGGCCTGCTCTTTCAACTGTGATTTTCAGCGTAAAACCCAAGAGCTCCTGTGTTCTGGAAAGAAATTGTGAGCCTTTCCTCCCTTTAAGAAACACACTGTGGCTTAAACAACACTCTGTAGTTTTAAGCACTCAGGTCGGGTTGTTCACACCATTAGTTTCTAGGACGTTGCGGGAAGCAGTGAACTCTGTCCCTGCGGGTTTGTACCAGGGGCTGGACGTGAGCGAGCCCCCTCCATAGCGTGGCCTTGCTTGAAACATACCGGCTTCTGTAACTGTTTTGGAGATAATCTCATTCATTGCCAATGCCAGAGGTAGGTTTAGGCGCCCAAAGATTTATTTTATTGAATTATTTTTTTTAAGATTTTATTTATTTATTTGACAGAGATGGTGAGAGAGGGAGCGGAAGCAAGGAGAGAGGCAGAGGGAGAGGGAGAAGCAGGCTCCCCACTGAGCAGGCAGACCAATGTGGGACTCGATCCCAGGACCTGGGGAGCATGACCTGAGCCAAAGGCAGACGCTTAACGACGGAGCAACACAGGCACCCTTTATTGAATTATTTTATATCAGGTGCCAAATAACAGAACGAGCGCCAACACTGGTGAGTCACAGCGGCCACATTAAATACGGGTACTTTTCCATTGAATAGGTGTTTGTGATTTACTGAAGTTTCTCTGAATTCAGCTGATTCTCACCTCTCAGCGAGAGCATCTAAGCATGAGGATATAAACAATTTTTTTTTTCACCTAGAAGCTAAGCTTCTTCTGCGTGCATACTGTCCATCAGCTTCAGCTAGGAATGAGTTTTAGGATCTTGCTATCTTGTCAGGTGCGGATAAATGGCAGCTTTTGCCCGCTTGGTGGGAGCTGTTGACTACACGGCCTCATCTGAAAGCTCTTCTTGGGGCGCCTGGGTGGCTCAGTGGGTTAAAAAGCCTCTGCCTTCAGCTCAGGTCATGATCCTGGGGTCCTGGGATCGAGCCCCGCATCGGGCTCTCTGCTCGGCGGGGAGTCTGCTTCCTCCCCTCTCTCTGCCTCCCTCTCTGCCTACTTGTGATCTCTCTCTCTCTCTCCCTCTGTCAAATAAATAAATAAATAAAACATTTTTTTTTAAAAACCTTGAAAGTTTTTCTTACGTTTTTCAGTTTCTACCCAACTTTATTACTACCATTAGTCTCCTTTTAAAAAGTTAGGTTCTCACTAATGTATTTTTCAACTGACATACAAAGGCAGAAAACACGTGTTGTTACAGTTCACCGGTGTGTCAGAGGACCCCCCTGTCGACAGCGTGCAGGTATGCACGTGTGTGTGCAACTGCACATAATACGCGTTCTGGGGGCACACAGCTGTCACACCGCCGGGGGCCTCCAGCCAGGAACGGTCTCCCTGCAGCCTGGCCCTTTGTGCAAAGGTTGGTTCAATGTCCCCATTTAGTGTAGAGCAGCCACAGTTCTTGCGGTTTCTCCCTCAATTCTGTTTTCTTCACGATTCAAGTCAGATGTTAAGAGGCCACCTGAGCCCCTCAGCCTTGATGGACTGCAGGGTCTGACGCCTGCCTCCAGCCTTTACCAGAGGCAGAGCTGCGCGTTTTGCTCCCTGGCACCTTTCTTCAGGCTCCTCTCAACCTCACCAGTGACCACCACGTGAAAGGGAAAAGCAACACCCTCCGTCCGGCGCGCGCCCTTAAAAACTGAGCCTTTCGGAAAGGTTTAAATTTAATCCTGTCCATCCGAGGAGTCAGACCATGACTATCAAACATAAAATTCAAGACAGTCAAGCTGAATTTCTTGCAGAGGAACGGTTTCCAGCAGACTCCCTACAGACAGGAAAGGCGCCTTGGGGGCAGTGAGTTCCCCGTCACTGGAGCTGTGTAAGCATAGCTAATGCGCCCCTGGGCCAATGGCACCCAAGCGTGCGTGATCCGTGGGGTGAGATGTTCTTCTGACCCTGCCAAAGCTGGCAGCCCGTGGGGTCTGTGGTCTCGCTCTGAAGGAGCCGCACGGAAGGTCGCTGTGTTCCAAGGGCACGTCTGAGGACTCGACCCTGCTCCTGGGCTCCTAATGTTTTATAATCTGGGGCACCGGCAGCAGTCAGGTGTGGTACCCAGAGCTCTCATTTTCCGGTGTAGAGTGAGTATTTCCTCACCTTGGTGATCAATGATCATTGATGAGAAATATTTAGTCCAGGAAGGCTCAGGAAGGCAAAGAGGGAGGAGACAATGTGGAGAAACAGGGCATCTCAGACCAAGCTGATGTCACGTCCCAGGGCTCCTCGAAGCTGCGGGTGGTTTCTCCAGTCACCAGCAACCACAGCCTGAGCTGCCCCAGACAGGGAGCAGCACTCCAGGGCAGAGGGAAGGAAAACCACCATGTCCACGAGGCCATGCTTCCTCCCATTCTTCCGGAACTTTCTATCAGATGTACTTTTAAGATTGTTGCCACCCCAGCTGCAAAAACCTCTTGACTGTAAGGAAGGACAATTGTCCCAATCGTCCAAAACACGAGTCCACTGGGATGGCTCCTTCCTGACGGGCAAACCGTGTGACCGTGGACAAGTCACTGTAGTTCCTCGGTTTAAAATTAAAAGGGCACGTTATTACCTCCAAGGTGGAAACGGGAATAAGAAGCACCAGAACCCAGGGCGACTGCATCAAATACATAGAAGACGCTTGCCTGCTGGCAGCTCTCCCGTTCTCTAGGCTCCGTGTCGGTCTGATTGCTCCGTCCTGCATATGTGGAGCCAACCACGGAGTGGTGCTGCTGGGCCTGGCAGCTTCCAGGAGAATGGGCTAGACCGGGAGCCGCTGTTCATTACGTGTGTGACCTCAGAGAAACCCTTGATCCAAAGGCTCCGTTCCTGACCTGGGACGTGAGGACCGTAAAATGGCCTGCTGCCTCAAGCATCTGGGGCATAAAGAACAGCGCTCATCCCACACTCACCGCCTGAGAAACGTGAGCTCAAAAGCTAATCTGATCTCTATAACTGACCCGGGAAAAAATACTGATGACGGCAGAACAATAGGGTAAGCTTTATAAGGTCTCAATTGAGTAAAACTGTGGAAGAAAGCGTGCCTTTAGCAATATTCACTATAGCTTTTATAAAAGCCATTTTTATATTAATGCTAAAAGATTTATTTGACATCAAGTTGCTCAAATATATGTACTTTTGGCATTTAAATTAACTTCTTGTCCCAAACTCTAAATGGGGAAATATGTCACCTTTTCTCAAACAATCAAGGCTCATTGTTAATTCCAAAGTTAATGACATTTCAAGGCTATTTCCATATATTGAAGTGTTATATCTACATCTGTCGCCCGTCTCTCCTGGAATGATTAAAAGTTGCCTCGTTCATATTAGGTGTTGATCTTGACAGGTAATTCAAGAAGTATCATGGCAGCCGCTGAAGCTGGAAAGGAGACTTGTCATTGCTGCAAGTTCCCTCCAGGCTCAGAGCAACCTCCTTCCTTGTTCCAAAGTTTCCTGTGGGTCAACAACAACCTCCAGGGTCACCAAAGACCCATTCTGTCCCCAAACTTCAAGGCTTATCTGCTGGTGGAAGGAGTTCCAACTGTCCCTGCTCACCCTGTAAAAATATTTGCTGGTTTTCTTTCAAAACCAGACACAGAAATTTGTCATTTTAATTTCTATCTTTCCATCTGGCATCTCTGATCCAAATATCTTGAAAGAAGTAGCAAACGTGAGCGAGGGGGCATCCTGGGCCAGTAGGCAGCTTGCTTTGCTGGAACAATCCGTGTCCTCTGATGGACCAGCTTAGGAAGGAGGCAAGTTACTGAGAGGTTATTAACACGTCGTAGGAAAGTGGGGTCCAGGAATGATACCGGCTTTAGATGACACCCACGTCCTCGGGGTGGGATACCAGTCGTATGGGAACACTGGACAGACCGAGGATGTGAGGTTGCCTCATGGAATGCTTTCCCCACATTCTGCCATGGACTCTGTTTCACTTTTTAGTATCATGGGGGAACAAAATTAGTTAGTTCGTGTAAAAGTATTTGAAAACCTTAAACTCTATACGGAGTGTAATTACTTGAGAAAAACTCTTCAGCATCTACAGAAGCAAAGCACATTTTCTTTGCAAGAGTGCAGTGGGGTTCATCAGCCCGGCCCCTTCTCCTAGCAATCCAGATGGAGGAAGACCTGGGGGTCACAGCTCTGATTGAGGAAAGATGTACCTTAGAGGATGACGCTTGTCATGAGCGTCACAGGTAGAAGCACCATTCAAGAAATTTCTACTCTTTCCTGCCCCCAGGACTGGCAAGATACAGAATCGGAAGGATTCCCTAGAGCGCTTGGGTGGCTCAGCCGGTAAAGCGTCTGTCTTCAGCTAAGGTCCTTATGCCAGGGTTCTGGGATCGAGTGCCACATCCGGCTCCTTGCTGGGCGGGGAGCCTGCTTCTGTCTCTGCCTGCCACTCCCCCTGCTTCTGTTTGTTCTCTATCTGCCTCTCTGACAAATAAATGCAATCTTTAAAAAGAGAAAGAAAGAAAGAAAGAGAAAAGAAAAGAAAAGGCTCCCTAGAAACAGGGTACACACCACCCCCCCGGCAGCGTCGCTCTGATCCGTGAGAGAGGCCCTTACAAGAGCATCTGCATATTTCAGAGTGAAAGGGCTTTACTCAGCGACACCTGCTCTGCCCAGTCCCATCAGCGATTTCCACCACGACCTTTCCACACCCAAAAAGTGTTACATCATAATGACGGTTCAGAAAAAAGGCCTTTGCCTTTAAGGGCCAAAAGTTGAACAAAAGTAACCGACACCTGTTGGTGGGGAGTTATTTATACGTACACTCTCCTCGAGTAAGTCTGAACTCTCCCCCTCAGAGTTTGCTGACCGCATGACAGGACACGAGCTCACCTGCGGCGTCCAGCCCCTCCTGGCGGGCAGGCATCCCGCCACCTGCGCTGGCCGCCGTCTCTCTCGGCTTCCCGGCAGCCTGGCTGCCACTCCCCCGGGGCCGCCTGATGACCAGGGGCTCCCCTTACGCGGACTGCGATGCCATGACCTCATCTAAGCACATTTAAGGAGCAGCAGGCCCTAACGGGCGCCCTGCACAGCCCCCGGGGACGGTGGCGAGTCCACACGTGGAGCTGGAAATGGCAATTTGCGCGCAGCCCCGGAGCCCCTATCCGCTCACACGACGGCACGTCTGCCCGCTCAGAGGCCTCCGGGGGCACGGAGGGGCCCTTTGATACCAGCATCGACAACCGTCCGAGATGAAAACCGAGAGAGGTTCAGAGAAAAGCCGGAGCCTGTTCCGAGGGAATCCAGGGAAGATGAAAGTGACCAGAACCCCCCCGAGAAATGCAGAGAGAGGGGGAGCAGCCTGGTGACGAGGGAAACGTGGCCGGCCGTCTCTGCCGGGGGGAAGGAGACTTGGCTGTCAGGCTGTCGGAGGGCTTGGCATCCGGCACGAGGCTTTTAGGGGACGGTTGCTGCCCGTTCAAGAGCGGGTCTCAGCGGACAGGACGTGCGGGCTCTTCTCTGGAAACTGTAGAGGCTGGGATCTCTGAGGGGGACCTTTAGGTTGGTTCTCTCTGAGGGCAAAGTGGATGTAAGGGCTTCTTGGTAAGCGAGGGGAACGTGACCTAAGGGCTCCCCTTGTCTTAGACGGAGGTCCCTCAGGTGGTCCATAAGCCATCCGTGAGGGGCACCTGCCAAGCCCAGGTACCACCTGTGCCCGCCGGCCCTGCCCCCGCCCAGCTCCCTCCTCCATGCCCAGCACCTTGCAGACAGATGGGTTCCAAAACCTTGTCACTGGATGAGTCCACGTAGGAATACTGCATCCTGGGAAGCGGCTTGAATAATGAATGGAGATGATCTGTCTCCATGTGACCTATTAAAATTCTGCTTATTCTTAAACCTTAGCTACCACGGGTGATTTAACCAGAAGGTGTTAGCGTAGGATAAATGCAAGATGGTAAAAGTGCCGTAAACCCTTCCAGTGCACATCCTGATCTTCAAGTTCTACAGACACACGCGTTGGAGCTAATACGTGTTGGATCCTGGAGGAGCGTCTGAGTTCATACCCACCTTCCAGGGTTTCAACGAGAATTGGCTTCTGTAAATGCAGCTTCATTTGCTTAACTGCCTCCAGCTGCGGCCACGCATTGTCTAGAACAAACACAGACCAGAAAAATTAAGAAGTGTTTGTTTTGGAGAGTAACGACTAGTTTTTGTGATAGGGTTATTAGGGATGGTCAAAGCTGGATTATTAATGAGTATTTGCACATTTATATTGTTTTCAGTTAGCCAATATTGGCTGTTCCAGTAATGAAAGGAATTCGATTAAAACATTTTTATTCCATGTGCATACACCTCGTTAAAGCCTGTCAGCTAGGAGACTCGGGTGGAGACTGTGTTCCTCAGGAGCTCTCAGAGTAGCCAGAGACTCGGTGGTGAACATGCATTCAGGAAACATTGCTGAGTGTGAGTCCACACTTGGCAGAAGCAGCTCCACCCGCCGTCTATACCTGTAACCTGCACACCTCAGCAGGCAGGAAGCCCCTCCTGGACGGGAGGGGCCGGCCACACGGAAGAAGCTTGCTGGTTGGGGACCCGCGGGCTGTGCGCTCACTGTGAGGGGGCACCGGTGACCCCCTCTCCTAGAGCAACAGGACTGAGAACCCCTAGACCTTCGAGAGCACGTTGGCTGCCTGGACTGGACCGGACCAGACCGGACTGGACCGGACTGGACCGGACTGGGCGCATGAAGAACTTCACAGTGTCCCTGTTGCTGCTTCTCCTTTACCAGACATCTCCGATGTGCTGTGTCTGTGCCCTGATTTCAGAACCTGCCGAAGTCACATTCTGCTGCAACCTGGGCTGAAATTTAAGCCAGTCTGTGGAGGGCAGTCACTGACCATTTGGAATGATTCTGGAGCGGGCGTGGCCCCATATGTGTCCATACACAGCACATGTGGAAGGAGGAGGACACGCATTCAGGAGACCGCGCTGGACAGTGATGCGGGACAGGGAGGGAGGACGGAGCAGGACCCCGCGAGTCGATGCTGGGCACAGAGGCGTGCTGGCTGGAGTTAGCTGTGCCGGACCGCAGTCCTGGGGCCGTCACCGTGCCTCCCAGGACAGCCAGGCCACCTGAGCCGTCAGAACGGCGGGAAGGCTGGTCTGGTCTGTGTGCCAGTTGAGAGCAGCCAGTGAGAGAGCTTCCCGTGGAAGCATTCTGGAAATCACTCCGGCCAGTGCAGTGTAAGACGGCCATCAGGATACCCCGGGATGGGCCTCGGGGGACAGCTGCTCTGCCAGGTGTCTGGTCCCTAAAAAGCCACTCGAGCCGTTCCATACAGGAGCTCTCTATAGGTCACAGAGGGTTTGCTGCCAGGCTCAGACTTCTCAGAGTCTGTGGTTGGTCATCTCCTGGCCACGTGTCGGTAGGCTTGTCTCTGAGGGGGCCACGGCTCAGGCCCACGGCCTCTGCGTAGGACCAGTCACATGGGCAAGTGTGAGGTTGGCAGTCTGTGTGTGTGTGTGTGTGAATGTGTGTGCCCGATTGGAAAGCTCCAGGTTGTGATTCTCCCTGTTCAATGCAATCACGGGTTTCTCATCCCACTGCGATTTCTTTACAGCCCTAATAGAACCTTAAGTATTGGCTAAAAGCAATTACATTTCTAAGATTTATAACTTTGGAAACCAACACCATTTCATTAAAACACCTTCCGGTTATGCCACTGCAGAAATCCCGGACGACCGGTGTGGCCGGCCCTGCCTCCGAGATGAGCGTGGCAACGCCTTCGGTAGCTGGTTCAGAGCGGAGAGGAATTGTTATTTAGAAGTTCTGTGACACAAAATGACTTCCAAAGTAACTATAATAATCTGATTCCATTCGCACAATTGCTGTCACAAATCCCCACGTACCTGACGGGTTCCGCTTTGTAAGGACGCACAGTGGCCTCACACCCTCCCAGGCGCAGCGGCCAGAGGGGGATGGAGAGTACTGACCGCTGGCTGACCTCGTGTTGTGTTACCGTTTACTGAAAGTCACCGTGAGAGACAAAACATCACCAGACTCGTCCGTCTCTGTCGGTCTCCGTATCCGTCTGTCCGCCCGTGCTTCCCGCCCGGTTTTGTGCTGTGGCTCATCACGGTTGTGCGGCAAGTGCACTTTGCCGCCCTCTCACACGGTGTGCTGGGAGCGTGGTGCGAGGTTGGAATAAGACCGGCGGGCTCTGGCTCCGGGCCCGCAGGGTCGCGAGGGGTGTGACGCGCCCCCGCGGTAAAGGGGCAGTCTGCCGGCCAGTGCCTCCCGCCCCGCTGGCCGGGCTCGGCCCCTGGTGGTGGCCGGTGCTCGGTGAGCACCGCAGAAGGGAAGAAGGGAGGGGGTGGACGCGCCACAGGCCGGCGTGGGGCTCCCTGCGGAAGCGCGTGGAAGACGAAGTGCGTCCGGGCTGCGCGCGGACCCCCGCAGCTCCCGCGGAGATACGCACGGCCGCGCGCCGGCCGCCCCGCCTGCATTCCCGGCTTCTGCTCGCGGGACAAAGCAGTTCCTCCGCCTGCGCGTATCCACAGGTAAGACCCAAATAGCTGAGCCAGGGTAAAGGCCAAGGGCGATTCTTCTGTTCTAAAGCGCGAGCGACCCATCTCCCGGGACCGGGAGTTTACTGTGAGCGCTGCCGAGCGCGGGACACGGTCCCACGGCTCTTCCCAGGACACGCCCGGACACGACGGGGAGCGCCACCGCCCGCCGAGCCCTGTGCCCGCGCCCCGGCCCTCTGCGCGCTCTGTCTGCTTCTCCAGAGCGCTCCGAACCGTGCGCCCCCCCCCCCGCCCCCGCCCCAGAATGGGAGGCCCACCCACCTCGTTCACGGACTAGAGCGCTCTGCGCCCGGAGCAGGCCCGCCGTGAGCGCTGTGGGGTGCGCGGAGACACAGAGTCTCCTAAGCCCGGACGGGAAGGCAGGCGGGCCAGCTACCTAGGGACTCGTCATGTCTCGTACGGGAGCGGCAGGACTCGGCTGGCAGCACGCAGTGGCCCCGGAGGTCTGACGCGGGACACGCCAGGGGATGGGGGCTGGACAGGGGAGGTCAGCCCTTCTGTCCTCACCCTGCTGTCTCCCCTACTCCCACCCTCTGTGGAGTTTATTTTACCGCCGAGCTCTCCCTGGGGTAGATACCCGCTGAGCGCCAGCCCCCGTGGGATCACAGAGCAGCCGCTGGAAAGCAGCCCCTCCGTCTGCCTTCCGGGGTCCCTAGCACGCGGCAGACACAACCCAGCCGTGCTTCCCAGGCCCTCGCCTCCTGGAGTCACTGGAAAGAACTTGGTTGTGCCATCTCGTGTGTCCCAGATCGCAAACCCAGAGGGGCTTGGAGAAGAGTGGCAACCATCTGGGACAGAGCTGCGGAGAGCCCACCGGAGAGGGAAGGGCAGGGGTGGGCCTCGGAGGAGACAGACAGTGGTGGAGAGCAGGGAGATGGAAATACAGGCTGCCTGTGGCTACGTGGGGGAGGTGCCGGGACCTGCTGGAGGGGAGAGCAGGTAAGGGCAGAGAACGGGCATTAGAACCCACTGGGGGGCAGGGCTGGGGGGGGTGGGGGGGGCTGAGGAGTGCAGCCTGGCAAGCCTCCGGCTCTTGGTTTTGGCTCAGGCTGTGATCTCAGAGTTGTGGGATCGAGCCCTGTATTGGGCTCCATGCAAGGCGTGGAGTCTGCTTAGGACTCTCTCGGCCCCTCGGCACACACACACTCTCTCTCTAAAATAAACAAATAAGTAAAATCTTAAAAAAAAAAAAAAAAAACACTAAGGATACCAGAACACCAGGGTGGTTCTAAACAGACCCCATTAGAAGGAATAAGCCCTCAACTATTTTAAAAATCTTTTCAGAAGGCCACGGGAAGGACTCCAGAGTGGGACGTGGCACAGTGTCCCAGGCCCAGGTGCAGCGTGGACCTAGGGGAGGCTCTCGAGTCAGGGTCTTTATGTGACTTAAGAGAGACGATGAAGATCTAAAAGCAACACTTGCCGAATACAAAGGAGCCCCCTGCACCGGACGGCACGACACTCTGGGACACCGGAAAGAGCGCTGGTGAGAGCCGGTGCGGGGTCTCCTCTTACCTCGTGAAGGAACTTGCCCATCTCAAGGACGCGGCCTCCATCTGGCTCACGGTGGAGCCCCGAGAACGTAAAAGTTCTGCACTTTTCTGCCGTGCTCTGTCCTAACCGCAGTCTCCCAGGTCCTCATGAAACAAAGCAACATTCTGGCTGGTTGCCCAGTGCTGCCATGAAACAGAGAAGCCAGGACAGATGTGGAACGGAAGCCCCAGCCCAGGAGGAACAGGGACACCCCTGGAGACCAGCACAAGGGCCCCGGGGCAGCCTCGGCCGGCAAGGGCGTCCAGAGGAGGAAAGCCAGGAGCAGGCCTGGAGGGAGTCTGATGGGTACACTGTTTGCAGAAGAGAACTAGACTGGCCAGTGAAGCCTTTCGGGCCCACTGCTGCTTCCGGGGGGCTGGTTAACGACGTGAGGGTCCCTGCGGAAGGCGCTCGAAATCCCAACCCATTGCCCTCAGTCCCACTCACCTCCCGGCCACAGAGTGGTCCCGTTGGCTCTAGCGCGGAACCAGACTGGACCTCGGCGTGGCTGAGAATCACCGCTGCGCTCTGCGGCATGTCAGAAATCCATTTTTGTCAGCAGTAGCTTGGGGGGGAAATGTGTAATTAAATTATTTCCCCATTTTAAAATATCTGTTTGTCTTTCTCATGTGGAACAGTGGTTTATTAAACCCTCCCCCTGCCCTCACTGCAGAATTCCAGAATGTTTGGAAAACATCCCTTAGAGCCACGCAACAATAATTAACAGCCCAGGAAGTGCTGAGCAGCCAGCGGCCAATGACAACGCAGCCTGATGTCGGCAGAACACGATCAATCACGGAGCCACCCATCGCGCGGAGATTTACGCTCTGTTATCATAACGCGCTGATGAGGCCCCGCTGGTCCTTTACGACGTGCGCTAAGTGCCTCCTTCCCCTAAGCGCACCGAGAGGAGCAGACAGAAGGCTGCGAACGTGGCTTCCTTATGTGATCGCTCTCGACCCCGCTCGCCGGGGCTTTCCAAGCACAGCCCCATCCTGGAGAACCCGGCACACCTCTCCCCTCCCCAGGACGCAACTACAGCAGGACCCGACCCGGGCACAGGTGGGCGCTCAGCTGCTGGCCGTCCAGGGCCTGGAGTCCGCCAGGAGAAGGTCTGGGCTGAGCCAGGAGGGGTTGGTGCAGGAGCGTGGGGTGCGCAGTCCCCTGCGGGATTTCTCCTTTCCGAGGCCAGTCCCCACCCGGTCTACCTGCTCTGTGGCCCGGCACCCTACGGTCTGCAAGGTGGCGCCCCAGTTCCTAGCCAGCCTGCCGGCTGAGCCTGGTCGTTCTGTCGTGTCCAGGGGAACTTCACCGGAGGAAGAGAGCCCACCCACCGTCCACCACCGGCCTGCACAGCTTGGTTTTCATTTCTTCCAACAGGCTCTCGCTGTGTATAAAAACCAGCATGGCCATAAACTAGTGTCCTTCTAAGTGTGGTGCACACGGTGGGCTCCGGACTCAAGCCTCTTCCTCATGTAGATGACTCAGTAAGCCCCAGCCTTGAATGCTGTACCCCTGCCTGCAGGGACTCGCCGAGCGAGCAGAGTGGGAGCGGGAGGTGTGGGGATAGAGCCCGCTGGTGCGGGATGCCCGCGCTCGATGTAGTGGAAAGGGCCGGGTTTGCGCTATTAGAATTACATCGTCTTTCCTCTGGTGTTATCTGCTACAGACCCAGCGTGTAGCTACGTACAAGGGACCACACAGTGTGACCAGACCCAAACAGAAGGGAGCAGAGGGAGAGAGGAGCAGTGGGGGTCGGAGAGGAAGGTCAGGAAGCCTGCCCACACACGGGGTGTTGGGGCCGCAACACAGGTCTCGGTGCTTCTAACACTAGGAGAAACCTCATTGAGGAGAAGCGTGGCCAAAAAGACAACTGGTTTCTGGAAAGTCGCATCCCATACTGTTCTCCCTTAGTCAGTCAGTGCACGGCGGACAGGTGGTTGTCGGGGCACAGAAGCCACCGGCCGGTCGGGCACAAGAGCAGGAGGGAAGACCCTCCCCTTCCCCGCGCGTTCATCTTGTGGAACAGCCAGTGTCCTGACGTCCCCACCTCCTCGCAGGACCGAACCCGCCTGCTCCCCCAGGAATCTAGGAATTTGACGCTGGTTAGCCACGCCCTTGCCTGTGGGTCTGGACTTGTGGACAACATTTTCTATGGAAAGGCTTGTGTTTTTATACTTGGACGAAGGGTCTGCACGAAGACTGAGATCGAAGCTTGGAGTCAGAGCTGTTTTGCTAGACCCTGGGCTGTGCCCTTTCCCCTCCAGCAGAGCGATAGGGAGACAGACAAACCGAGACAGAAAGGTGATCTAGAGAAAGGGCCGATGGGGCTTTGTGTCCTGAAGACAGGGCGGCTCTGAGTTCACGCACCAGCTCTGCTCCCAAAACGGAGCCGAGGCGCCTCGTGATCACCCCAGTCCTCTCAGGTCTCGAGTTCTGTGACACAGTCTTCCAGGATTCGAATCCTCAGTCACTCGGGCTAGAAAAGCCACCTCTGAATCAATAAATCAATCCAAACCTCGCCGACCCCTTCTTGCGCATGTCGAGTTATCAAAATGGATAAGCTCAGCCTGAGTCCTGGCGGAGCCAACAATCCAGACAAGGAGTCGACGGCCGCCATGCCGAGTGTCCCCAAAATGTGTGCGGAGCACAGGCACAGGGGCCGCCGGGGAGGGCGTGGGGGGACCTGGCACGGGGGGCCAGAGCTCGTGAGGCAAGGAGGGGAGACTGGCCGAGGCAGGGAGAGGAAGTCCTGGAGGAGGCTTGCCGCACTCAGACTTTGATGAATGAGGACAGAGGCGAATCAACAGAGCAGACCCTTGAAGCTCGTTAGCCGGGAGGTACGGTTGGGCAGGTTCAGAATACAGAGGCTACCTCATGAATCCGTGTCATTGGCCACAGCAGGGAGGACATCCCGGAAGTCCGGCCACCGTCCCCCCTGCCCGATGGCACCGGCAGACCACGTAGATCGCTCTTCCCTGTTGAGCCCAGGTGTGGCCACCAAATCCCAGGAGCGATGGGCAGTTTTGAGTTGAAGGCGGCCTGACCCCTCTCTGTGCAGCCAGCCTCGTGCGGTCCACGGAGAAGAAGTCCCAGGTGGAGGAGAAGGAGCAGGCAGGCAGGAGAGGAGGTCACACCTGAAGGTCAAGACAAGTCGAAGGCCGGGCCTGGGTGTGGAGTCGTGCTGGAAATCGGCGCTTCTCCACCCGCGTCTGCCGCCAGCTTCGTCTTACCGAGTGCTGATCTGATTATGCTCCAGACCCTCCACAGCTCCCTGATCCTTGAAGAAGCACGCGGGCTCCCCAATGTGGGCCAGTCCATGGCCCCCCAATGTCACCACAGCACACAAAGCCAACCCTCCCGAGTCCTGTTTCCTCGGCAAGACATGCCCACAGCCGCGTCAAGCCCACCCATGGCCCGAGGTCCAGACCTAAGTCCCTGCATTCTGCTTCCTGCTGGCCCAGCCCCACACCGCCAGCCACTGCTGAAGGGTCATTCGGTCTGGACGTGACCCTGACCTTCGGTCCTAGTTACTCATGGAGAAGGATGTTTTCCCCCAATGAGGGTAAAGGATTCACTTAGGCCAGTGCAACCACTGAAACCAGCTCCTGAGTTAAGTCCCTAAAAACCCGCTCTCTTATGCCAGACTCGTTTTTGTATCACAGAAAACAAGCTAGGAACACGTCTCTCGGGACTCAGGTCTCGGGACTCATCATTAATTCTGAATAACGTACGGAGGTATTTTGCCAATTCTGAGCAGGTGCAGATAAATTCACATTTTTCCAGAGGGCTCAAAAAAATTATCAACAGTTGGAATAAAGTGCTGGAAACCTCTCTCCATGTATATTTTTATGTTATTTTTATTGAGGTATACATTTTTTTAATTAGTCACTTGCCTCTCCTTAAATACACAGAGCATGACATTGCCTGTCATTTAACCTTTAGATTTTTTCCTTCCACGTCAAGGAAAAAACCCAAGCACTTACAAAAGCTACCTTCTCTTCATCGTTTACTTCCTTTTAAAGTACTTTCCTACCTTTCCAGGCTCTGAAGATGAAATTAGAAGTCATTTTGTTCCTGCATATTGGTAATGAATAATTATGCTGTCAGGCGGTACATAACTATTAATTACATGACTGCCTTTTTATTTCAAGGAATTATTTAATAATTTTTTAATAAAGAGTTACATATGTCAGTCTCTTAAAAACATATCAATCAATGTTATTTTCCAAGGTAGAGGATTGTCATAACCTCGGGAAGATTCGCTTGGTCTGTGATTACAGACTTCCCCTGTGCGTGCTCTGCCGCGCGGAGAACTGTCAGCGCCGTCTGGAAAACTACCGGCTCCCAGACGGCCCCGCCTCCCTTTGCGGACAGGAGGGCCGGGGACCTCGACAATGTGCATGATGGGGGTGAGTCAGATCACCTGTTGGAAAGCCGTCCTGCAGAAAAGGAAGGGGTGCCTGTGGTTCCAGCGGAAAGCATGGGGGAGGATCTGGAATGGCCTTTAGTGGTTAGAATTGGAGGCTGTCCAGGTTCTTACGTCTTCCGCCAGCCGAGTTACCTCGGGCAGAGCGAGCCCCTTGCTGTCCTTCATTTGCGTGCGGTCTCACGTAGGAGGACAAGGACGATAGCGTTCTTCGGGGAGCAGAGGCCGTCGTTCATCTACTATGCTCTGCAAATACCAGCTGGCGTTAGGACGCGTCTTTGCCTCAGGCAGGGCACCCTTAGGGATAAAGGAAGCTTGGTCCCTGGTTCTCACTTGAGCTTCCGATCTAGGCCAGAGACGCGAGACCCGTCCACAGAGCAGGAAATCTCCGCTGGAGTTGCTGGTTCTTTGGTGACAGAGAAGGCCGTGGGGGGACACGGGGCCGGGGGCAGAGGAGTCTGCAGAGAGGAGGGGACGTGCTGCCTAGAGTGGAATCCCATGGTTAGTAACAAAGACATGGGCCGACAGGGGCTATGCGCAATCTGGTTCGTAACAAAATGTTCCCCAAGTAACACTGTTGATTCTCCTGCTCGAGTCAACTAGAATAAGCGGCACGTGAGGTTCAAACCACAGTCGATCGCACTCTGTGTGTGGAAGCGCACCTGAGCTATAGCGTATGCGCCTCCAAAATGCACCACGTTGAGTGCGCAAGTGTTTTAGGAAATGTATACGGTTGAACGATCATCGCCACTCAGTTGCCACCAAGCCAGAAAGTCCCTTTGCCCCCACTCGCAGTCAGTCCCTAGTCCTGCCCTCAGCGCAAGCAGCCATCAATCCACTCTATCTGCCTCTTCTGGAC
Source organism: Eira barbara (assembly GCA_020311275.1). NCBI lineage: Eukaryota > Metazoa > Chordata > Mammalia > Carnivora > Mustelidae > Eira > Eira barbara. The sequence continues at coordinate 1,359,666 of JAHRIG010000494.1, read as the reverse complement.
GTTTTGTATAAATAGAATCAGGCAATGTGCAGGGTTTCGTTCTGCTGGCTTTCACCCCGCATGCTGAAGCCCCATCAGAAGTTCACCCCTTTTACCAGCTGCGGAGGGGTTCACGGTACAGATGCCCCCCTTTTGTCTACCCCCAGCGCTGGCGGACATTCTCATTGACCCCAGCTCTCATGCGTAACCAACAGTGCCTCCGCAGACGTCCCTGCCCAAGTCTCGATGCGGCCACATCTGTCCACCTTGGCAGACTCCTCTGTGTGCAATTCCTGTGCTCGATGGCGAGAATGCATTTAACGATTTCAGAAACTACCAAACTGTTTTCCAGAGTAGCTGTACATTGTTTGGATTCCCAACAGAAACATGCGAGGTTTCCAGTATCTCCATATTCTATCCAATACTTGGTGTCCCCTGTCTTTTTAATCAGAGTCGTTCTACTGGGAGAGTAGTTCTATCTTATTATGATTGTATTTGCATTTCCCTAACGACTAATGACTTTAAGCATCTTTCCATGTTCTTATTTACCGTCTGTGTGTCATCTTTGGTGGGATCAGTACTCAAAACTTTTGTCATTTTTTAATTGGATTTTGTCTTATTATTTAGTTTTAAGTTTAGTTATTTAGTTGTAAGGTTCTTTATATATTCTGGATAAAATCCTTTATCAAATATGATATCGAAAATCAAAATACTTTCCATTTGAAGCTTACTTTTTCATTTCTTTAATGGTGTTTCTTGAAATGTGAAAATTTCAAGTTTTGATGACATCTAATTTTAAGTTTTTCCTTCTAAGGATAGTGCTTTCGTGTTGTATCTAAGAATTATTTGCCAAGTTCAAACTAATGAAGCTTTTTTACTATGTTTCCTTCTAGCAATTTTAATTTTTCAGCTACTATCTTTAAGTCTATGATCCTTCTCAAGTTGATATTTGTATGTAGTGTGAGGTAAGGGTCTCAGTAGTTGTTTTTTTTTTTTTTTTTTTGTATGTAGTAATCATGTGATTATAGAAAAGACCATCCTTTCCCTATCAAATTGTCTTGGCATGATTGTAAAAATTAGTTCCCTGTAAATGTAAGTATTTATTTCTGAACACTCAATACTATTCAATTACTCTAGATTACTGTGCCTTTATACTAAGTTTGAAGTCAGTCACTGTAAGTTTTCCAACTTCGTTCTTATTTTGCAAAATCATTTTTGCTATTAGGTCCTTTTCATTTCCATATGCATTTTAGGATCAACTTGTATTTTTCTACCAAAAAAAAAAAAAAAAGTGTTCTGGGATTTGAGAGGGATTGCACCGAACCCATACACCAATTTTGGGAAAATTGCTATCTTGACATTATTGAGTCTTTCAATCCATAAGCACAAAGTATCTTTTTATTTCCTTAGATATCCTTTAATTTCTCTCAGCAATGTTTTGTAGCTTCCAGCATACAAGTCATGCCCTTTTGTTAAATTTATTCCTAATTATTTTTTTTGTTGCTCTTATGAACAGAGATTGTTACTAACATATAAAAACACAATTGATGTGTCTCTATTAATCCTGTATCCTATAATCTTGCTAAAGTCACTTATTCTAGTACCCTTTTTCCACTGATTCCATCATTTTTCTATGGAGACGATGCTGCCATCTGTAAATAAAACAGTTCGATTTCTTTCTTTCCATGCTGGATGCCTTGATTGATTTATTAGTTAGTTTTTGGTTGTTTTTTGTTTGTTTCCTTGTGCTTATCACATTACCTAGACCCAGCAATGTAATGTTGAGTTTAATGTTGAATATACTGTGAAAGCGGCCATCTTTCCCTTGTTCCTGACCCGATGAGAAAGCATTCAGTCATGATGATAAACTCTGGCACTTGTGGGTTTCATATTTGTTCTTTCTCAAATTGACAAAGTTCTATTCTACTCATGATTGCTGAGAGAGTCTCTCGTGGATGAGTATCGGATTTTGCTGAATACTTTTTTCTACGTTTGCTGTGATGATCAATTGTTGACCTTTATTTGATTAGTATGATGCATTATCTAATTGATGTTCATATTTTAAGCCAACTTTGTATTACAAGCATGAATCTCACCTTGTCCTGAAATATGTGTCCTTATTATATGGTTCAGGATTCAGTTTGATAATATTTTGTTTATAGTTTTTATATCCGTACTCATGGGGGATGTTGGTCCATCGTTTTCTTTCTTGCCATAGCTCTGTACTTAGCACCTGTAAACATTGGAAATATTGACTGAGGAAATAGTTGCTTCTACCTCCTTGATATTCTGGAAGCTTTTGTGGAAAATGGCAATTATTTCTTCTTTAAATATTTAATAGAGTCAAGTAATACTATCTGAACCTAGACTTCTCTTTGTGGAAAGATCTTTTTAATTATTAGTTTAATTTTGTTACCTGTTATAGGTCTATTCAGGTTTTCTGTTCCTTGTTCAGTCACTTTAGCAATGTTCAGTTCAGTTCAGTTCAGTCACTTTAGCAATTCATTTCCATGAATTACCCCATTTTTCTAAGTGGTCCATTTTGAGGGATAAAGATACTCATAACATCCCCTTATAATCCTTTTAATTTCTACACATCAGTTTTAATGTCCCTTCTTTCATTCCTTATATCAGTAATTTGAGGATTTTGTGTTTTTTCCCTTGATCAGCCTATCTAAAGACTTGTCAGTTTTGTTTGATTTCTCTTCACTTTCTATTTCACTGATTTCTGCTCTAATCTTTATTTTGTGTTACTTTATTTCATTTTGCTCTGCTTTTTCTATTTTCTTTAGGTGACAGTTTGGCTTACTGATTTGGGAACTTCTTTTCTTATAGAAGTGCTTAAAACTATCAATTGACCTCTAAGTACTGTCTTAGCTTCATTCCAGAAAGTTTAATATATGATACTTCTGCCTTCATTCACTTAAAAGTCTTTTCTAATTTCCCTTGTGATTTCTTCTTCGTTCCATGGGTTATCCAGATGTGCATTGTTTGACTTCTAGTTATTCGGGGATTTCCAGGCTTCTTTCTCTCACAGATTTCTATTCTATTGTGGTCAGAGAATATACTTTGTGTGGTTTCAATACTATTAAATTTATTGAAATTTGTTTTATAACCTAGCTTACTGTCTATTTTATCAGATGTTTCATTTGTATTTGAAAAGAATATGAACTCACAGTTATTACGTAGAATATCTATATTTGTCAATTAGGTTCAATTGGTTTATACTGTTAAGTCTTTTACATACTTGCTAATTTTCCACTGAATTGTTCTATCAATTAGTAATACAGCAAATGTAGCTCTCTTGGGCTACTGTTTGCATTGTATGTATTTTTTCATTCTTTTTTCTTTTAACTTATTTGAATCGATGGTGTGTATCTTGTAGCAGCTTATATTTAAGTCCATATTTATCTGCACTGAGTATCCCTGCCCTTTCATTTGGGTGATTAGACCATTTATATTTAATGCAATTATTGATATGACTGGATTTGCCTGTGTCATTTTACTATTTTCCTGCCTTTTTCATTTCTCAGATCTCTCTTTAAATGATTTAATGAACTACTTTAATTCCTTTGCTGACAATTTCACATCATCCATTGTTCCAAATTACCTGAGCCACTGAGTACAATCAGGAGGCTCCAGATCTTCACAGCTTGTCCTACCCTGGCAGAACCTCCACCAGCAGCAGAGTGTGGGGGGAAAGCAGTCATATCTTTTTTTAAGATTTTATTTATTTATTTGAGAAAGAGAGGCAGAGGCAGAAATAGCAAGCAGGGAGGAGAGGGAGAAGCAGGCTCTCCATTGACAGGGAGCCAAATGTGGGGCTCGATCCCAGGACACTGGGATGATGACCTGAGCTGAAAGCAGATGCTTAACCCAGTGAGCCACCCAGGCACCCAGGGAAAGCAGTTTTAGAGTTGCTTTTTGAAGAGAGTATTTGATTGTCCCCTAAACTGGACATTGCCAGGAGTCCTGCCTACTCTTTTTTTTATTTTTAGTGGTTTTAATTTTTTTTTGTTGCTATTAGACTTGATGCAATGTACTTTACTAAAGCAAAGCCCTTATCCTGCCTATTTAATTCATTGAATGACTGTTAATCACTAACTATCTCAGCCTTGGTAGGTGACATTTCTTGTGACCTAATTTTAAAACTTAGTGGCATTGATGTCTAGAAAAACTGACTTGTTGTTAAAAATTACTTTGAAAAATGATGACAAAAAATTTTTTTTGATTGACTGTATCAGCATTTCCTATAAGGATATGAGTTCTCAGGATCGATAGAGTGTTCTCATTCTCTTAAGTTTGTTGCCACTGCATGACTATCTAAATACTTGATTAACAATAAACACTATAATATCCACCAAACAATTACAATGTCTAGTTGTTGAATATCAAAAAGAGATGATACTAATGGTGATGGATATTTTTTAAATAAAGTTAGAATCATGAGATCTTAAATTTAAAAACAGCTCATATATAAGTCCATTTTTTCTTCAAATTTATAGAGCAATTATATGATGGGTCTATGGGCACATGTTAGAACAAAGACTAGGAGTTAGACATACCAGTTTGGGCAGGCAATAGGGTGTTCTCTAAGAGATAAATAAGGAAATGTAAGTGTTCAGGGCCCGACAGGAATGGCGAAGAGCCCAGAACGTGTAATACATGGGAGCCACTGCTTCAGAGACAGGAAGGTGGTATTATCTGAACTCAGAGGCTCTAATGCCAAGGGAGAAGAGGCATCCAGGAGGAAGCCAGGATCTCAGAAGAAGGAACATAGCAAGTGCTGAGCAGAGGCCAGTGAGGAAGTCGCCAGCACTGTCCCCTGAAACAAGCCTGCTAGTACTAATGCCAGAGCCAGCAGAACCCAAAGGTGAGGCGACCCTCGGAGGTCAGCTTGCCAGGAAGCAGAGCAGAGGGCAGCAGGTGGAGAAGGCATCTGGATGTGCAGGTGGAGAGCCCGGCACTGCTCATTTATTGCCACCCTCGTTAGTTTGTTGCTGTTGCTGTTTCCTGGATGAAACATTCAAGTTTTCAACACAAGAGAAACACAGAGTACCATCAGCAGAGGTATTTTTGAATGATGATTGTACACTCCCACTGCGGTCCTCTATTGAAATGTAAGCCACCATCAATGCCCTTCCTATATGGTGGCAAGAAAAATGGGGGAAAGGTGTAATTAATCAGCTTAAAATATAGCTGCCTCGGTCTTCAGTTCTGAAGCAGATTACAAAGTCTAAATGTGTACTTCTCATTTTCTTTCTCCACTAGATTTGTAAAATTTCCCTTACACTTTGCCAGCCCCTCAGCTGGTGAGACTTTGACTGCAACTGGTGGGACGACCTGAATCGTCACCCCCACAGGGTTCCATCCTTGGTGGTCTGCCCGTATTGGGACCACAGTTTCCCAATGACAGACACGAAGGACGTGGGAGTGCTGGTGTATTTTATGTGTTCCCAACACCAGTGCCCTGTGGGTGGGAGCACCCCAGTTTCCACACGGGTGGGTTCTGGCACTCAGGGCAATGACCTCTTCTCTGACAAACGTGCAGGGACTGAGGAGCTGAAAAGGTCTTAGCCTCCTATTTAAAGTAACCTTGGCCATGCTCTCTGAGAGAGGTAGACTCCTTTTGTCACTAACATTTTGGATCCACCACACCTAGAGGTGTGGAACTAGGCAAAAACGCTCTAGCTGAGGTGTGACCGTGAGAGGGGTCACACGCACCTTCCTCAGTACCCCATTCTGAGGGAGACGGCACAAACCTCTGGCCCTGAGTGTCCATTCAGTCACGCCTGCAACTGAGAGAAGACCAGTGAGTCCTGGGTCTGAACGATGTCCCCACGGTCAGAGGGCCACAGGGCCTGGCGGAGGGAAGGCATTCTGAGCCCACACGTGCCACTAACAAGCAGAGCCCTGTAGGAGGGGAGGGCGCCTCCGTGGCCGTGGCCGGGAGGGGGCAGAGCAAGCCCAGAGGGGACCTGGAGGGCACAGCCTGCCTCCTGATTCCTTCCAGAACTCTCCTCTGCTCCCTCCTTCCACCATTTCAAGTTGGCACCATGTCCCAACAGCAAAAAATAAAAATGAAACATTATTTTTTTTGTCTTTCTCTACCCATCTGCCACACACCCATCTCGGTAGATGGAAGCTCAAAGGGCCCAGCAGTGAGGTTCTACTATGTGGTTTCTCTCAGCACAGGAAATCCTAGAGATCTGGGATTCATCTGCACCTAAAGGAAAAAAGGGCATTTGTATACAATTCTTCCATAAAATCCTGAAATAGACACATTTTCTTCCTGCAGAAGCACTTGGAGAGAACCTATTTTCTTATCCTACTAACACTAGACAACAAAATCCCAACATTTTTGTTTCATTCACTTGTTCACTCATTTCTGTCACTTAAACCCTAATAGCAACACTTCCAGGTTTTAGTAACTGTCAGAATTTGATCCAGTATTTAGGAAAATAAAATCTGCTTTTCAAAAATTGTATGATGTTCAAATTAAAACCTGGACTGATGTATCCAAATGTATTTGCTTTGCCTGTTCAAAAGTCCCAAGGAGGAGATGGTGGTCTAAGGAGAAAATATTATTTTGCTCTTAAAACTGCAATAAAAGCTGTGGTTTGATATCCTCATGATATAGTAAAATCACCTTTTTATATTTTACTTGTCCTAAAACAATAGTCTTACCTTTTACAATTTTAGGTTGGTGACATCTGTTCAAAAATACACATTTTCCCCTCAAGAAAATGGAAAGGTTCTACTCCGTTAGCAGCTCTCAGGCCCGAATTAACGTGTCTGTCTGTGCGCCACATCGATGATGGACATTCGGACTTGAAGGTATAATTTCCAGTAAAGAAAAGTCATTTTATTTCCATCTGAATAAGCACTCTGTCATACTAACCGAGTCAAACAAAGTTATTATCTGGCTTTTTGCCAAGGTGTGAAAATAGAAAGGTCATATTTTTAATAGCTTTGTACTTTATAGTAATCAAATTTGTAAGCCTGGAGAAATGAACTCCTTGAATCCACCGGAGCCCCCGCGCGTGGTCAGCCGCCAGCGTGTGGCGCTCAGGGGACACACGGCGCTGCCGCAGCCTGTCTGGGTGGGAGGCTGGCACACGAGGCGGCGTGTTCTCATCAAATGGCAGAAACCAGCTGCTAAGAGTCGTGTCTACTCAACTCTACCTTTGAAGGCTGCACCAGCAGCTGAGAGCCAGTCAGGTCTCACCCCATGGAGGAGCGAGGCGACAGCAAATCCGGACACACTCCAGTGTCCATGGGTTACCCGAATCAGGACTCAGTAAAACGAACACCTGCTTTAAAAGTCCCTTTTGTTTTGGGTGGCTGCGCCGTGTTCCTTGAAGTTCTAGAGAGCTTACTCCTGAGCCCTGCCGCCACCGACTTTCAAGTTTCGCTGTGAAATGATAAATAATCCTGAGGCTAAAGAGGGTCTTTATGGATATCGGCATCCGCACAGTCACAAGGGAAAGAATAGGAAAAATTTGGCAAGACATCCTGTTGAATAATCGTACAAATGACATTTTGCCGCAAAGCTTTCCGTAGCCTGGTTTCAGCTCAGTCAATGGACCAGGACGCAGGGCACCTATGACCAGTTTTGCCCAGAAGAGTCCCAAGAATGATCCCTTAGAAGTGTCTTTCCTTGAGTATTTCTTTCTCACGTTCCTGCTCTGGAGACACAAGGAAAACAGCAAAGTCGCGTTTCTCTCTGGGGCGCACATCCCAATGATCTGCATGGTCGGCCCCGTGAAGACAGCAGTGCCAGACGCGCCGGAAGTCCCTTCCTGCGCAGGCTGCGATGGACGAGCTCCGGGAGCCGAGCACCGCGTTTCGGCCTGCTCCCCGCTCGTTGCCGGTGGCCGCACCGGAACTTCAGACGCTTCTGCACCTGAGAACATGAGGCCTTTCAGCTACCAGCCCCTCCAGCCAGAGGGTTTGGTGAGCATTTCCTCAAAGCCAGAGAGTGAATACTTACGGCTTTGTGGGTCAAGAGGCAAAATCAGGACATCATGCATCATGTAGGCTCTTTTTAATGCAATCACTTAAAAATGTAAAAAAAAATTGTTAGCCTACAGGTGATAAGATAAATATACAACTCACACACACATGCATACACACACGTGTGTGCACACATGTGCAAACATGCACATGCCTGTGTGCGTACACGTGCATGCACATACATGCATACACACATGTGCACACGTACATACATGTGCACACCTGCCTGTACACACCTCCACACGTGCACACACCTGTGCATGCGCACACACATGTGCACACACTCAAATCAAAACTAAACAGACAGGCTGCTGGCTGGATTCAGCCAAGCGCCATGGTGTGCTGCGTGACCTCAGGTCTAAGTACAGAGCCTCAGGCAGGATCATCTAGAGGTTCACAGTGTAATCTCTAAGTTCACACCAATCCTCTCCAATATTGGCTTCTGATGTGGACCCATTGTTAACTTCCCTCAGCTCCGACGTTCTCTCTGTACTCAAAGACGGTCACAGTAGCTCCTCGGAGCTGTGGAGGCGTACAACATTGATGGTGGGTGATCGCTAGTGAGCATTTGCTGGCATTGTCTTAAGTCAACAAAATTTAATGAGCACCTTCTACTTTTTACGGGTTTTGACCAGTAGTCAATCTGCAGGACACCTTGGCATGGCCCCAGCTCCCAGAAGGGCTGACAGCCAGCAGCTCTGGCTTGATGGAGAGCTGCCTTACCTGAGTGCAGAGGAGGGTTAGTGCAGGAGCACTGGCTTCTGGCTCCTTGTGGGAGGCCCTACATCCCCCACTCCTCCTTCTTTCACGGCCTCAGCACTTGGACCCCAGAGCCTTCCTGAGACCCGCGGACATGCAGATCCCCATCCCACAGCCCGTCTCTGGAACTTGGTCTGCAGTGGGAGCCGCAGACAATCCCGTGTGAAGCTGAATGAGCAGACAGAAATTCCCTTAGAGAAAGGCCCCCCTAGTTCTGAGGGCTGATGGAGTGATTGGGGTGAGCACTGGAAAGACCGTCTAAATTCCGACAGGTTGGGTTTGAGGAATCGCCACAGGTTTTGTCACTCTTTGAACTGTGACACTTGTTAATTTCCTGTGATGTTGGGGGCAGGCATCGCTCAGCGCAGAGTGAAAGAGGAAAATGACCCCACGGTGGGGACAGCCCGGGTGTGCGGTGACGGCGGGCCTGGCATTTCCAGGGCGACATCGTCTTTATTTATGTATTCATAAAATAATTAATTTTTTTAACCTGTGCAAGGATTTCTCCCAGAAGAGAAAGTGGATAAGAGAGATACAAAAAAATCTCTTGCCAGGAAACTATATGAAGTCACCTTGAGCTAAGGTCGTCTGGAATGAATCCTGCATCTGGGCTGAAATTGCACCAAAGGCAAAGTTATTTTTTTTTTCTCTCCCTTCAGCCTAATGCACGTGTCATGTGCCTATCTTAGAATGTCGCAGGAGGACAGTCTTGTTTCCAAGGACGGAGGAGGAGGACTGGGGTGCATGTGGGGCAGGAGTGTCAGAGTCATGGAAGGAAGAAAGATCTTACCCTTCAAGGACCCCATTGGATTGCTGTGCGGGAGAATGGGGAGCTCGGGTCATTAGGTCTTGATTAGTGAGGCTGCAAGGGGAGAAAATCAATTATTGGAAAGAGAATATCATGCAGACAGGTGATTTCCAAAGAAACAGGAATGCGTTTCCACCCCCCACCCAGTACTGTCCAGTATCTTAAATCATTTATTCTGAGAGTACACTGAAAGGGGAGCAAAGTAGTGTAGGTTTCGGCAGCGGCTGGGGTGCCGGCTGTCTTACGGGCCTTCGGCACTCTGAAGGTCCGGAGAGAAAGGGAAAGATCGGCCACTTTTAACGTGAGGCCATTCTAGGCCATTCCATCTGGGCCTTGGAAATGGACTTGGCAAGAACCAGCAGGTGTGCGGTATGACTTTTCCCAGCCTTTCTGGGACAAAGGCTGGCTCTCCCCATCCCTCCTGTACCTGGTGTTTGTCTGGTAGGTTTTAGAACTTGAGGGCTTTACAAATAAACGCAGGATGCAACTTATTTTTCACGCATGAAAACTGTGCATGTTTCGTGCATACAGTCCGAGGGTCTGTCAGCATGTCCCCATGAAACCCTGTGGTCCCAGATTCTGAGTACGTATCAAAGGAATTTAAGTCAGAACTTTGAAAAGATATTTGCACCCCCGTATTCACTGCAGCGTTATCTACGATACCACAGAAACAGCCCGGCTGTCCGTGAACGGAGGGATGGTTAAGGGAAATGCGGTGCGTGCCCACAGGGGAGTGTCACTCAGCCACAGAAAAGGAGGGAATCCCGCCTCGTGCCCCGACCACGATGAGGCTGGAGGGCCTTACGCTGAGCGAAAGGAGGCACAGGAAGACAGAGACTGCACGACCCCACGGACATCTGCAGCATGAAACAGTCCCACTCTCAGAAGCAGAGAGTAGGACGGTGGTGGCCGGGGCTGGGGGCGCAAAAACAACGAGGTGTTGGTCCAAGGCACATACTCTCAGTGAGGGGATGAGTAAGTTCCTGGACCCCAACATGCCGCTGGGGACTCATTAATAATACTGTGTGGGGCTCCTGAGGGGGCAGTCGGTTCAGCGTCTGACGTTCAATTTTGGCTCAGGTCGTGACCTCAGGGTTGTGGGGTCGAGCCCCGAATTGGGCTCTGAGCTCAGAATGGAGTCTGCTTGAGACTCTCTCTCTCTCTCCCCTGCTCCCTCCGCCCCTCCCCCACTCGCACTTTTGCACGCACGCAGGCGCGTTCTCTCTCTCTCTCCAAAATAAATAAATAAATCTTTAAAAAATAACGCTGTATCACACACTTGCAGTTTGCTGAGCGCGTAGGTCTTACACTGCATGTTCTCACCAAGAGATGTTAGTCACGAAGGGGCCAGAGCGTCTCTGGGGCTCATGGAAACACGGGTGCAGCCATGGACCCGGCCGTGGTGGTGGCTTCGTGCGGGAAGGTTCTGCTTGGCTTTATCCTCGTTACTGTTCGTCGGTTTTATCTCCAAATCTTTACCCTAAGAGGAGAAAACGTCCCCCGGGGGATGAGCGTGCGGTACAATCTGGGACCTTGTTGCTAGGACGTGCAGAGAAAGAGCCCCTGACCTCGCTGTGCCCCAGGAGTGAGCTGGTCTGGCAGCTCCCAGAGGACAGGGGGTCTCTCGGAATGGAGGCTTCACGCCTCCCACGGGGCTGCCTCCTGACCAGCCCCGCGGGCTCAGCGGACCAGAACCAAGAGTAGCTCCCGACCTCAAGTGACCTCCTCCCATTTTACAGGTGTGCAGTCCCTTCTCTCAGCTTGCTGGACCCACAAGAGCAGCACCGATTCCTGGAATTCCAGACCCCCCTTCCCTTCTTTGCAAAGATGTGCACCGAGTGTCTGTGAAAAGCCTGGCACCGCGCTGGGAGTAGAGAAGGGAGGAGGAGGGAGGGTGCAGGGAAGGGAGGAGGAGGGAGGGTGTTTCTGGCCACGCCTCGGAGCCACTGGCGGTGCGGGACAGAGGGGCACATGGGAATCCGTTACGTCAGCTGCTGTCCTGTGAGGCCTGTGTGCAGGGAGAGTGGGGTGTTGGAGGGAGGGGCGCCAGGGTGCGGGTCCAGAGGGGCTCCCCGGAAGCCGGGAACAAAACCAGGAGAGCAACCTTGGAGGACTAGCGAGCATGGGCCAGCCCAGGGACAGACAGAGGGACGTGCGTGTCTTTTCCTGCTCTCTCCTCTTCAAACCCAACACCCCCACCCACGTGCCCAAGGGCTGCTGCCTCCTAACGCATGCAGAACCATGACCCTTCCTTGGAAACCCGGAGTCTGCGAAGGTGTGATGTGGTGGTGAATTCATTCACTCACTGGTGTCTGCTCTAGCTTGGGTGACAGAAAAAAACTGGGTTTGATGGGGGGGGCTTTGCTTTAGAGTTTCCTTGATGAAACCTGCATCGACAGCCCCCCCAGCTCCTCCTCGAGATCTGGCCAGCTAGGCCCCGAGAAAGACATTGATGAAAACAACACAACACCCCGCCCCACTCCCCAGGCGGCTCCCCGCCCCCACACAGGCCAGCCAGGCCACTGGGGCAGATCTGCAGCCATTAGCACCACACATCACAGTTGATCCCGATGCAACTCAACATCTCTGACCTGTTGGGCCCCTTCTAATAAAACAATCTTAAAAAGGAAAACAGGAGGTAATAATAATAATAATAATAATAATAATAAATTCAGCAATCCAACTCAGCTGGTGGCTGCCCAAGCTTGAAGGTCTCCGGGCACCTTTGCTTAAATAGCTAAAAACAAAATTATAATAAACGGATGCATTAGGCACCAGTCTGAAGGCGTCCTGCTACACCCGTAATGAAAAGGGCAGACGGAGGCTGTGAGCAACCCGGCTATTAATTACTCGCCTTTAAGCGCCCGGGAAGTGTATTTAAGCCAGACACCTGGAGAGGCTGTTGGCTAATTGCGTGCGTTATAATGACTGTGGACACAGGGGGACGAGTTCATTTCCTACACAACAGCCCTGGCGTGCTCACAACCTCATGTGCACATTCCAGCCACACCCGGGGGCCCGCGCGTGCCAGGATAGATGAACCGGGCCAGAAGAAGTCCCTTTTCCAGGCCCTTTCCAGGAGGGCGGCAAAATCGCCCAGGCGCGTCTTGCGAAGCCCGGTGTTGGAGGGCAGGCTGGCCCACGCCCCGGGGTTCCCACGGCCACAAGCAGCCGGCATCCGGCCCAAGCCTTCCCATTAGGGTTGGAGCAGTTTCGCGAGCGCCCAGCCTGCCAGCCTCCCAGACCCGGGACGGGGGTGGGGGGGGGGGACAGAGACAGAAGCGGCTGCGGGCCCCCGCCTCCCCCCGCAGGCTGCCCCGCGCCAGGGCCATCAAGGGTTAACGCGGGACAGAACCCAGTGTGACCAGCAGGTCTCCAGCAATCATCAGTAGAACTAGCTATTATAGCTTGAAAATGAACTCATTAGTGGTCTTTTATCAGTGGAAAAAAGTCTATTAAATCCGGATGTGGGAAGCAGCCGCGCGGAAGCTCATTTCCATCAGGCCTGTGACCTGAACAAATCCGAGACGCACGTCTCTGGGAGCGAGGGTCAGGCTCGGCGGGAGGAGAGCTCGGAGCCCCGCGCCGCCCCAGCCCGCATCCTTCCCGGGGCCTTCCAAGGCTCCTTCCGGGACCCGGAGGCTTTTGTCCTTCCTTCTCGCCTGCCGCCTTCCCCGCGAGCAGCCCGGCGGCTGACAGGGGCGGGAAGAAGAAGGTGCCATTACTCAGGCGCGACCCAGAGTTATATATAATATGTGACAGGGTTGTCAGGCACTGTCTACACCGCTAAACGGCTTCCGAGGAAGCAGCGGGAGATGTGGCAGGGGAAGGGCTCCTGGTGCCCCTCCCTCCCCCTCCCTCCCCTCCCTCCCCCTCCCTCCCCCTCCCTCCGCCTCCCACTTCCTCCTCCCTCTTCCCCTCCCTCCTCGGCTGAGGGTAACTGCTGTCCACGGGGCCACTCCCCTGCACAGTCCGCATTTGCTGCTGGTAACTCCAACCTGAACTCTCTGGGACAGTCTAAGCCCTGGGCCGCTGACTCTTCATCAGCTCTGGCGGGGGCGGGGAGACCCAATTAGTGGGAGCCCCTGAAACAAACCGTGGGGCACGTGGAAAATGCTCTGTCCGTGCTCCTCCTCCTCCTCCTGCCATGCCCCGTCACTCGGGCCGGGCCACGGACACCCACGTGCTGTCCTCACGGGCCCCTTGTCGGTCCCCTCACCCATGCGGGTCCTGCCTCACGAGCCAAAGACAAGGGCTCGGCAGGAGAGACCGTGTCAGCTCCTCTCAGGGTCCCACAGCCCCCACACGGACCCAGCACCTGTGCGAGGTACGAACCTAGGGGGTCCCGCAGGTTGGCACCTGGGGAGCCCGCAGGGCTGGCTGAGTCAGTATCCTGCTCCTGAGGCACCGTCTGGCCGTGCAGCCAGCTAGGGCTCCGGCTGCGGCTGGGGCGGGGGGCTGGGGCGGGGGGCGGGGGGGGCGCCAGGGTCCCGCTGCTCCTGACCCGGCTTCTGTCCCGACTTACCAGGGGTTACATAGTAACAAAACGGCGCCTGTGAGCAGTTAACACCTTGTATAGATTTTTGTTGTTTTGTTTTGTTTTTAAGTTCACAATTCTCACTGCCCCGCCAAAGGCTCTTTAATCGGGAGACAACGGAGAACTTTACTCTTCATCAGTAGCTCTGGTCTATGTGCCCACATTGTGTCACAGACACACCGCAATGGTTGGATAGTTTAAGAGCCCGTGTCCCCTCGTGGAAGTCGTTGGCTCTCTCCTGCTCTGCTCCCAGAGCGGGGTCCTGCCTGCCTGCCTCCTCGTCACCCTCTCCCTACAGTCCCTCTTGCCATCTCTCAGCCTCCAACTCCGAGGGAGGAAGTCTTCCCCCAGAAAGGACGTGCCCCTCGTCTGCCGTTCTGTCTGCCTGATGTACAGAGCCTCCGTCCTGGGTCCTTCTGGTCCCAGCCCAGCTCCTCGCCCAAACCTCTTCCCCAGCTGCCTCCCCGGGCTAAACCCTTTCCTGTGCAGGGAAGGAGTGTCAGAACCGCGCGCCTCCTCCCCTGGCCCAGACAGGCCCCGCAAGCTCCTGGGGGACCCCGAGCCCCTCCGTCCCCACCGAAGATGTCCGCCCGTCTGGGCCGACCACCCGCTGCTCCCCCCACGTCCTCGTCCGCTGCTCGCTTCCAGGTCCGCGTGAAGCCCGCAGCATCCCAGTCTCGCTTCTGAGCCGGCCGGAACGGAAAGTCTGGGCTTTTCTGAGGTGAGGGCCCTCCTTCCATGGCAGATCCTTGGGGTGTCACTTGGCCGTGGCTGCAGGGTCGCTTCCCACAGCTTCTGTTTCCAGCTTGATGGAGACAAAACGGACAAGTACATACCGTGTGTGCAGGGTTTCCGACGTGATGGCTTGATAACACGCGCTCCCGGTGACATGATCACCACAATCCCCTCGTTAATGCCTCCCTCGTCGCAGTCACCGTCCTCACGGTGTGGGCGTGATGAGAGCACCGAGGGTCTACTCCCTCGGCCGGTGTCAAGTACGCCACCCAGTGAAGTACGCCATCCAGTGTCACTAACCAGAGCCCCCACGCTGTGCAGTGGATCCGGTCACTTGAGAAAATGCTGTGACTCTTGCAAGGTGCATTTCCTTCCCCCGGACCAAACCTTCGCGGACAAAGTCAGTGCGGGACATGTTACTAATTCCAGCTGCAAAGGGGCACAACCGCTTCTGGGGGGCAGCCCACCCCTGAGAGGTGGCTGCCAGGACATTGCACTGAGCCGCTTTCCTCAGGGGAGACACCTCCGTCCACACAAACCAAATCAGAAATTCACACACAATAAAGGGCAAACAGGCGTCCGCCAGACCGCCACGCCCCAGCCCGCAGCGTCTCTAATAAAAGGGGACGGTGGCATCGTTGGGGGGAAGGGGCTGCATGTCATCACAGACCCCAATTAAATTAGCAACCGGAGGCCTCGGAAGATCCTCTCTGAGCCACTGACCGATGGGAAGGAGGTGACCCAGGACCCAGCAGGTCACGGACGCAGAGCTGGATTTGCCGGCGAGCGCAAAGACCGGGGAGATGCAGAGCGGGTGACTTTTCCCCTGGAACCTGGCTGACAACAGCCTCTTCTGCCTGGTTTTTATGTAGTTGACGCTCCCATCACCTCTAAGTCATTTTCCCAGTAGGAAACTTTATGTGCTGTTTATTACTGTGACTCCGTTATATAAATAGGCTTACTCTGCTACTACAAAAGAATTGCGCGAAAATATGCCTCTGAGTTCTCTGACCGTAGTACCGTGCCCTTTTCCCCCTCACCCTTCCTAGTTTTAGCTACGATATCGGAGGCAGGGCACACGGAGCAGATGGAAAATGCCAGGCTTCGGCAGCAAAGCACGGACAACAGGTCACAGGCAAGCGCAGTGTAGTCGAGCCGGGTACACACAGAGGTCGTCCTCGAGGCACAGGTCACCAGCCGGGCCCGGTGACCTGTGACTCTAGACTCAAATACGATGCACCCTATGCTGTTTGGGGCACTCACTGGTGTCACACCCTTGTCTGTTGATGACAAGTAACCCCAAAAGGACCAGAGTCTTGCAAGAGGCGAGGGTCAGTGTGCCATCAGTAGCTCCCTGAGATTTCTTGGCCTTTGAGGCGAGCAGTCAGGAGAACATACTATGTATTTCTGTGTGAGAAAAACCTCACCAACAAGCTGCTAAAAAATTAATAAAACCTGTCGTGGGTTTCCACGTGGCTCCCCATCGCTGTTCCAGAAAGACTCCATGGGGTCAGGTGCTAACAAGACGCCCCTTTCACTTTGGACTTGACCATGGACGTGGACCAGCCTCATTTTCCCGGTTCCACAGGCCTCCCCACCGTGATCCCTAACATCTCCATTGCCCTTAGCAACGTTAGCTTTGACCTTCAGTGTCAGAGAAGTGTGTTTGTGTGTGTGTGCGCGCGCGCGTGCGCACGCGCATGCACTGATGGGGAGGAAACCATCTTTCTTCTGTCCTTCCAGGTTCTCAGCTGGGGACGCTGTGACAAAAGTCAGATTAACAAGGTAAAAACAGGCAGAAGTATGTTACACGCACGTCTCGTTTACACAGAGGAGACATGCAGGAGGAGCTACGGGGAAGGTGGGCCCCAGAGGCCAGTGCAGGGAGGCCACTGGGAGAGGCCCCACAAACAAGGCCAGGCTGTTATGCAGTTGGAGGGGGTTCTCCTCCAAGGACCAAGCACTGGAGTCTCTGGTGATTTAGACAATCCTGTACCTCCTGCAGGTGCAGAGAGGGGGACACGCTTACAAATGGAGATTCCCTTTGTAAATGCAAATGTCCCTCACAAAAGGCCATTACACTCTGTTTTCAGAGCTTCTCCTGTGTTTGCTGGTCTCAAAATCATCAGCTGAAAATAATCCCTATTTTATGTACATTCTGGTCTCCTACAGTATCTGTGCATGTATTTGTATAAACACCAATGTCTGTATGTGTGTCGGTTTGATTCCCGAGATAATCTTGCTGGAGACTTTTTTGAAACGAGTCTCTTCCTTACTGTAAAACCTAAAGAGATTTTAGCAAGAGACCTGCCTCCCCACCCAGCCCCCTGCAGCCTGTGCAGCTATTACCCTGGGAGCGGGGTACCAGAGGGGAGAGACATAATAGGGAAACATCATTTCACAACACGTACCTGCACACGCGCGCGCACACACATACACACACACACACACACTACAGAAGGTTTCAGTCTGTGCATTTGCACGAAAGGTCTTTGCATGAGACCCACCAGGCAAATGCTTTTGAGTAATGACACGGGTGAACGCTGGCGTTCTGCAAAGCCCCACTTTTGTACTTCAAGTGTTTCGTGCCCTTGCCGGCAGTGTTGAAGTCCCGCGAGGGAGGAGGGGTGCGTGGGCCCAGCTTTGGTGGGCACTGTGCCCCCCACTTCCTAGGTAACAGGGACACCCAAGACAAGGACCAGACC
Source organism: Eira barbara (assembly GCA_020311275.1). Taxonomy (NCBI): domain Eukaryota; kingdom Metazoa; phylum Chordata; class Mammalia; order Carnivora; family Mustelidae; genus Eira; species Eira barbara. The sequence continues at coordinate 1,342,127 of JAHRIG010000494.1, read as the reverse complement.
ACTCTGTCCACTGGGGAGTGATCACCCTGAGTCCATTAGTCCAGGTCCCCACAGGTGTTCTGAGCAAAAGAAATATGCAAATATACCAAACGCAATGAATCTGGGCTATCTATAGCAAACGGGTTTTCTGAAACTATGAAACAGTTGTGGACACTGCTGTCCAAATTTCAGGGGTTTCCGTGTGCCCTTGGGTCCCCAAAGTTCCCCAGACTCCAAATAATGTGCTAGTTCCTCGATGACCTGCCTCCCAGGGACCGCTTCCCACCTTCACCACCCGAGACTGACCGTCTGGTGGGAGAGACTGTCAGGGCTCAGGTGAAGGTACAATTTCTGAATGTGATTTCCACCTGTGAATAACTGTGACCCTTCAAAACCAGACTCCACGGCAGTGACGACTGGGGACACGGAACTCCTGGCGGGGTTCTCACCAGACCGCAAGGCTGGCGCGCCCGGCGGTGACTCCAGTTGGCAGAGAAGGGACCGCATCTTACAGAACGTCATCGCTCACAGAATGACGGCACGGATACATGGCAGAGGCAGGACCCAGAGTACGGCCAAACCTGCGCTTTTGTGTTCTTCCTCCTCAAAGGGGCGAAAGCAGGCCTTTGTTCTAGAAATAATGGCAGCGCTAACCAAGCCAGCTCGCCTCGTACCTTTGTGAGATCCTCTGTCTCCCCTGCGCGGAGGTGCAGCCGGGCTCCCCGCCCCTCCCGACTCGGCCTCTCCCCGCTACAGCACAGCCCGAGGGGGCCGGGTCCCCTGTGGGGAGCGCGTGCGTGCGGAGACAAAGACGAGACGCTGACGAAAGCCGAGGGTGTTCACGAGTTCCGGAACCGTCGCCAGGTTGCCGCCCCGCAGGCCGGTCCGCGGGGAATGGGGAAGGACTGACCCGGGTTCCACAGTCGCCGAACGTGGTGCGGCTCCTCGGTAAAGTGCGGGCCGCAGGGTGACGGACGGCTGCTCGTCTCCCACTCTGGGCACAGGAGTCACGGTGGTCTGCGGAGGCCCCAGCGACGGAGGGCAGCGGCCGTCTGTGCACTTAACAATCCCTGTGTCCGCTCTGCGTCCCCAGACCAACCCGTGTGTCGAGCAGAAGCTGAGACCGGACATGCGGAATTAGGACCGGCCGGTGCCTGCCGGCTGGTGGCCTGAGGCTCGCAGCCCGCATTCCCCTCAGAAGCCCAAGACGGCGCTCTCACCCCAGTAATTCGGGTGCTGCAGGCAGGATGTTGGGGGACTTTCCTTCCGCAAGCAGAGGCGTGCAGCCCTGTAACCCACATGTGGGGGAGACAAGCAGGTGGTGTTCCCCAGTGAGGCCGCGGGCTGGGTTCCTGTGCGGCAGCCTCACCCCCAAGGGCACGGTCACAGGGGGAAGGGCCTCCGCGAGGGGGTGAGGTCAGGCGAGCAGCCCCCATGACGGTGATGCAGTGAGTGTCCTTATGAAAGAGCCCTCGGCAGCACCCTGGTCCCTCCTGTGAGGACACAGCGAGAAGACGCATCGGTGACCGGAAGCCGCGGTCACCAGACACGCCATCTACAGGCATCTGGGACTTGAATGTGCAGCCCCAGCGCAGTGAGCCGTCCGCATCAGCTTCTCGAGTCCCAGTGTGCGGTGTCCTGTGGCAGCAGCCGGCCCCCCGAAGACCAGGACGGGCTGCAGGAGACGCCAGCGCCCCCGTGAGCTGCCCCACGCGAGCCACACAGAGGCCATGTGCCCCAGACACGGCGCGCTGGTTCACGCTCCCGAGCTGGTCACCGTGCCAGGTTCTCCAGGAATGCATCTCCCTCTCTGCGGGCTCCCCCGGGCGGTTCCGGGCAGAGGGTGACCCTGGGGCGCAGTCTCCAAGCAGTAGCAGAGTAACGGGTCCCCTGTGCCCTGTGGCAGACTCAGCCCCTTCGGCCAGCCCCGGGGACCGTTGATGCCAACATTCCTGATGGAAGAGGCCGCACGTCCACCTCCATCACTGGAGAGAGCGTCGACATCCCCAGAGAGGAGGAGAAGAGACCAGAGAAAGAACCCCTTCTCCTCCGTTGTCCCAGCGGCCGCTCTCTGCAACGACTCTGCCCTGGAGGGTGTCGTGAAGTAGGGCTGGGGGCGAGCTCTGGGAACCTAAAACGTCCCGCAGGGATGACAGTGAAGCCAGACTGGGCCTGGTTTTCAGTGACCCCGGGGGAACGAAACTAACCTTGGGACTGGGCTCTGTTAACAACGGCACCGTGTTTGCCTCTGAGCCCTGGGTTTCCAAGAAGAGAGTGAGTTCTTCCTGGTAATGGGTTTTTCTTCTCTGTGGCTCAGTTTTCTTTTGGGAATGAGCTTCCTTCCTGTAATCTAGGGGGACTGCACTCACGACGATTCGTAGAGATGTCTTTGAAAGCTATCCGGATGTATCCCGACTTCCAGACCTCTGACTCAGGACTGGGACGGGGTCCTTGTGACGGGCGCACGGCCTTCCTGGAGTGAGTCCCGGGTTCCAGCCCACCTTCGGCCCTTAGGAGCTACTCACTAATGCCACAGGCGCTCGCGGTGCTCGCAGGCCAAGCTTTCTGCAAAAAGGAGCTGGTGCGGGGTCCGCCCTCAAGAAACAGCCTGTCTTCGGGAAACAAGTGTTAACTCGGAAAGGGCCGTACGCATCACACCCCGGGCCTCTGTAAGGAAAATCGCTAATCCTGGCTGACGGAGGATACGCCGACCCCCAGATGTTGAGAAAACCTGAGGTCAAGCCCCGCAGGAGCCTGGGGGAGCCAGGGCACCCGTCCATGGAGTTTAATTCCAAGCTCATGGCCTTAACCTATGATGCGAGCAAAATCTATAATACACATAATATACAATGTAAATATGCATGACAGATATAAATGTACCAAATATAATACAAAATGTAAATATATAACATAAAATTTACAATACATGTAAATGTATATGTGTCTATCATAGTATGCATAAAAATAAAATACACTTAATATAAGCACATATACAGGAAAATATAAAATATGTATAAAATAAATAGAGATACTGCCAAGAGAGAAGTTAAAGATAATTACTGTAAGATTTTCAGAGGCGAGGGAATGTTACTTCCAGACTGGGGAGTGGGCAGGTGAAGAGAGGTGCTTATGAGGAAAGTAGGCTTTCAACCCTGTTGTTGCAGAAGAATCGCTACCTCCTGCCACGGCTGACATGGGGAAACTCATTTGGGGCACGGGGAACACGATGGAAAGAAACCATCCCACAGAAGACAGGCATGCTGGAAGGAGGACTGACAAAAGGAAACTTAGATCACAGAGGACTGGGTGCTGACCACGCAGGACAGTCGGCAGCCACCCGACACCCACCCGACACCCACCTGATGCCCACCTGTTACCCCCTGACTCCTACCTGTTACTCACCTGACACCCACCTGACGATCCCCATCAATTACTCCATGTGACGACATTCCGCATTTGGCCATTGATGCCTTGGGCTCTGGCAACCATCCGCTCGCATGTAGGCTGCGGTCCCTCTGCAGTTCAGAACCCCTCAGGGGCGTCCCTGTGAAGTCGGAGGCACATTAGGAGCTCCAGGGAGGAAAGAAGTAGGCGCGCTGGCTGCCTGCTCTCAGCATTCAGCCTGTGGCAGATGAGAGCCCGTCTGATTCTGCTTCTGAGCACTGCAGACGTCTCACAGGCAGACACTAGTTCTCCTAATAAATAAGTCCTCTGTGACTGAGTAGGACCCCGCCGCAGCCCCTGGCAGCGACGGGTTACAGCCACCGTCGCCGCGGTCCTCACCACCAGCAGCTCGCCTCTTCTGGGCATCATAGCCTGAGAGCCTCACCCCGGTGCTGCTGTGTCCTCACAGGCACCGGTGACAGACTAGCTGGTGAGGTCACGGGGCCAGAGACAAGGGGCCGGCGGTGCAGAGAGCTCACAGGTCTGCCCAAGACACGCCGTCACCGGGCAGGAGGCCGGAGTGGAGATACGCTTGGACTCCTTCCAGCCAAGCCGCCCGTCAGCACGCGGCTACGTGTCTGTTCCCGTTGGGATCCCCAAAACTGTCCCGCTGCTGTTCGGACAGGCTGGCGTGTAGAGTAGAGCACCGCAGCCCATCAGTCCAGAGCCGTCGCGGGCCGATCCCCGGGAGCTAGCCTCCCTGCCTCACGCGGAGCCTGGCGGGCGCATCCCCAAGCGCAGCCTCATCCCCGAGCGCAGCCTCTCTCCGCAGACGGGAGCGTTCCTTGGGGTCCTGTTTCTGAGCCGCTCTGTCGTGAGCCTCCTGCTCGTCCTGCTGGTCCCCCTGTGCCGCGCCGTTTCCTCCTCGTGACTTCCCGAGATCAGCCACCCACGCCAAACCGGCAGGCGTTCGTGTGTACAACTGTGTTCACATCGTATCTACAATCCATACCAGGGTCAAGAAATTCTATCCCGGAACTCTCCCGGGGCAGCACCCGCTCGCTCGGAAACTGAAAACATCACGTCTGAGTGGAACGGAAGAGAAATCGGAACACAGTTTGCCCCAGATTGAGGGTCCCCTTTAGTAATAGGCTGATAATGTCGACTGCTCCTGCCGGTGATTTACCCACATGGCGGGAGAGAGCGTAGCGTGTTGGCTTTTCATTACACTCCGTCATGAGGTCTGTTGTCCTTACCACCGACGTCGGGGAACTCAATGAGACCCCTGGGGAAGCCCGCCGTCTTTCTGCTGGGAGGTTAGGGTCCATCTTCCGCAGAACCCACAGATGTCTTCTGCGGCACCATGATGGTGCGTTAAGATACGAACCCGAGTCACCTGGGAGCACACCCTCCCGAAACCCTCATCCCCCAGGGCACTGAACATGGACCATGAGGGCTGGGGCACGGGCGTGCGTGACGTAGGGGATTGCGAGTGAGGTCCTAATGGGGATCACAACACTAGCAACGCAACAACGTTAGTTCTGCTGGAAGTTACCGTGTGCGTCTGAGACGGACAATGCACAACGCACTTTGTCTTTCTTCTCTCTCGGTCTTCCCAGCACCCTATGAATTTGGATCATTATCGAGGTCACTTTGCAGACCAGCGAAGTGGGGGCTGTGGGTGCAGCCCCAATAATAACACTGTGAGGCTATCAGTGCATTCTGAGGTCTGTCTCCCACATACCCCCAGGCCCCGGTACCCTTTTCCCAGCAAGCCCAAGCCAGGGGGAGCCTATCAGCACCAAGTCAAACCTTGAAGCTAGACTTGTAAGTTTAAGATGCACGATTAGCTAACAAAACGTGCTGGGTTTATCAGGAGAATTTATTTTAGGGGCACCTGGGTGGCTCAGTCACTTGAGCGTCCAACTCGTGATTTAGACTCAGGTCATGATCTCACCATCATGGGTTGGAGCCCACACTGGCTCCGTGACGGAGCTTGGAGCCTGCTTCCAGTTCTCTCCTTCTCTCTCCTTCTGCCTCTCCACCCTCGCTTATGCCCTCTCTCTAATGAACGATTCTGTGCCATTGAATTAATTTCAGCTCTCTGTTAACCCCTGTGTTAACAGAGAAAAGAGATGTGGGTTGAGCACGTCGTCCATTCGTCCCTGTTGGCCACGTGTCCCCTGCTCTCTCAAAGCCCAGCCTGCGCACGTGCCCCTCATTCAGTGCAAGCAGCACGCAAGGCCACGCAGGGAGAGGTGCTGGGCTTTGTGGGGACCGGCGCCCTGGTTCTGACTCTGTGACATGGCTCACCCGTCCCCACCTGTGGGCTGTAGGGTGTCCCAGCCCCGGTCCACTTCCTTCCAAGTTCAGTTTCAAGGTGCTAGCTCTTGACCAGGCCCACACTGGGAGAGCCATGGCTGATTCTGACCCTCGTGACGGACTGACCACTGGGCTCAGTGCTCTCCGTGCAGCCAGCTCCTACTGCCCTACCATGGTGTCCCACTGGGCTCACCTCCTCCAAGATCTTTCGGCTCCTTCCTCTACGGCCCCCCTAGTGCCTGGTGCAGCTTCTTTATCTACTGGGGTGCCAGGGAAACAGGACAAGCTCAGCACCGCGACTCTAAGAAATGGATCGCATGGGCTGCTGGTTCCCTTGGCTGCTTGTGGACTGTTGAGCGAGACCAGGTGAAGGGGAAGCGCTTTAAAGATGAATTTAGAAGTTTTTATGGGACGCCTGAGTGGTTCAGTCTGTTAAGTGTCTGCCTTGGGCTCAGGTCATGATGCCGGCATCCTGCGTTCATGTTACATGTTGGGCTCCCTGCTCAGTGCTTCTCCCTCTGCCTGCCACCCCCCTGCTTGTGCTCTCTCAACCTCTCTCAAGTGAATAAATAAATTCTATTTTTTAAAAAAACTTTTTTATCTCAGTCCTCTAAACATTGGCTTTATTTTTGCTAATACACAGATTAAAAAAAAAAAAAAACCAGAGGGCTTGAGTTGAAAGGCTTTATTTTCATTTCATTACTGTCATTTGTAGGATTTTAATGAAGCCTTACAACTCTTCAAAAGAAAGTCACAGTCAGCATAATGTATAATCATGTGATGCTCTTTGCTTATATAATCACAACTTCTTAATTCTGTGGTCGGTGGTTCCCGTGAACCGCGATGGGTCTAGTAGCTACAGGGCAGAAGCTCATTTTACCCCTAACGCAAGGTCCTGTCACTGAGAGAAGCCGTTCACTCGGCTTCAGAAGCCCCCGATGGCACGGAGCATCGGCCGATGCGCTACAGTCAACCAGGCACCGTCTCTGTTCCCTGAACCACGTGGGTGTCTCGGCCCTTTTACAAGAACCCACAGGTCTTCCCAGGGTCTCTAGCCCATTGCACTGTGGTCGGGTGCTGGCCGACCTGCTCCTGTCCCCTCAGACTGGCGATCACCATCCCCAGTGTCAGCGCTGGCCACCCCTGGGCCCACCCCGCAGCCCAGAAGGCTTGGCCTGTTCCGGACCCTGGCCCTGCCTGAAACCACTACGAGGCTTCATGCCTGTGTTTCTGCACATTTACGTGTGGAATGCATAAATATTTGTGAAACGAGGCTTCTTTCCTCGTGCCAGATTTGACTCTCCTACCCACTGATGTTACGGTTGTTATTAAATCCTTTCTTGACCAATGACACTTGCACAGAGGCGGGGAGACCCCTCCTCATGCACAGTTCACTTCTGTGTATACTTGAGCTGATTGTCCCCAAACGAGACAAATCTGTCATGGTTTGTGTTTTTTGTTTTTGTTTTTGTTTTGGGGTTTTTTTGAGAACATACGACACAAGAAAAACAGTAGTGATATTAGAATCTTCCGCTGTCACTTCTCTCCTTGCCTGAGAATGTCATTGTCATTGAGCGACATTTCAGCTGCCATTGTTACTTGTGGGTATGAAATCTTAGAAGGCAAAGACCCTAAAAATATGCACAACTCAGCAGCCCACAAAATCTAATAATCCCACTGCCTTGTGCCAAAGTAAGGGTTCTTTCCTACCCGTCCGGACGAGTCTCGAGGGGACACCAAGGAAGCTACAACCACATATCCCAACTTCCCAGCCACGGGCAGACACCACTCACTGTGGGGAACCTGGAAGGAATGTTGACCAGGCAACGGGTCAGAGCACACAGCAAAATGCCCCTGGAGGTTTGTCCACTCCATGCAGTAAGGCCCCCAAAGTAGACGCTAAAAGTTTCGGGTAGACTCACTCTGATCTCAATGGAGAGCTCCAATAATGCACTCTGAAGGCAGTTCCCGTCAGCTCCAAAATGCTCTAAAATGTGTCCCTAATGACGGTTTTGTCCTCTCGGCTGGACAACTCCTCTGTTCCGTCCGGTGTCTTCACGGATCCATCACAGATTGACCGCCTTGTGGGAAAAGCGCACTAGGCTGGAACAAAGGTCAGACCCGCCTCAGTCCCATCGTGACAGCTGACTTCGGGCCTCAGCCTCCCACCACCATCGCAGTTAGAGCTCCAGGCCAAGCCTCTCACCTGCCAAGCCCGCCGTCCGCATATGGCTCCGTTGGTGTTGGTTCCTCCCAAATACTCTCAGGTCTCACGGGTGGGCGAGCCCAGAGTCCCGTCATGTTATCTGATGCTTCCCATCGCTTGGAGCTCCGACCTGTCTGGTGTCCCCATGGCTCTTTCCCTAGGCCACCACCATGGACGGGCATGGACTGGCCATGCACAAGAGCGTTTCTTGACTTTAAATAGCTCCCGAGAGGAGTGTTAGCCTCATTTCCACCTTGCCAACCTCAACTCGGGGTCGGAAGTCGCTCAGAGCTTTCCGACCCTCCTCGGCTTCTTCCCCACAACACTGCATCCCAGCCGGCGCTGAATGGGGGCGGCGCTCATCAGTGTCTCCCGGGTGAGTGGGTGATCGAACCGGTGCACTGGGCTTGTCACGGGCGAGCCACACGTAGGGCCGTTGTTTCCTCCGTGTGGTGGAGGGGTCGAGAGGTACTATCCTTAAATCCAGCATCCCTCAGCTCTGCTTCTACTGGCTTCGGCATCTCAGCACTGCCGAGAGCCCATGAGGATGGGAGGCTTTAACCCCGGGGACAGCTGGCCGCTGAGTGCGGACAGAGAGCTGGGATTCAAGGCCCATGGTTGGGCTGGCAGTGGCAAGCTGCTGGCCTGGGGATACCCGTCGCTGAAGTCCCAGAGACATGGTCCACCATCCCTGCTCTTGAAACGTTTCCAAACCCAGAACTTGGGCACGTTTCAGGTTTGTACGAAAGGAGAACGGAGCAGATCAAATAATACCCCAGTGGAAGTTACCAAAGCCTGTTAGTAGTTGTGCCTTAGAACACGGGAATAATCAGACCATGTGGGTCAGTAATGAAGATAAAGGGCCTCTTCCCACTGGGACGCTGGCTTTGCGGCCAAGAGTTCCACGTAGGGCAGAGCTGCCTGCGACGTTCATGCCGGAAGAGCTCCGTTCAGGGCTGAGAATTACTTCTGGTGCTGACTTCGCTGATAAGCTCTCTTGTCTAGAGGAGAGCTGACTTCTCCCACAAAGCTGGCATCTCAGGGCCCCCGTGTCTGGGAAGGAGCTTTCCCATGTTGACTAGAGAGGTGCCTACTGCACACGGCGCTGACCTTGGCCAAAGCCTCTGCCCATGACCCCGTCCCTCCACCCCTGTGGCCTTCGAAACACCCAGGGTAGAGCACTCAGCCTGACCAATCCCCCACCGGGTCCCCTCACCTCAGGGGGCACCTAGAGAAGACGTGCTGGGCCGGCCCCATTCTCAAGGGTCTAGAATGTTAGTCCCCCACAGCACTGTTTTCTGAGGGCTGAATTTCCAGGGGACGCTGCAGGGTAGCTGCAAGGAGGTGGGTCCCCATGGAGTTTGTGTGGGGCTGGCTGCTTCCCCTCCTTTAGCAGCGGCCACACCATGGGCCCCCCTGACCCCGTCTGACCTCCTCCCCTGCACAGGTCCTTCCCAGCATCTCCCTGAGTCCTTTTGGAAGCTTACAGAGTACTGTGCCCACATGTTTGGAGGAACTGGGCCCAGACCCACGGTCGCTGGTCACACATCCCCAGGGCCATCCATTGGTGGCCAGGGCCCAGAGCCCCACATATTTCCACGGGCTGGGCTGCTGGTGGGAAGCACCTTGAATCAAAGACGCTTCGAAGTTGGAAAGTTGGAAGTCAGCACATTGTAGAAATGACGGTACAGGAAGCGGTGGTGTGGTGTCCGTTGTCAGTCCCAAAGCGAGAAGAAATGATAGGACAGTGATCGGGGGAGAACAGAGGGAGGCCCCGGCGGCGTGGTCAGGTGCAATCACACCGATTCCGAGCACACGGGGAATGGTCCCCCGGGACGGCGCCTCTGCTAACTGCTCTTATAACTCCTCTTATAACTGAACCTGGGAAAACCCCAGACCGGCTCGGCTTTGGTACCAGCAGCCCGGAGTAGAAAGATGGCTTTCCCTGTTCAGTGTTGGCAGGTTTAGAAAAGAAAAGTGAGTCGCTGTCTATCCTGGAAAGAGCAGAAGAGTGCTCAGCCATTTTTATTTTCTGGAAGCATTTAACGGAGAGATGTGGTTTCACATCTGCTGGGGACTTGGCCCAAGGAGGGGATCCCATGGCAGGAAGAGAGATGAGGCCTCTTAATACACTGCCATTTAGAACCATCCTTTTCAGACGTCTCCGGTCTGGGCTCAGTCACTGTGAGATGACGGTGACATCCTCTACCACGTTCGTTACAAATGAGCAGGCTGGGGAGCAAACGGTCCGTGTGTGCTGGGTGGGTGGGAGCACTCGTCCTCCAAGTGGAGGTCCTGATGGCCTGTCCGCCCGCAGGCGGCAGCTGGAGCCCATGGGCCCCATGCCCGACTGCCCTCCTGCCACGCAGCACTACTTCCCCTGAATATTCTGTTCCAGCCCCGTGCAAACACTAGGTGGTCCGTGCATGTTTGGGTAATCAAGGTGGACTCCGGAGGCCTTTCCAACTTGTGATTAATTAGCAAGCAGCTAATTCACTGTGGACACCTTGTCTGGCCACAAAATGCCATTTTGACACATGAACAATACAAGCCAAGTCCCAGATTGAATTGCAATATTAAGAGGCAGGAGGAGAGTGTGGAGGAGAAGGAGGAAGAGGAATGTCCTTGGGGTCCCAGGCTGTTCGAGCCCCCCAGGCCCGCATAAGCAGCCTGGACACTGATTACACAGCTGCGGCCCCGTCTCCCCCCAGGCTGGCCTCGCTCTGCACATCACGTTCTCGCCAAACCTTCCGTGCATCGAGCGCAGGTCCCCCACCCCACCCGCGGGTCCCGGCTGCCTTTGCAGACTGCCACAATAGAGCCGTGTGCTTCACAATTATGCGAAGACAGTCGATCCCCTTACTTCCATATGCCTCCCCTACCCCAATATTCCCATGTCTGAAGTTAACATTTCGTCATTTGATTCAGCTACCTGGATTTGTCTTTTAAAATGCAGCAATCGGAATGAAACACGGTGTCTGTCCTTGTTGGTCAAAGCGGGGTCCCGTGACCGGCAGACTTCCCAGCCCCCACCCGGACAGACTGAGCCCAAACTGGAAGAGGGGGAGGCGGATATCTGTGCCTCGTGCCCTCCTGCCTTCTGCCGTTCCTTGAAGCCCTTGCCTCCCTCCATGGTCTCCTGTGCTGGAAGACCTTCCCACCTTCACCCCACTGAGCTTTTACTACAAAAGGACGGACTTGGGGAGTCGTGTTTAGTGTGGTCCACAGGCAAACCCTCGAAAGCAGCACCATCCGGCCTGTCTCCATCTCACCAAGCTGGGTGTTTGCTAAGAATCTGCACATGGTTACCCATTGTTTGACCCGTCAGGTTTCTTGTGTTGATCACTGAACTCCCAGTAAAGACCAAAAGAGGACTTGCCAGTCCAGTACAGCTAAGTTCTGCTGCAGAGGAGAATGTTCCCTTGACATGGCCTCCGCGGGATCTCAAAATGGGAGCAGCAGAGCTTGTAGGCTTGGGGGCCTGGGCCAGCGGACTATCCCATAGGGCCTGCAAGGCAGCTGGCCACCCAGGAAGGGCAGAGTTCGTGACCTAAGGGCTTAGAATTGGCTGGCAGATGCGGAGAGTCTGGAAGTGAGCCTTGTTGAGCCAGCAGTCTTGCTCACTGTGGTAGTTGGCCCACAGTCTACTCATTCATGAGCAAGGATTTCCTGGAGCTATGTTAATTCTTCCCTGTCCTCACAGTGGTTAGCACAGAATAAAATACGCTCGGTTCCAACTTGTTCAGCTGAGGGACAAGAGAGGTATGGGTGCAAGTTCCCCTTTATTGGTAACCTCCGTGGGCCCATGCTGACCCCCGGGGCTATTGCATTGCTGTAAGCATCCGTCATCGGATAAAGAGCCAAACGCAAATCGAAACCAGCCAGCGAACGCACCAAATGCGTCACCACTTGGGCTCACACATGTTCTTCTAGCTGAACCCTAACCCAGGTACCCATCATTAGCCCCACGGATGCAGCGTTTTTCAAAATTATTTTTCAAGATAAGCAAGAAAGTAAAATATTAAAACAAACAAAACCAAGCTCTTCCATTTCCTGGATGAGAGGAAAGCTTCAGCAGCTCCTTCTCTTGCCAAGGGGACCCCTGAAGCTCCAAAGAATTAAATTAATACTCAGGAGCCTTTGTACCAGAAATCATTATTTTTTTTTTTTTAGGTCAAAACCATTGCTTAGAGGAAAACCAATTGTACAGCCAAATTATGTGTAAACAAGAAAGGAGAGGAGAACCCTTGGTAGGGGACATGAATATACAAGTAGCTATAATAATTTTAACCAGAATTTAAAGCAAAATCTTTTGAGTGCCAGAAGACAGAGAATTTGCAATTCCCCAATGTAATTGAGTGTACTTTTATAGACTTCATTTTTGTTTTGGAAATTAATTCTTCCACAATAGAGATACTCTGGTTAATTTAAGTCATAATTAAAAACAACCCTGGCTTATATATTGATTCGATTACATTGTATTTCATTGCTATTTATTGTTTCACATTTTAACGAGTTAATAAAGGAGGGTTTTATGTGTTCTTTTCTGCTACTTACAAAGCCAAGCTACTTTTTGAATAGAAATCACATTTGTGCAACATGGTTCCCCCCGCTCCGGCCCCGTTGTAGTAATGATGATGTTGCTTCGCTGACATCAAATGATCAAGGGGAGGTCGGGGATCCATTGTCTGCTTGCGGGGGAGTCCCACACTCCCGGCCTTCAGGGACAAAACCAGACCCGGTTCACACCTGAAAGGCGGAAGTCCTGAGAAACTTTCGGGTCACCAGCTGCCGGCTGGGGCGGGGACTCAGGTGGGTGGGTGAGAAACTGGGATGGGGGCTGAACCCCTCTCTGCAAGCAGCGGCAGGTACTGAGACGTCCTGCTCTGCCCCGGGAGAGCCTCTGCATCTGGAAGCAAACCGAGGTCCGGCACCTCAAAGAACCGCAGCTGGACGGCTCCTGACCGTCCCTCTGATGCGTCTCGGTTCTCAGGTCCAGGGTTTGTGGCCCTCAGACCAGGTGGCCTCGCTCGCTCCTGCTGGCCTGGCATGGCCTCGGCGTCCCTCTGGCCACGGCCGTTTGCCGCCTCATTTATCTTGTCGCAGGCGCAGGAGTCGGAAACCACAGCCTGGAGGGGGCAGGACACCAGGGCCCTTTTCCGACGCCATTTTTGATCTTGGTGGGGCATCCGTTTTCTTAGACCTACCTGTCCCTGTCTGCAAAATGCCGCCGCGTCCCGCACCCCGGGCCCTGGGGAGGACCAAACAATAGGTCAAAGGTCAGAGCCCTTCGCAGCGCGTAAAGCTCTGTAGATGCTGAAGATGGCACTCGTATCATCACAGGTCCCGTCAGGATACAAAACTCTGCCAGCCTTCAGAGGACGGCGACCCCTTGCAACACATTTCTGTGTGCCATTCTTCCCTCGCCTCCTGGGAGGAACTTTCTGGAGTGTTTGATGTTGAAATGCAGCCTCTGTGGAATTCGGCTCCATCGGTCGATCTAAGGCAGGACGCCACAGGTGTTGTCATTCCGACGAATCGTTGGTCCCTTTATTAAAGCACAGCCCAGCAATTACTCGGTGCTGACAGACAGGACCCTGCGGCTCCTGGGAAACAGGGATATTGATTACGAGGAGTACAAAGTGGCTCTGTCTGGGAACACCGTGAGGCAGCAGGCTCGGCCATAGGAGGGGGGTGCCGCCAAAGGGGCTCGTGGTGGATCTTTCCTGAAATGAGGAGGGTGAGCTGAGCTGGGAAGTCTCTTACACGTGCTAATTCTGACCAGACACGTGGTTATGAAGCCGGCCATGGAGGCCCCGCCAGACCATGCAAATGGTCTGATCAAAGCCGGTCTCTAGGACCGCCTGGATTTGGGGCCCCCTCGAGGCGGGGGGCTGGGCCATGGAGGCCGCTCACCTTCAACACAGGCCTGGCAGTCAGTTTACTGACTGATTGTCCTTATTATCCAGGGGAGGAAAGTGTATCAGGAGAAAAGAGAATGCACGGGTTTATTTTTTCTTAATGGCTCTGTGGGTCTCGGGTGGCTAGATGACGTTGTCAGGTGCCCCAAAGAGCAAATACACGTGGGGACGCAGATCAGACAGGACACGCAGGAGCCAGAGAACCCACTCGCTCCCTACGGAGGGGCATATGCCACCATGGGTAGGGTCCGCTACTGTGGCTCCGTGACGGGCGATCCCTGTGCATCTGGCGCTGACCCTGTCGCACCCGCACTTGGCAGGAGGCTGAGTGGCCCCTTCCGTGGACAGCGGCTCTGTGCCGTGGACCATGCCATTCACCAGCACAGTGGCAGTGGCCAGGATGGGTTAGGATGGACACGGCTGAGATGGGTGCCCGCTGCCCCAGGGTGTGCGTCCTGTCCGGCAGGCAGGCGAGACGGGACCAGCCCCAGTCTTGTGGAGCAGGCTGCCTGCCTCTCCGGTGCAGACGTTACAGCTGGCTATAAGGGGGGCTGACCCCAATCTCAACCTACGCCCCATCGGTGCACCTGCCGAGCCGACCAAGCGCTGTGGGCCGAGATGGGCGAGGGCAGGGTCCAGAGGGAGGGAGGCCGTGTTCCGCCTCCAAGTGACCACGGCAGCCGGAGCGGTGCAAGGCTTCTCTGCGCTGGCATCATCCTAAACTGTGCACGGCAGTAGCTCTCCCCTGTGTGGCTGTTCTTGCCTCCGTCGTAGCAGATGAATCGACCACGTTTATTTCTGGGGTCTCCACCCGGCTCCCGGTCTGCCCCCGTCCCACACTGTCTGCATCACCACCGCCTCACAGTGTTTCCCGAAACCCGCGGCAGCGGCTCTCTCCGGTTCTCTCTCGGCGCCACTTTGGCTCTGCAGGGTCTTTGCGGTTCCGGACAGATTTCAGTGTCACTTACTCTAGTTCTCTGAAAAAGGCTCTTGGTATTTTGACAGGGATTGCCTTCGATCTAAACTGCTGGGGGAGGATGAACGTTTTAACGATATTGGTTCTTCCACCCCATGTGCATGGAGTGTCTCCCATTCCTTTGTGTCACCTTCAACTTCTGTCATCGGGGTGTTGTATGTTTCAGAGGGTGCAGGTCCTTCACCTTCTTGGTCACATTTATTTCTGCGTATTTTAGCCTCTTTGCTGCAACTGTAAATGCGGTTGTTTTCTGAATTTCTCCTCCTGCTAGTTTGTTAATATGCAGAAATGCAACAGGTTTCTGTACATGAATTTTGCATCCTGCAACTTAACTGAATTCACTCATCAGTTCCGATGGTTTTCCGGCCCCGTCTTCGGATTTTCTGCATACAGAACCAGGTCATCTGCAAATCCTGACACTCCCACTCCTTCCTTCCCCGTGTGGACGCCTCTCATTTCTTTATCTTGTCTGGTTGCCGTCACGAGGTGGGAATGCAAACGGGGGCAGCGGAAAACGGGGCGGAGGTTCCTCAAAAAAATTAAAAGTAGAACTACCCTGTGACCCAGTAATTCCCCTACTGGGCATTTACCCAGAGAAAACGAAAACACTAACTAGAAAGACACGTGCACCCACATGTGGGCAGACGCACGATCCACAGCAGCCAACCTATGGAGAGAGCCCAGACGTCACCGACAGACGAGCGGGTGAAGGAGGGACGGTCCGTATACGCAGCGGAATATCACGCAGCCATCGGGAAGGGTGAAGTCTTGTCCTTGGCGGTGACGTGGATGGAGCTAGAGAGTATGATTTAAATGAAGTAAATCAGTCAGAGACAAATATCCCACGGTTTCGCTTATATGTGAAATCTAAAAAACGAAACAAACAGTAAAAAAACCACAGACTCTTAAATGCAGAGAACAAAGTGCTGGTTGGCAGAGGGGAAGTGGGTGGGGGGACAGACAAAACAGGAAAAGGGAATTAAGAGGCACAAAGTTCCAGTTATAATGCAGATGAGAAGTACAGGAAACGGAGTCAGTCACGTGGTCCTGATCGGGGATGCTGACCGGTGGGGCTGCGCTTACTGTGCTGAGCACCGAGAGGCGGACGGGCTGGTCGGATCGATACACCGTCGGTCTGGAGCTAGTGCAACATCGTGTGACAGTCTAAAAAGAGAAATACACGCGCGTGCACACCTGCGCTCAGACGCGCACACACACACACAGAGTCCCTCAGACACACACACAGAGTCCCTCAGACTCAAAAAGATAAGCCCACGTGGAGATACTTTAAATACTCAGAAACTATCCCCCATTTTGCAGACTCTTGGCCTGTCCAAGGGCGCCACTGTACGTGGAGTCACACCGGCACCCACGCTGGCTGGTCTCAGAGCTCCTGCGCTCGGGGTGAAGTTAGCACTGTCCCCCAGAGTCAAGGTCTCCGCCAGCCGGGGGA
Organism: Eira barbara; assembly: GCA_020311275.1. Taxonomy (NCBI): domain Eukaryota; kingdom Metazoa; phylum Chordata; class Mammalia; order Carnivora; family Mustelidae; genus Eira; species Eira barbara. The sequence continues at coordinate 1,325,886 of JAHRIG010000494.1, read as the reverse complement.
GCGGATCTTGTTGTCACTGCTCCCCACGCGAGGAGCTCTCGACATTCCTGCCCCGGCCACCGCTGAGCTGAAGTCTTTCTCCTGGTCGCTCTGGAAGCATCTGTGCTCCTCGTAGACAAACGGGGTGCGGGGGGTGTTTGGGGCGACTGCCTCAGGGGTGACTCAGATGGATCTGTTCCACCGAATGCACGGTGCCTTGTCTGCCCGTGGCAGCTGGACAGCCGCGTCCCCGATGTGGTCAGCAACCTTCTCTCCCGCAAACTGACGAGTAATGCGGGGTCACGTGTGTCCCGCTGGACCCCGTCGTCCCCTTTCTTTGAAGACATGCTGACGTCACAGGGCCCAGCTGCAAGACGGAGTGTGAGCCGGACCTCACCCCGTGGGCGGCAGGGAGCCGACGGTGTCTTGTGTGCTCCGCTGGGGCGGTCGGGCGTCCGGGTCTGCAGGGCAAACCAGTGTGGGGCAAGCTCGCTGCGTCGCTCTCCCCCACAGGCTGCAGAGAAGGGGTTGCGCCATGCGGATGCAAGCCAGGCGGGGCTGGAAAGCGGGGTAAACTGAGGCAGCGCAGGGCACTGGGGCCTTGCCCCTTGGCAGCCTCCCCCTCTGCCCGCCCACCAGCCTGGCTCCTGGTCGGAGCCCTCCCGGCTCTGACTCGACCAGTTCTCCGCCCACGGCCCGCACTGGAGTCCACCGCCCGCCGGCTACGCCCTCTGCTCCCCGACTCCAGTGCTCCCACCCCAGCCTGGCTCAGGGCCTTGGCTCCCCACGGACCCCCTGGTCTCGGCCCCACAGCGGCGTGGGTGCACGCGTGTGTGGAGGGCTGTGTTCTCACAGGAGGGTCTGAGCACACTCAGCACTTGGAAGAAATGGTCTTCACGAAAGTCCCATGGGGGCAACCGGGTGGGGGCACGCGGGTGTGATGACCTTCGACCCCACGCGAGACTGCACTGCTGGGAAATTTAACTCCAAGGTTGTTGCAACACCACACTCTCCATGTTTGTTTCCGAGTTGCCACTCGTGATGAATGGAAACGGTGAGCTTACATTTTCTTACTTTAAAAATATTACGATGAACACATATTCGCTGAGGAAAAATAAGAAAGTTTTAGCCAAGAAAAGTTTGTTTAGTATTCATTGATGACTTGGTAAAACTCTCAGAGTGCCTGAAACCCGCTGCTCTTGGAGGGCCTGGGGTCGAGTCCCCATCCTGCCACAGACGGTCTTGTCACTGGGAGATGCTGGGTGAGCGGCCTCAGCCGCTCTGGTCGTGTCCATCACGGGTGTCGTGGTCCCGTCCCCCAGAGCTGCTGTGAGAAGGAAGGGGAGAGGGAATGTGCGTACACTAAGGTTTCCCTGCAGCTTCCCTGCGGGTCGCTCTCGCCGGCAATCTGCGTCCTTCCCGGCGACCCGCAGCCTCCCTCCCAGGGCGACTGCCCCCCCCCCCCCCCCGCCACGGGGTGCGCTGCCGACGCTGTTACTTCCACTGACGTTTTCTGGAGTAGCTTTATGAAGTCCACGGTGGAGAAGTCTGGGGGGTCGTGGGGACGGCCCGGCCCTCAGAGCCGCTGTTGAGGAACCGGAATGAACGGCTGTTGGCTGGGAGTCTGGCACCAAGCCCGGCTCTGTGCTCGGTGCCTCGCCCCGTCGACTCCCGCCTCCTGGTGCACACTCCGGTCGTGCGCACGTCCCACGGGGAGACGGACCCACAGGGGGTGACCGCCGCAGGCCCCACAGTTCTCAGTAGCAGAATGGAGCCCGAACCACGTCTGAGTCCCTGCCTGACTGACGTGTGGAGACCTGGGACATCACTCCCCGAGGGTCGCGCGCAGCATGTCCGTGAAGACGGGGCGTGGGGAGAGGGCGGGCAGGGCGCACAGGGCACGGAGCTTCCCACCGGCGGGTGCCACCCGGCCCGCAGCCCAGCCCAGCTCTGGAGGAACAGTGTTCAGGACGCTCTGGAACTTCCCAGACGCCGCTCCCGCAGGCCCCCCCGTTCTCCCTTCTCTCCGTCCTGTGTGCCGTGAGCAGCACCCAGGAACCACCGGGTCCTGGGGAAATCCGACCCAGTAGCTCCCAGGGCCTCCCAGGGCCTCTGAGCACCTTCCAGAGCCTTCCAGCGCCCCCCAGAGGGATGTGGGAGGGGCTTTCCCACTGCACTTCCCCTGCCAGGACCAGCCCCCCCCCCACAACGCTGGGCTCCCACGGGAACAGGGCCTCAAGGGGGCGGTAGGGGAGAGGGAGGGACAGAGGAGGGTGTGTCCCAGGGCCCCGACCTGGCCCCACGCCCAACACCGTTGCAGCCCCACCCCTCCTGCCCACCCCGCGCCCCCCCCCAGCCCCACTTCTCCACGCCTGAGGTGGAGGCAGGTTCATCAGGTGAGAGGAGGGGAAATGAGGCCAGGCCAGGCCAGGGGCGGGTGTGGATGCGGCCCCTGGGACGGCGGGGCCAGCACGCCTCTGCACAGGTGTGCGGGTGACACGGCTGCGCGGAGGGGAGGGGCGCCGCGACACCCCCATGAGGCTTACACCCCTCTGCCTGTTTGCTGCATCTTTATTCCCCGCGATCGCTGCCTGCGAGCTGGCACCAGCGGCGCGCACCGTTCCCCACCAGGAAACCAGCAGCCGCGATGACACAGAACCGAACCGCTTCCTGCCGAGCGGAGCAGCCCGACCATTACTGCACAGCGGCTCCTTAAGCTGCAGGGGATGTACTAGCGGTCTGGTTTCTCTTCTTCTCCCCTCCCCCTCCCCCTCCGCTCCCCCTTCCCCTCCCTCTCCCCCTCCCCCGCCTTCTCTTTCTCCACCTTCTTCTTCTATTTAAACAGAAGAGGAGTAGCGGAGCGGCTGGGCCTGTAGAACCCAGGCCCGGGCAGGCCGCTCCACGAGGGGCGAATTAATTAGCACGACTTATGAAGGTTTTACCGCTATCGATTCATTCTGCTCTATCAATAACCTTAATTCATGCACAAAACCCATTCAGTTTAATCATTTGTAGAGGGAAGTTAGAAACCCGGGTTGCTGCTTAAAATACGACTTTCCAGATTTTCTCCCCAGATTCTGTTCTTCTGCCCCCCAAGATCCCTGCGTCTCCCGCGTGGCATCCACCCGGAAACCCGTCCGGCCCTGGCTTCCCATCCACAGCACAGGCGTAGGCCCCTCCGGTCACGTGCCGGGTAGCCTGTCCCTGGCCGAACTGTGTCCCCTAAATTCTTGGTGGGCCCTAAGCCCCAGAACCGGACGAGACCATATTGGCAGAGGTGACTAAGGTTAAGATGGGGTCCCCAGGACGGGCCGCAGTCCAGTCTGACTGCTGACTTCTAAGAAGAGGAAGTCAGGACGCAGACGTGTGTGGGGGGACGGCCATGAGAGGACCCAGGCAGGGGACGGCGTCCTCACACCCAGGACAGAAGCCTCGCGACACAGCAGCCCGCCCACGCCTGCACCTCGGGCTCCCGCCCCCAGTAACCGTCTGCTGCGGGAGCGCCCAGACCGGGGTGTCGGTGAGAGCCTCCCCATGACCTCGCAAGGCCCCTTCACTTCCTCTTTCTCCTGCACCCGCTCACGCTGTTTCCTCTCCTAAAGCCACATGCGTCGGCATCCGTCCCGAGCGGGAGCACCAGGCGCCTCCACGGGAGCTCACAGCCCTCCCGCATCGTCTGGTCAACCTTCCACTCATGTCCTCTCAAAAACTCTCTTGTTGTCCAAGCGCGTGGGCCCCTCGTTCCTCTCTCCTTGCTCCGCCAAGAGCACGACTGGCCCAAGACTTTCTGAGCCAAAGTCTCACTGCGAGGCGGGAGGCTGGAGGTGTCCTCTGGGGACCCACACCCCAGAGCCGGCATCACGGCCAGCTGCCCCCTTTGTCTCTGCAGTAATCCCCCCGCCCCAGGGGGCGGGCGGCGGGAGACACCTGAGTTCTCTCTCTCCAACGTGTGCATGCGGCAGCCGCACGGGGTTCTGGGCCTGGGGAGGGACAGGCAGAGCGAGAAGGGGCCCCACAGCGATCCCACCGCTCGCTAACCTTCAGCAGGACACGTTCCAGGTCCCCGCGGTTTGCGGATTTGGACGGCGACACTTGTTTCCTAAACTTACAGAGAGAAAATACCCGAGAAGACAGAGAAGACTGGGATAAATTACAGTTCGCGCCAACCCCGGTGCACATCCTTATAAAACCACAAACAAAACCTGCCACACTAGCTTAAAAAAAAATAAAAACAGATCAAAAGTCACACTTCAGAAAGGAGGCCGTGGGACTGAAGGAACAGCTGACGAGGGTCTCTCGCAGGGAAGGGACGCACGACCAGGCAGATCCGGGCAGGACGCACGGAGGAGCGAGCTCAGGACGCATTCCTTCTTGTAAATGCAGCTTCGCCTGGGGCACGTTCGAAGCATTTCCTGGAAACATGGATCTTTCACATTACTTGTGCCAATTTATTGGAATCAATAAACAGAATTGATTTAACTCATTAAACTAAGGAGACCCCAAACTTGTATCATCTAGAACACCTAGAAGGGAGATTTCCCACCCAAAATGCACTGGATTTTTGTTCCGAGTTGTGGCCCCAGAATCATTGTTACATAATTTTTTAAATTATATGATGAAACCAGCCTGGCTCTTCATTTTCGTCACTAGCACGGTGTGGCCAACGTTTCCCGAAGAAGAACACCACAGACCCTCCCAGAAGCGCCAACAGGCTGGCGTGTGCCCCCACTCTGCACCCCTACCCTCCTCTGTCTCCCGTCTGCCCACACCCGCCCAACCCTCATCCTGGGTGCTTTGTCCGGCCGTCCCCATCACAAGTGGGGCCTTTCTGGGGCCGTTCCCTTGTAAGGGTAACAACGCCGGCGCTAAACCAGCAAGCAGGTACCCAGGAACGAGGCCCTGGGTGGGCATTCCCCGGGGTAATTACACGGTGCCTCAGCGCAGGCCTCTGGGAAGGCACAGGCCGTACCGCGCACATCAGCTGGAGGGCAGCCCGCGCTGGAGGGAGGCCGCGGGAAGGGGACATGAGCCCCCACCTCCACGGGCCGCTGGAAGCTCCACTGCATACCTACCGTGTGGCACCGACCGCGACGAGAGGAGTCAAGGACAACACGGTCACGGCTAAGCGGGCCCACACGGGACAGCCCGGCGCCGCGCACAGTTCAGTGAACCTGCGTGTCTGATACTCAGCGACACGTCCGTCTGCACCCAGATCCCAGCCTAGGTCCACTGCGCGTACACCCCGCGGCGCTGGCCCGCTCGGCACCCAGAAACACTGTTAGACGACGAAACCTCACGACTGAACACATCGTAACGGAGCACATCAAAACCACGCAAGTCGGGGAGGCAAGCCGGCCCAGTCGGTGGAGCGTCGTGAGTCTGAGCCCCACGTAGGGGGTCGAGATTGTTTAAAAGAAATAAAATCTTTAAAAAATAAAACAATAAAGTAAAAGCATATAAGTTATACTAGTGCTTGGTGGTCATTAAAAATATGTAGATGTTTATATGTGCACGAGAAAAGAAAGCTCATTCTTGCTATGGACCAACATATGAAGTTTTTATGTGCAGAATCAACCCTTGCTTCCAAAATGTGCTTTGCTGGAGTGATTCGGTAATGTATTCCAGGAAGAAAACAATGATGAACGATGTCAAGTAGTCGTAGCTTCCTATCTGATTTAAATAGTAATTGCCGATATCCCAAGGCAGTATATGGAAATGCAGGGACAAAAAACAAGCAGCCCCCAATTCTGCCGTTCTTTCAAAAAGTCATTTGCAAGAAGGTCTTGAGCATAATATCTTATAAAAACCAGCAGTGTAGTGCATTTTAAGGGGGGAAAACCCTGATATTCTCAGAAAATAATTTCTCCGTGTCTAGAATACTGAGGTAAAGATGATCAGATTTATAGGCAATTAAACCCTGAGCTGATTTGAAGATGTGGCGAATGCATACATCTAGTTTCCAAGAGGCAGACAGGTGCTAAGGTAAAAATACTCATTTCCTAAGGCTTCCTCCTCTGCAGCTCATCGGAATGGAATTTAAGAATAAAATTAGAAACTGAAAAATAGGCCGCGTGAGGGCCCAGAGGCAGACTTTGTTGGCCCCGTGGCGTGTCACCAATGTCGCTGTGCCAGCCCCGCACGCGGGGTACCAGGACCGCCGCTCCTCCCTCCCTGGCCGCGCGTGCCCCACCCACCCGGGCTTCCCAGACAGGTTGTGCAGGGCCTAGCTCTGCGCCAGGTGACGCCTTTAAGACACGGTCACCGCAGGCACTCAGACAAGTCCGCACATAAATTCGAGATCCAGTTTTCTGTCTCCGCCTCCGTCTCTGTCTCTCACCTCCTTCCACTGACCCCTTTCCTGACCCAGGGCCCTGGGTCATCACGTCACTCATACTTACTCCTCTGGGGGGACTAACATTGCCGGAGAGCCAGCCCCAGGACAAACCGTGACCCTAACATGCATGTTTCGTCCATCTAGTTCATCAGTTTTAAAAAAGGAGTCATTCGGGGTTCAAAAGCCAACATTTCAAGAAATGTTGACGGGGACCCCATGGAAGTCTGTCCGGCTGCTAACCTGCCTGGAGTCAGACAAGGTAAGCAACCTTTCTGGGACCCATTTCCTCATGTGAGAGGATGCCATCCCTTCAGCAAATGCTCGCTGAGCCCCGCCGTGGGAGGGATAACGTGCAAGTCCTCGCAGGGAAGCTGCGGCGGAACGCGGCCTTCCAAATGCTGAGCCCGTCCTTGTGTCATTGACCAAAGTGACATCATTAACACATCGACATGAAGTGCGTTCATGAAGGTGCCCTGGGGGTGCCGGGGCAGAGCTGGAGTGCCCCCCAGGACTGTTATCTGTTCTTGCAGAGCAGGGCCGTGTCCCGAGAGGCGGCAGTGGGTCAGGAGTGAGCGGGGTCGCACTGCGGGAACTTGGAAGGCCAAGCCAAGGCCATGGAACGACACCAGGTCCGGGGAGCCCTCTCCCGCTGTCTAGGCAGAGGCTGCTGTCACGCATTTGCCGCATTAGGGAGCTAATGTGCCAAAGTATGACAAACGTGGGAGGAGGGAGAGCCTGGAGCTCACTGGGTCGTGTCCGGTTTTCTTAGAGAAGCACTCGGAAGTCCGCGGGTGGGCTTCCAAGGGACCAGACCACGGCTTCCACACGTACACACAGAATGGTGGGGACCCGTGGGGCGCCAGGGTGACTCAGTCCACAAAATGGCCAACTCTGGATTTCGGCTCAGGTTGTGACCTCAGGACCCTGGGCTCGGCCCCACTGCATGCTCAGCGCAGAGTCTGCTTGCCTCTCTCCCTTCCCTCTCCCTGCTTGCGTGCTGCTCTCTCTCTAAAATAAATACGTAAAATATTTTTTAAAAGAGGCGCCCATAGACTTCCTGTGATTATCAGAAGAATGTCTGGTCACCGGTACTTAGACTCGGTGACTTGGTGACAGCGCCCGGCCCTCACCCCCTCACCGCGGAAAGTCTGCCGTTCTCTGCACCAGCACTAAGGCCTAAAGGGGAAGGAGTTCCCACTCACATTGGATGCCTTCAACTCAGGGTTCTGGCCCCTTTCCTGACGGGAGTCTGGCGTTTATCTATCTATCTTCTCTTACCGCGTGCGAGTCCACCACGACCGCATCATCGTGTGTTCATAAAAATCGCCATAACCGGGCTTTGCGTTTGAAAGAATATAGGTCTTATGTAAGCAAATTTTAAAGAAAAGGACAAACAGCACTAGTGTCATTAAAGATTTTAGCAGGCAAATGGCTCTGTACAGAACACAGAACGGTCACGCATAGAACACGTGTAAGTGCCAAGCACACGACTTTCAGATTCCGGTTCATCGAACAAAGTGGCGCGAGCTATACGCGGAGGACTTGAGCTGTACGTCATCTGGCTGACCAGCCGTCCACTACGGCAGAGGAGACATCACGGAGATGCTGGGCGGTGGGCTCAGTGGAAGGAATGTGCTTCATCCTTCCCACGGTGAACTCACTGCACAGCTAGCGGGGCGGGCGCAGTCAGGGTTTCCGGATCGCTTGCTGTTCTCCAGAGCGGGAGCTCGGGAAAAGAAATGCGGGTTGCCTGAAAGAAAGAACAATTTCTTAGTCCTGTCCCTTCCAAGAGACTTATGTCTGTGGTGATGATGCACCTGGTTTCCAAACTAGGGCTCCACTGACTGGCCAAGGGGACGCTGTTCAAAAGGAGGCTGGAAGGAGGGGTGTCCGTAGGTCTGTCCCTGGGCCACCAAACGGTGGTCGCCCTGCATATGTGGGACAGAATCAGAGCTTTCCAAGATGCTGAGTCAACAGATATTGACCATATTAAACTCAATAAACAGAAAGACCAACGATAACGCTGTTATGTGTTAATTTCATGCGTGGAGGAACCTTAAATGCATGTGACTCAGTGACAGACATGGTCTGAGAAGTCGACCCATGGTAGGATTCCAGCTCCAGGACCTTCTGGACAAGGCACGACTGTGGAGACAGGAAGAAATCAGGGCGGGAGGGCCAAGCAGTTGGAGCACGGGGGGGTTTTAGGGCAGTGAGACCACTGTGGGACACTGTGGGACACTGTGGGACACTGTGAGGACACATACGCGTGTGTCCAGACCCCGGGATGTGCAGCAGCGAGAGGGGACCTAGTGTCCATGGTAGAGTCAGAGTGACGATGATGTGTGGGTGTGGTAGCAGATGCACCATTGGGCGGGTGTTGACATTCGGGGGTTGTGAGTGTGGGGGGCAGGGGTGTGTGGAAAACCTCTGTCCCTTCCCCTCAGTTTGGCTAAGAATCTAAAACTGCTCTAAAAAATGAAGTTTGGACAAAATTTAGTGTCCTCCAGATGCAGGAAGAGCTCCTCTCTCGTCCTCGCCCATGTCGTGTGAGTGTTTGGGGGCGCGTGTGTGCACACCCAAGGGAAGTCCCCCGTTGTATTAGTGATCATTCATTCATTCCACAAACTTATTGACTACCTCTAATCGTCTCAGGGGCCAAAGACGTTGAGAGGAGGGCACAGGCGGGCTCCTGGGAATCCCACAGAGGACGGGGTGCTCTCTGGAGAAAAGGGATGAGGGCCTCTTTGTGGAGCAGGAAACTAAGAACACAGCCTCGAGAACGGTGACCTCGGGGCTTGGGCCCCCGTGTGCAGAACAACACCATCCCTCAGGCGTTCTCCAGCCTTGTCACAGCCTCCCATCACCCTCCTCACCTTGTGCAAATAGGGAAACTGAGGCAGAGAGGCTAGATCAGCGGCTGCAGGCGGCAGACCTCCCACGGCTGCTGATGTCATTGGTCTCGCTTTCCTAGGCCTGTCATATTTACTTTCTGTCCCAAGATGAAAACATCTGTCCCATCTACGGAGAACCCTAGGAACGTTCTTTGATCTAAAACGATGTGCAGCAGACCCAAAGCCAAGTGTGGTCTATTGTCCTGGCCTCTTTCTTGTCCCCTGTCTGACACTGGCTCACGGTTCACGCCCCCCATCACGATCCCACCCGGACTCTGCCACTGAGCGTTTGCACTCATGTGACACTCCCGCAGGGAGTGCGTGCTCTGAGACCGACCTGCCCTCCCGGGGGAGCGCACCTCACACTCCCCGCCCATGACCTCCACTTGGGCACCCCCACCTGGAGACACTTGCGGAATCCTAGGAAACACAGGGCCTCGCGGCGCTCGCTGGCATTTCAAGAGGCCGTGAGGTCTGTCCAGCATCAGCTTCGGAGGCGAGCACTCCCAAAACTCCGCACCGGAACCCGTCCCCTTGTGGCAGGCTCGCAGACCTGGCGTCTTCTCCCCCAGCATCGCCACAGGCATTTCTACAAAGGGCCCCGGAGCCACCCATAGAGAGGATGCTGGCCTTCTCCTTCTCTGCTGAACTCTGATACGACATTACAAAATTTATTTATTTGGTTTACTTCATTGACATCTAATTGACATATAAAAGCCATACAGATTTGATGTGCATAGCCCGACAGTCTGAGGACGCACCCACACCGCCACCGCCGCCGAGGCCGGGGACATAGCCACCGCCTCCCAGATCCCCTCCAGGCCTCCTTATTAATATTTGGTGATAAAAACGCTCAGCCTACGACCGACTCTCTCAGCAGTGCCAGGTGCACAACAGACACACTGCTCTTAGCTAAGGCGCTGTGCGTTTGGTGGGTCTCCAGACCTTGCTTGTCTTGCGTCAGGGTTTGGAAGCCCCGCGAGAACGCGGGCCCGGCGAGATCTCAGAGCTGGGCGTGCCGGCAAGAGCCGTCCGTCAAACACGGACCCACACGTGGCGGGATGAGACTTGTATTTCAGCAGGATAAGCAGGATAATGTGCTACATCAGGGGGTGATGATGGTCATGAAGAAACATGAGCCAAGACCCGGGCGTGGGGTGGCAGGTTAGACGGGCGCCAGGAGCCCTGGAGGCGGCACCCCACACAAGCCTGGGTGGAGGGAAGGGTGGGTGTGGGGCTACCTGGCGGCCCCTGCTTCCCCCCAAGGGGGGCCTCCCGGCGCATCAGGACGGAAGAGAGAGGGTTAGGTGTGCGGAGGGGCATGTGTGGAAGGGGAAGGCGGTGTCCTGATAACGCGAGGTCGTGTTGGGGAGCACAGCGGCAGCCAGAGCAGGACGTCAAGCTGAGGTTGCAGAAGAGGCCCAGGTTTTAGTGACGCGGTGGGTGGGGGCGGGTCCATGAGGAAGGGACTGGGTGGACAGGAATTCTCTGGAATCAGGTGTGAAGAGAGGTGGTGTTCAGCCACTGGGACCGTCCCTCAGGCGGAGGGAGGGTGCAGAACAGCCCTGCTTTGGGGGTGAGAAGATGTGCTCCCCACGTGGTCTGACACGGCTCAGCATCTCCCGCAGTGCAGAAGCCTTCACCGAAGACGCCTGCCGACCTGGACACGGGTCATGGCTCGGGACCGCGGGTGGAGGTGTGTGGACGCGGGTCACGGCTCGGGACCACGGGTGGAGGCGTGTGGACTTGGGTCACGGCTCGGGGACCACGGGTGGAGGTGTGTGGATGCGGGTCACGGCTCGGGGACCATGGGTGGAGGCGTGTGGACGCGGGTCACAGCTCGGGGACCGCAGGTGGAGGCGTGTGGACACGGGTCATGACTCGGGGACCGTGGGTGGAAGCGTGTGGACAAATTTTGAGGGATCTAGGTGCAGGGCAGGCCCCGTGAGCAGAGCTGGCCTGGGGTTCGGGCTGGATCCCAGGGCACGCCAGCATCAGGAGGATCTGAGTCTCCGCAGCGGGAAGGGGAAGCAGTTTCCTGTCTGGGTTTGGGAAGGATGCTGGTCCGCGGGAAACAGGGTGGAAGCTCTGGGCTTGGGTGTTTCAGTGACGTTTCATCTCCAGCGCAGAGCGGGGAAGAGGGCCCTGACTGTCAGCATTCCAACAGGAGAACAAACCGCTCCGGGCATCCAAACAGAGGTGCTGGAAACAGGGAGCAGCCGTGCTGGCAGGGAGGGCGGACAGCCAGAAGGAAACAGCCAGGCAGGAAGCCGCCGCCCTGGGTTTGGGGACACAGAGGAGGGCAGCGGGGAGTCCAGAGCCCGGGGCCCCCTGGCAGAGACGTCCTGTCTCACAAAACCGGAAGGACAGAGGATGTGGGGCACAGAGCTCCAGGTTCTGTGGGGCGCCCGGGAGGAACCCAGACCTGCCCACTGGGTCGCTGCCCACGCTTCCCTCCAGGGACTCAGCTCCTGACAGCAGAGCCCGCACCCCACGCCTCCGCAGAGGGCAGGACCCCACCTCTGCCCACCATTCATCCACCTTCCAGGGATCCTCTGCGAGCAAGGACGTCACTTGCGAATGAGCAGCCAGGGCCCGCGCTGGGAGGTGGGACAACCGTCCCGCACGTGCGCGGACCCGGGAGCCCGTTGTTCCGGTGGCCGTCGCCGTGCTCATGGTAAGAGAAGTCCGCGTTTTTCAGCGGCTCTCCAGGAGCCTTCTTGATTCTGAACCTACTTGAGTCGTGCTCTCAGAGGCGTGTATTTTTAGGCCTCTGGGTAGAAAGGGCCGTGGGTTCCTCTAGGAATAGCCTGTTTGAAATCAAACAGAAGAAGCCGGGATGTTTCTGAATAACGCAGACACCTCGCGTGGTCTCTCGTGCCTATTAGAGATCATTTTCCTTTGATTTCCGTTTTCAACAGTAGGAACGGACGTGTTCTCGGAGACTGGATGGAGTCACCTCTCTGATGAAAGGTGTTCTTCCCGCTCCCGAGTCCTCTTTCCTGTGATCAGGCCCGCGCTGGTGTACAGCAGCTGGCTCCTCTCGCGGCCGAACCCTTAGAACCCGGTGTTTGCATAATTGATTGCCGGTGCTCAGAAGCTGGAGAAGTTTGAACCCTGTCCAAAAAGCACGTGCCGTGGAGCTGGGGAAAATGCTTCAATTAAAAGCAGCTAAAACTAAGCAATTTATGACTTACAGATGTCAATTTATGACAGAAATCACTGCATTTATTGTACCAGCAAAGTGACACTTATTTGGTAATTAATGATTAAAACAGTAATTTCCCGATGCTGGCAGCCGCCTGGCGTCAGGTGGCAGCGAGCGAGCACGCCCTGGCCAGGTCCAGGACGGCCCGTGCTTCCTTCCCGTCCCTGGCCCCGCCGCAGCCCTGGACGTCCGGAGGAGACAGGCTTACCAGCAGCTTCTGCCCCTAACCCCCTTACAGATGCCTGCTGAGTGAGCGACTAAGCGACTTCAGGGGTTTCGGGCCGTGCAAAAACCAGAACAAGCAGAACACGCAGGCCCACAAAAGCATCTGCCAAGACCACCGGGATCCGACAGTTTCCCCGGGGAGGGACGCCCACCGGGATCAGACTGGGCCCGGGTCTTCCTCTCCTCCTCCCCCTCCTCGTCTTCTTCACAGACGAGTGACCGATGGAAGGAATCTGTCCCCCACCCTTACCTGTGGGAGCCCTGACCATCCGCCCAGCAGACCGCCCCAGCCCCCCGCACTGGGTCACCGTGTGAAGCGAGTCCGGTGACCTCTTGGGCCCTGCTTCGTCACCCTCTCACAGCAGGGGGCATCTGGACCAGAAGTGCTGGTGCCGCCTCAGCCCCTCCCGCCTGCGAGGGGCCTGGCCCGGGGAGAGGAGCGGGTGATGCCGTTGAAAGGCGGCCCTTAGCTCTCTGGTGGCCGCGGACTCCCCATCGCAGGGTTCTGGGGGTGAAGGACACTGCCCAGGTTAGGAGCAAGCCCGCAGGCCCTGTGGCCCCGCCTGCACACTGACCTCCGGTGGGGCGTCGGGTGCCCGTCCGCCCCGGTGGGGTGCGGGGTGGGCTCAGCCGCAGCGTCGGCTCCTCCGCTCACTCGGCGGCTCCCTCCTCCGCTGCCTGACGCGGCTTCTGGGCCGCATCCAGCAACGCCCGCTGGGCGCCCGTGCGTGCCTTGCCCCCCCGAAGAGCCGGCACCCCGCCCCCGACTCCGGTCCAGCCCCTGACTGCGGGGTGAGTGGGGACTGGGAAGAGACACCCCCAGGGCCCTGCAGCCCAGCAGGGCACTCCCGCTCTCTTTCTTCTTCCCGGTTATTAGAAGAGAGACTTAGCAAGTTCCAGAACCCATGCCGGGGAGGAATTGCAGACCCAGTGGGACCCCCCCGCCCAGCGGTCTGGAGCTCCTGAGACGTGGGCAGAGGCAGGTGCGGGACGGGGGCAGGCAGGTGCTCCCGCTTCCTCGCTTGACTCCGGCCGTCCGCATGTCTGCACTGTGGCGACAAGCAGTAAGGAATGACCTTAGTTGTCTCAGCTTTGTTAATAGGCTGTTCGGCAAATGAGAAAACGTGTCGGAAAAAGCATGACCAAGGAGCCTTGGCGCGAACAACTCCGGGAAGGAAGGAGGGCACGGCTCGGGGAGACTGTCCTCTCTCCAGAAACGCACAGAAAAGTGTTCTGTTTTGTTGTTGGACATTCCAGCGCCCGGGCAGCTTGCTTCCTGGAACCACCAGATTCTGAGGTCCATGTGTTGAAGCGGGTGGTGTGTGAATCCCGGCACTCTCGCTTGGCTTCCAGAGTGTTCCGCGCATCCTCCGACTTGCGAATAGGCTGTGTGGCCTCTGGCTGAGGAGGACGAGGCCCTGAGGACCCTGTCTAGTCTCCTGTGAACAGGAGCGCTGGGTCTGGCCCTCGCTGGGATTGCTGCTATGTCTGAGGTCCTGTGACTCTCTGGGGCCACAGAGACCCCTGCTTCCCACGGCAGACACGTGCCTTGCCCTGGAGTCCTGGGGCGAGCAGGGCAGCGTCTTCCCAACAGACTCAGCAACGTGTCCCGAAAGGGCAGCCAGACAGTCATGCGCTGCGCTGACTTGATCAGTAAGAGGAGTGCTGGGCCATCGGACACCTCAGCGTCCCCTCCTTGTTTTCTGAAAACCACTTAGTGAACAAAAGTTGATTCGTGGGGCCCGGAGAACGGCGGCATCGAGAAAGGGAGAGTGTAAAGCGTGTGAATTCCACGAGCTTTCCTCCGCTGAACCCTCCTGCCTTCGCATCCCCAAGATCACCGAGAACAGTCTGGTCAGATGGACCCGCCCCCGGGCCTCCTCCTGGGTCCTGTGCTTTCCTTTCTCAAAGCCAATGAAGCCATCGGGGAGGAGGCTGCCTTCGTCAGCTCGGGCTGCGGAACAAATGCCACAGCTCGAGACGCCTTCAACAGCAGACGGTCACTGTCCCGCGTCCCGGGAGCGGGAGCCCGAGGTGCCGGCGTGGGCAGGGCTGGTGTCTCCCCAGGCCTTCCTCCAGGGTGTGCAGGCGCCGTCCCCTCCCCGTGTCCTCATGTGGTCGTCCCTCCGTGTGTGTCTGTGTCCTGCTCTCCTCTTCCTCAGACCCCAGTCAGATCGGATCAGGCCCCATCCCACCGACCTCATCTTACCTCAGTCACCCCCTTAACACCCCGTCTGCAAATACCGTCTCCTTCTGAGGTCCTCGGGTTAGGCGTCTAGCACACGAGTTTTAGGGACATAGTCCAGCCCGTCACAGCCTCTTCTACTGTACTTTCTACTTGAAAAACACAGGATGCTGAAGTCCCTGAGCCCCGTGCTAGCTCATGTGGGTGCCCCCAACGTGTGTCCTGTTCTAGCTTGGCAGAGCGAGTGACTCTGAGCCGGAAGGCAGAGCCTAGAGTCCTAGATCTGCCACCTCTCGGCCACGTTAATTCTTGCCAAACGCTCAGCGCCTGCGGCCTCAGTTTTCTCATCTGTAGCGCAGTGTGTTGGCTGGCTGTGTGGCCGCATCTCTGCCAGCTGGAAGCGCCCAGTGACCAACCCCCACCACAACCACGGCACCCTGCAGCCACGCACGACCACCCAGGTTCACCCCATTAATACTGCTGCCGTGCGAGCCCCCGTGACCGTGACAACCTGAGGGACACTGAGGCTTAGCCTGGCAGATGCCCCGCGTGAACAGTGCCGTATTTGCCCATTTGAGCTGATCGGCTTTAATCAGCTCACGGCTGGCGCGTCCTTTCATAAAGTTGTCAGCTGCAGAAACATTTGCCGCATGTTCTTGGCTTTCAAAGAGCAGTGTGCTGAGGTGTTTCCAGAGCCAGCAAAAACCAGGACGACAGCACCGAAGCTCTTAGAAGAATGAGCCTTGTTAGGAAAGAGCCGCCGCTCTCCATCTTCAGGTCAAAGGTACCGTAAGGAAGGCACTTTCTGCTTTGAGGTTAGCATCTCCGTGGGATTCAGGGAGAACAAAGCAAGAGAGTCGCTCGGAAAACTGATCACAGGAAGGAATTGAAAACAAGCCAAATGCACTTGTGTGTTTTCCGAGTCGGCTGTGCCGGGGGTGAGGGGCCACTCAGAGAGAGACGGACACCTCCAGTCCGGCTGGCGTGTGAGGCCATGTGTGCTCACCTCCATGTTCCTTCCAGCCACTTTACAAAACTGTTTTGCTCTGTTCGGCGAGGCTCTCGATCGCAAGCTCCTATTCCCAAGGAAAGTGTGAGCCCCGTGGGTGCAGAGTGGGCGGCCCAGAAGCACTTTCCACCCAGGGGCCGCGTGGGGGGCGGGAGGCCAGGCCCTGCTTCAACTCCTCTCTGCCTCGTCCCGTGTGCTTGAGTGGAACGGACCCGCCGGGTCGGAGACAGGCCCTGAGTGCTTTCCGCCTCTCCTGTACCTCGAGCCGCCCGCAAGGGTACCGCGACCCCTTCCGCAGTCACGCGGACAGAGCTAGAATGTTCCACAACAGGAGGGACGATGGAAGAGCCAGCGCCCCCATCACTCACGCTGAGACCACCGGAGGTGGCTACGAACATCAGAACAAATTCGGTTTTGGTCTTTCGCCGTTTTCTTGCACGACCCTCACCGCACACGGAGCTGCCCTTGCTCCAGGGTCACGGTGAGCTCGGGGCAGGGCCTGAGGCGCCTGCGGGGCTGCTCGCTTCCCTCCTGGCCTCTTGAAGCCGTCGGACCAGCGCGGGTGTCGGACAGTGTGCCGTGTCCCGGGGTCGGGACGCCTCCTCCTCCTGGCTGTCCTCCCTCTTCCCCGCACGTGCTCTCGCAGCACTGAGATGCCGCTGTGTGGGCAACAGGTGCACCACTGGGGACGGAGAGAGGGAGCAGCGAGCCCTCAAACATCCAAACCATGACTTCCGTCCGTCTCACAGGGGGAGCCGCTGAGGAAGCTGGGCGCGGCTCTCCCTGCCCGCTTTCCGCCAGGGGGTCGCTGCTCCCAGCCCGGGGACTTCCCACGTGGACTCATCCCCCCACTGACATCTGTTCTCGCGCACCTCACTGTTTCTGGACCTGCTCAAGACACTCGCTGACGCAGTCAGGGGTCTGTGACAACACTGGGGACCCCAGAGCACAGTCGGGCTGAGGATTCCCTGCAAGAACCCCCGGGACTCACGCTGAGGGTTTGTTGGAGATGAAGGGTGTGGGTTAGAGGGAGAAGGTGCAGGAGGTGGCATGCGGGGAGGCCGGGAACGGGCACAGCGTCCCCCTCCGAGTGCCGTCCGCGCACCCCCGAGTCCCCCAGCAGAGGCTGGGAGCGGGCCCAGTGTCCCCCGCTACGCCCAGCGGCAGGCTCACCCGGTCCCCACGCCCACACCATGGCCAGCACTAACAGGCTCTCCCCTCGCAGCGGCCTCAGCAGGCTCTCCCCGTCAGGTGCACAGCATTAGGGTGATGGATATCAAGAGCTTATCTGGCTTTGTGAGAGTGATTTGTCAGGACTCTTGCCGTCGGAATGGTTATCAGCAGGTTGGTAATGGGCTCTGGACCCGCCGACCCCTGCCGCATTGTTTCCACCCTGAAATCATTAGCTCTCTCGGGCCGTAAGGGGCCTCTCTAAGGAGAGTCTGGCGTCTACCTAAATGGGCAGAGAGAGGCCTGGAAGGGATTAGCCCCTTGTCTTAGAGGTGGGGGGACAGAGCCGTGTCTCCTGGGAATGTGGCCCGAGGGGCACCCCCGTCCGCACAGACTCCAGCCCTTCCTGGGCCCATCTGCCAGCGAGCAGGACGCGGACGTGCGGGCTCACAGCAGAGTCCTAGCTGCAGGGGCTGTGGGCCAGCAAGGACAGGACCCCCACACCACCAGCTGCCCCCAGCCTGGCCCGGGCTTCGGGGGAAGGAGCAGGAGCAGGGGCAGGACAGGCCCCGGCGTTTGGGGCCTCCCACTCCGTGTGCCACAGTGGGAGAGCTCCATGCTGCTGGCCGCTGGGCCCCCAGCTCTGTGGGGGGCAGTGGTCACCAGCGCCCCCAGACCAGGCCCACCTCCCTCTACCCCGCACCACTTATACGGACTTCAAGCCCCGGCACCAGGAGGGTGACATGTGTGTGCAGGGACAGCGAGAGCTTCCTCACCTACGTCCCCCACGGGCCAGCCCTGATCTCACAGGAAACCCCCATATCCGAGGGCCGATCGCCAGCATGGTGACCCACGTGCTGTCCCCTCGGCCACGAGGCTTTTAGTACGAACTGCTCGTGGGCTCCTTGGACACAGCCAAAGCCCGTTTTGTAAGAGATAAGTCCTTGAGATAAAGAGAAGTTCCTGGGGCACCCAGGGGGCTCAGTGGGTTGAGTGTCTGACTCTTGGTTTTGGCTCAGGTCCCGATCTCAGTGTCCTGGGATCGAGCCCCGCATCAGGCTCCACTCTGGACGTGAGGAAGCCCGCTTGCGAGTCTCTCTCCCTCTGCCCCTCCCCCTCTCTACAAAAACCTGTCTGCCCCCGGCACCACCTTCACAGAAGAACAGGGACACAGGGTTTCCATCCCGCCATTCGTCAGGGGTACTTTCTCCCTCGGAAGCTCCCTTCGTCCGCTGAAGAATGAAGTTGGTGATGCTCGAGTTTCTTTCCTAGCGAACTCAGCTTGTCTGCCGCGGGGGCCACACACAGCTCAGAGGCGATTCGCGTGCGGTGCGGCCAGCAGTGTCTGGTGCTGCTGGGACGTCTGACCTGTCCTTCAGTTAAGTCTGAGCGGCCTGCGAGGGCTCTAACTGATGTCTTTCTGGACACAATGAACCATCAGAAACGGACGGCTGGATAACAGGCTTCTTCGTCCACGTGCGCTATGAACAGGAGGGGCAGCTATTTCAACATGTGTCCCCAGCACACTGATGACCGGAGTGGGGGGACTCAGCTGGTGCTCACATGCCCCCCAGGACGCCCTGCCCAGACATTACGCTTTCAGCGCCGGAGGACCTGACAGGCAGTCTCCTAAGTGGGACCAGTGACAAGAGCACCAGGACCCCGGGTCTCCGTCTCCAGCCCTCCAGGGCCAACACACACCCTTCTGACTGCGGACACCATCGCCCTCCAGGATCAGGATGGGAGCGCGGAGACGAGCCTGTGCGCGCAGGGCCCCGTCTGCTCCAGGTAGGACACGCCTCACAGCTGTCAACCCTGGCTTCGTCCGCCCAGCAGCAACAGCCCACGAAACCGAATTCTAGGCTTCAGACCACGATGTGGGAGATGGTCGGCCACACTCAGGGCCATGACGGCAGATCTAATCTGTGTCCGAGGTGGGACCTTCCTTCTGAGACGCATGGGGAGAATCCTATCCTGGGGACCAGACAGCAGCAGGTGGCTGTCTGTCCCGAGCTTCCTAGCGGCATGCGCTGACCTTGTTCACACTGGGTCTCTGAGCGGGCTGGCCGCTGAACACTTCTTTCTGTTCCTCCGTCCCTGCTGGACACGCCCTTCCCAACCGAGGGCCCGCAGGCCTTCCCTTAGGGACCAGAACACACATCCCAGCCAGGCATGTGGGACTGAAAGTACAAGCCTGTTTTCTTCTCTTGTTGAGCATAGGGGCCTCGATCGCAGTTCTCAGCTTTAAAAAAAAAAAAAAATCCGGAGTTGCCACTGTCGAGATAAAATCCAAACTGCCTGCTACACCTCTAATTATCGGCCTGCCTTCTGGGTAAAATGGTGCTATTCAATTATTGGTTTTTGTTCACTTGTCAGCTACCAAAAAAAAAAAAAATTATCACTGCTTTCGAACCCGCTAAAAGAACAGAAATTCTGCAAATTGCTTTCTCGACGTAGTTACTCCAGACCTAATACCTCTCCGCAGAGTGTCAGAAATTGCACAATGCAATGTTGCATGCAAATCGTATTTAATGCCGCTGTTTCAGTGACTCGCTTTATGTTATGTAATTTCACTGAAGTGATCCTTTTGTCACCACTCTATGTGTGTGGCTCATTTTGACACTTCCCACTTATCACGAGAAATATTCGTTTGATCCACTCCCTGTAAATAAAAGCAGTGTTGTCAGACAGCCGCCCCATGCAGAGCCGTCCAGTGGGGACCCGGGGAGACCCAGGCCTCTCCACGTCCGGCTGGCCCTGTGGGGCCGGGTGTCCCGTCCTCGGAGTAGGAGACGTGGCCCCAGCGGCATCGGGCTCCTCAGCGTCCCAGTTGCTCTGCTTCCCGAGCAGGAGGGCCCCCTCCAGGCTGGGCCAGTCCCTGAGACCTTGCCACGGTGCGTAGACATGCATCCTGGAAGGACTCGAGCCTCCGCGTCATCTTTCCCAGCAACATCAGTGCCGCGAAGCTGAACAAAGTCATTTAAAGCCGGGACGAGGAGTTCGAAGTCTCACACCAAGTCGGTCGTGGAGCCGATGGCAGCTGGTGACTGCAGCTCGGGCTCTGTCCCCGACGCCCTCTCCCCTCTCTGTAGCTCCTCAGAGGACAATGCAGGCTTGGGGCACAGAGACGCAGGTCCCCACGCCAGCCCCCAACACGGGGAGGAGCCTATGGGCGTGAACCACAGCCTGTCAGGCTGCAGCAAGACCATGGGGACTCCCTCAGTTTCCCCATCCAGGCCACCGCAGCCCTTACACTCATAGCCTAGGTCAGGGGCTCCTCTGGCTGTCCTCCGGGGTGAGTCGTGTCCTCCTGCCATGTCCCTGTCCCCTCTCCGCGTCAGCCTGCTGTTTCCACATCCCCAGGGCCGGCCCAGCTCAGACGTGTGTGTGAGTGTGGACCAAGGGCTGTCAGGATCCTGCCCTGAGATGGGCTCCAGGGTCTGGATCTGCCCAACACTGGCCAACACCGGCCTCTCGTTCTGAGATGGGGCTAACAGCTTCCAAACCAGCATCTGCAGAGACCAGCCTGTGGCTGGGGTCAAGGACGGGATTGAGGACACGGGATCAGACCCAGGGCACATGAACCCATGCAGTCAATGGAGTCAGCTTTATCTTAACCTCCAGTTCCCTTTGGGGTAAGGCCTGTCCTCAGGATGCGGTGACGCGGCTTCCATGGGGACCGAGGTGAGGGCTCGAACGCAACGTTCGCGGTCCCGTTGCAGCAACTGCCACGGCCGGTCCCGAGCCCACTTCCGGTTTCTGAAGAAGAGCCACCTCGGTGTCCCCAACTCAACCAGGACGGTTCTACGAGAAGCTGCGTTTCCGGCTCCTGAGAGCCACAGTCCTGACCCGCATCCTTCAGTTGTGGAACGCACATGTGAGAGGAGCACAGGGCACGTGTCTGGGACGCTCTGTGGCTGTGCCCGCTGACCGTGGGGTTTGCGGCGTCTGGGGCAGCCGAGGTGCTGTACCAGACCGGCGCGGGGGGGGCCGGCAGCCCACGCAGTCCTCCCCGCCCCACGGCCGTGCGCCCACCATCAGGGCGCCGGCACATCAGAGCCC
Organism: Eira barbara; assembly: GCA_020311275.1. Lineage (NCBI taxonomy): Eukaryota > Metazoa > Chordata > Mammalia > Carnivora > Mustelidae > Eira > Eira barbara. Next base: position 1,304,820 of record JAHRIG010000494.1, on the reverse strand, counting down.
GAGCCTGCTGTTCCTTCTCACAACGGCTCTAACCCTGTCACGGGGCCTCATCCTCACGACCTCCCCTCACACCAGTCACCTCCCAGCACCCCACCTCCGAACGCCACCACCCGGGGACACGGGTCAGCCTGCCACCCGCGGTTTCCAGCCACCGCTGCTGTCCTGGGCCTCGTGTCCCCAGCCCCCCTTCCTGGTCCTAGAGGCCAGGACTCCGAGTTCTCTGGGAAACTCTGGAGGGGACTTGACACTCGTCCCCTCAGAGTAAGAGACCAGAAAGTGCGGAAGAAGGTCTGCGTCCCGCGGGAGACCTGCCCAAGCCCTATGGCTCCCGTCCACGGGTCCCCCCACCGTGGCGGGTCGGGGTGGGCACCCACAGAATGGAAGGGGCGGGGTCCCAGTCTAGGAGGTTCTCTGGCATCGGTCCCGCTGGAGGTGACCCCATGTGCCCCGGAGGCAGGACCGGGACAGCTGGGGACCCTGGGGCAAGGGTGCGGTCATGGCCTGAGTCATGGTGACAGGCTCCCCTCAAAGGGACAGCAAGTGTCACGCTGGGGAGAGAACGCATGCCTCACTGTCATCTCCGCATGTAGCAAACGGACGGCCCAGAACCTTGCCGTCAGCGACATCACTGTCTGGGGAGAGAGGCAAGAGCAGAGTTTGATGTTATAAATCACCATAATTTGTTACAATTTCCAAAGACAGATATGACAGGCTGGAATTACTCTGCTGTGCCGAGCAGTCGTGTGCAGGAGCTATAAAGTGCCGGCATAAATCTGAGGACGAGATACATTTAATCTGAGCCCGTGGAGGCCGAATCGGCTCAGCCGGCCGTGTTCCCCGAGGACGCCGGCGCACGGACGCGGAAGAGCCGCCCGGAGCTCGCTCCATTGCCCCGCGGGAAGCCGAGCCCGCGACTGCCGCGAGGGGTTCTCCGCGTCTGCTCAACCCGGGGATGGGGAGTCCAGCCCTCGGACGCCCAGGGCTGGGCAGAGCATGCGGATCCCCGGGTCCGCGCGGCCACGGCGCGGGGAGGAGGAGGAAGACCAAAAGCCAGTGTTCCAGAAGCCTGCGGGGCCCACCCTCCGCGGCCGGCAGAGACGCGGCTCGGACGCACTCACCCGTCACCTGTTCACGTCCTCCAGAGGCTCTGGCTCTCGCTTCCCGGTCAGCGACAGGGCTGCAGACACGGGCAGCGATGCTTGGCGACAGAGGTGGGACGCCCGGCCCGAAGAGGGAGACGCGGCGGGCACAGAGGCGTCTGCAGACTGGCCGACGCAGGGTTCATCCAGCCGAGCGCACGGTTTCAGAAGCGCCGAGGAACTCAGCAAATGGAAAGGACGCAGAACGGTCCGTGCCTCCGAGGGGCCCCTTGGCTCCTGCCAGGCTGCCGCTCCCGTCTCTCCGCTGGGCTCAGACGGGCACAGGAAGAACTCGCTCCCACGAGTCATTAAACACCAGGGGACCGAAGTGCACGCCACCTGTCCCCAAACCAGTAGGAGCCCACGACGCCCAGCGCAGCCGCTGCAAGAACAGAAACACGGCAGCGGCAGCCAGGCCGCCCTGCAGGGCATCTGGATCTCATGGAGTTCGCGGGGCGCAGGCCGCTGTGCCGGAAGCCTCGGGGCCCTCGTGTCCCCTGCAGCTCCAGGGAATGGGCAGGTCCAGGGGGCCGCACGGGGGGTGCTTGGTGAGAGAGGAGCAGCTCAGCCTCCGAAGCCCTACTAACCACACGGGCTCCGTCTGGCCGCGCACGGGGGCTTGAAACATCACCGTCTTGGCCTCAAGCAACCCACGGGAGAACCCGGCAGTTGAGGGAGAGTGTGCGTGGCCCTCGGCACGTCCAAGAAGCCTGGGTTCCAGGTTCAAGAGTGAGTCCAAGGTCACCAGGAGAGACTGAACGCAATCGACGGACCCATAATCAGCAGCGTTCTCTGGGGACCAGCCACCTCTGAGGGAGCCAACGGCAAAGTTTGTGAAGTTTTATTAAGGTGCGAGACTTTTTTTTTTTTTAAAGATTTTATGTATTTATTCGACAGAGATCACAAGTAGGCAGAGAGGCAGGCAGAGAGAGAGGAGGAAGCAGGTTCCCCGCTGAGCAGAGAGCCCGATGCAGGGCTCCATCCCAGGACCCTGAGATCATGACCTGAGCCGAAGGCAGAGGCTTAACCCACTGAGCCACCCAGACACCTCAGGGTGCAAGACTTTTAGAAAAGCGACATAATGAGTGTAGTTTGATGGCTCCCCACCACCTGGTCGTACGGGCACATCAGCCCCTCAAAAGGACCCTCTGTGCTCCCTCCAACCCTGAGTCCCGGGATCCCGAGCCCCAGGGATCCCCCCAGCCTGACGGCTCCTGCCCAAACCCCCGGGCAAGCCTTGCCTGCTGTCCCTCCAGACACGGACCCCACACACTGTGAGAAAGTGCTTTTTGATGAAGCACTTTGAGATCTGGCATACGTGCGTTTGCACGACCCGCGTGAACTCTGGCGTGTGTGCACGGCATGCGGGTTGACACAGACACACAACAAAACACGGATAATGAGGCGTGGCTGCACACCACCGCACCTTCTAACGCTTTCCTCCCACATGCCCTGACCACAGGACCAGACGCTGCCCCCTCCAGCAGCTTTACGGGAGGGAGGCCAGAGCACGTCGCTGTAGGGTTCCGATAAATACACGGAATTTATCAGCCAAACCCATTCCCTGGTGTCCGAGGGGCAGAGGCATCCCACCTTTGGGAACAGTTGGACCCATGCCAGGGCGCCCCACTGGTGGGTTGCAGGAAGTGGCACACACGAGCCCCAGCATGGCCTTCCGTGGGACGCCCTGCCGCCCAGCGCCCCCCAGACGCCCCTACAGAGGCCACAGCCCTCACTCGAGAGCGCCGCACACACTCGGCCCGGCACGGACACCCCACCTTACTACTTTGTAAGGGAAAGACACGTTTAAACGATGTCTGTGTGTTCGTGGGGTTCTCCAGGAGCACAGGACTGAGAGGCCATATATGTGCAGAGGGACCCACAGACCCAAGGGGCCCATGGTGTGTGGTGGCTCTGGGACCCCCAGGGGCTGAGGTGTCCATACCCCGCGCACCCGCCTTCAGTGCCTGCTTGGAAGTCAGTCAGGGAGGTGAGCCCTCGTAGGCGTCGGGGCGCTCAGGCCCACACGGGCCTCGGGGTGTAGGGCCGGAAACGCAAAGGCCTTCCAGGGGTCTCCGGACCTTCCCTTGCACTGAAGGGAAGTTGCCCTCCTCGCTCCCGCAGCGGTGTTGGTGGCATGAGGGACGGACGAACTCTGTCCCCGGCCTCCCTCCCTCCTGGCTACTCAGAGAGCACTTCAAATCCTGCAACGGTGGTTTTCGTGACCGGACAGAAAAACCACCGCTCGTGAATGGTTGCCCGAAGAGGCTGTTGGTCAAATGCGTGTGCCGCAGGGTCGGGGTCAGCAGCACGCGGGAAGGGGCCACATGGCCGGTGAGCACCAGGAGGCGGACCGAGAGGGACCGAGGGGGACCGAGAGGGACCTGAGCCAGGCCCACCTGCATCAGCTCCTTCCCCGCCGGCCACTGAGCATCTCGGGCTCACGGCGTTCCTGGGATCGTGGTTGGGATGTTGCACTGCGACCCCAAGACCTGAGCCTCATACTTGTGCAGGCCACGCATGAGGGGAAGGCATTTGAGAGTCAGTCCTTGGGGCTCGGTGTGGGGAGGGACCCCGGGCTCCAGGGGACACGTGTGGATGACGCCGGGTCATGGCAGCTGTGCCCATGGAAACGTGGTGTTTGCACAGGTAACGACAGACAACGCAGGAAAGTGCAACAAGTTTGCTCCTGGGAAGACGGGGTGCAGGACCCCAGCCCTCCCGTCCCCCAGGTGATAAGATGGGGTGTCCTGTCTGCTCATGTCAACTACCCAGGGGTCCGTGCTGGTGCTCAGGGTCAGCCGGAGGGTCAGGCGGTTGTTGGTACAAAACCCGCTCCTCGGCCATGAGTGAGCACTCACAGCTGCGTGACCCGACGCCTGCCCACACCCCCCGAGTTAAAGGACTCAGTGACCTGCAGGCAAGTGTCCCTGAAGCTGCTAACCAGCCAGTCATTTCTTCCTAAAGCAACGTTTGCTTTCATTCCTCAGTGCTGGGGTTCGGATCTGAGGGAAGTGCAGGCCATGCCCCAGCGTCTTCCGGGGGCCTGGCCTGTCCTGTGCGGCACAGCTGCCGGGCCGGCCCCGGGGCCCTGGTGACACGTGTGAGCAGATGTGTTCTGAGCTAGTGGAGCTCTTGTTCCGACGTGACCCCTCATCGCCTGGAGGGAAGGGGGTTCGGGCCCTTGGCCTTTGGGAGCTTACAGAATGGAACTGGGTGCAGAGGTCCCCCTGCCAGGCTCACCAAGTTCAGGACACCCAGGGGAGCTGTCACTAAGTCCCAGCGAGGACGCCGGGTCAGACGCTAACTCAGCCCACCACTTTGCCCTAAAGGGATTTAGCCGAAAACCTCACAGAAGCAGGCCTCGCTGAGGAAGGCCATGGTGTCTGTCCCCATGGGGTGGCTTCCCCTCCATTTAGGGTCCACTCCTCCGAGTGCCAGCTCTTTGCCCTGATAAGTCAGCGCATCCTCCCTCCGGATCACGGAGCGAGACAGGATAGGGAGCACTCTCTGAGGGGTAGGGCCGTGCAGCTGAAGTCGGGCGCCGCACTGGACACAGCCGGTCCTCGTGTCCTGCCCCAGGAGCAGCCCCCAGCCTGGTAGGCCCCCAGGAGAGAACGGGCCGCGCTCCAACTAGAAGCTACACAGAATTCCCACGAGGGCGGAGCTGGTGCGGCCAGTGGGGCGGGAGCAGGGAAGGTGGCAGGGGTGGCCCGGCCTGAGTGGGGCAGTGGATCTGGAGCCCAGGAGGATGCAGTCAGGCATCTGGAGCGCTCAGGACAGGCTCGGGGCAGGCTCAGGGCAGGCTGGAGCGGCATGGGCCGCTTGCCCCCTCCCAGACGTCCGTCGGCTTCTCTGCAGGGAGATGCTCGAGAAGCTGACCTTGGAGCCCACCTTCTCTCTGCCCTGAATCCCATGCACAGACCACGAGCGTCCTCCTGTGACCCAAACACAACACCCCAGACTTGCTCAAAACCAGCCCAGCCCCAGAAGGCCAAAGCCATCCGTCGGTCTGGGCGATACGATTGTCTCTCCAGCTTGTTGTCAGCAAGGAGGGAGGCCCTGGCAGGGCAAGGTTTGAGGCGAGTGACCCAGAGAGACAGGGGAGGGACACGCATCTGTGTATTTACGTGCATTTATCACCCTGGGCTCTTCCGTGTTGTCGCGCTCCCAGCGAGGTCTGCGTGGCACAGTCCGTGGGGACCCCAGGGAGACCCAGCCTTGCGTCCACTGTGCATAATTAAGTCATCCCAACCGCCTCATTTCATGGCAGTGCCGTGCCCGCTCCCTTCACTTTCTGTTTGTTTCCTTGACGGACCGGGCGACCTCCCCTGTTGGTTGGAAATAACGGCCAACATTGAATACGACGTGTTGTTCTTCGGAAAAGACGTTCCCCGTTCACTGCAGGAGGACACACATCCTGTGCCCCGGCCAGCTCCTCCAGTCCTTGAGCGGACAAGCCCGTGGCACCAGCCCTGTGTGTGGAAGGTGCTGTGGGCCCTGGGGATTGCGGGGCAGTGGTCAGGACGCCCCCCCCCGTCCCCGTTCCGGGCCCTGTGACGACGTCTAGGACCCCCGTAGTAATTCAACATGGCCCGTGTACTGTGCGCTGAGAGGAACTGAGGGAAACCCAGCAACGTTCTAGGACTTCGCGTGAGGCCCTCTTGTCACGGTGTCAAAGCGCAGACCTTGAAGTAAAGCACAAACCTAGAGAAAGAGGCACCGTGGGGTGTCGGGGCCCACCAAGGGGCTTCAGTCTGCCCCATCTGCCGCCAGGCACCTGTGTTCTGGCTCTCTTCCTGCCTCGCCGTGGCCTGTGTGCTCCCTTCCCGTGGCTCCGTTTCTCTCCTGCACTGGGCTCCTCTCCTCTGACGGGTCGTGCGTGAACCACAGAACGGCTCTGGACTTTTCATGATGATGAATCTCCTGGGTTAACCTAAGTGGGCCACAGTGTACCCAGATATTTGGGGAAACATTATTTCTGGATGCCTCTGTGAGGTGTGCCCCGAGGAGGTTAAATTTGAGCTGAGTAGAGCAGACTGCCCTCCCCAGTGCAGGTGGGCCCCGTCCAATCAGTTGAAGGCCTGAACAGAACAAAGACAGAACAAGAAAGAACTCCTCCCCGCCTGCTTGTCTTGGAGCTGGGGCATGGGTCCCCCCGCCTTCAGATCCAGATCGGAGCCAAAGCCCGGCTCCCCTGGGTCTTCTGTGAGCCAACCGTAAGTCTAGGACCTCTCGGCCCCCTGTTCCGTGAGCCGACTTCTTGCAGTAAGCATGTTTCTCAGGAGAGCTGGACTAATGCACTTGGACGGGGACAAGCACAGCCACAGGGAGTTCCCTTGCTTCATTTGCCCCTAAGACTACCATGAGGGACCCCACATGGGGCAGTGTGTTGAGGTGTCACAAGGAGGAGACCCCAGCAGGACACAGGCAGCGTGGACATGTCTCAGTGGGACATAGAGACCATCTATCATCCATGATCAGAACAGGAGATAGTGTGGGGAGACCAGGCCCTGGTGCTTTGGGGTGGCAAGGGAAGGTGTTACTTCTAGTCCTGGTTTTGTTGGCTTCTTGGAAGAGGAAAAGCAGTATGGGGCTTCGGGCCGCACGCAGTGTCTCAGAGGGAGACCACAGAGCATCGACGACGCACGCAAGGCTGGTCTGTCCTGGGGGTGAGGTACGCCGGCAGTATCAGAAAACGCCTACGGAAAGATGGTGCGAGCATTAATAATGAACTCGTCGGGGACAGGGCCCAGGGGTGTTTTGCTCTAATTCAAAATTGCAGGCACAAAAGTATTTGATGTAAGTTTATAGCCTAAGATACGATGTGACGTTTTGTGGAAACAGCGCGTGCCACGAGGAACTTGACATGAAGGCGGAATCCGCCGAGGAGGGCAGGCATCAGCTCCCGTCGGCGGAGAGCCCGCGTCGGGAAGGGCTGTTGCCGATGCCTGGGCTGGCGAGGTTTCTGCTCCGGGAACAGACCGCTTCGCCGGCGGCGTTCCGGTTAGGACGTCCGAGACCGTGGTTGATTTGGGGCTGGACCCGGGTCTTCCTTCTTGGAGCTGCCGATGGCGAGACGCCCACGGAGCACTCAGCTGTCTCGCGAACGGCCTCTAACCCAAGGGTCCCAGAGGAGTATGTGATACCCGGCGGCGTCCTTGTGTGCTCTGCCCCGTAAGGACAGATTTGTAAAACCACGCGCGCCGTCTCGGGAAGACCGGGCCTCCTCCTCACTGCTGCCCTGAGCGGTTTTTCATGACGTCACACCTGCACAGAGCTCGGCCCCGCCCCCGAGGCGTGTAGTGAGCCCGCCCCGAGCACCGTGCGCAAGGGGTGAGATGAGCCAGCCTTCAACTGTCATGGTAATGAGACGAGTACTCAGAGGTCCCCTGCTCCGGGCATTGGGGCGCTCAGCTCAGGCTTCCAGAAACTGGCAACGTTCCACACCCAGTGATGGGCGGGGTTCCGTGGGGTGAACAGGCCTGTACTGCCATGCAGAGGCCCAGGGCCGGGGGGAGCAGGGGAAGTAGAAAGCACGGGGCCCCACAGGTGCTGCTGGGAAGTCATCCTACTGTGGAGTGGAAGGGTGTCGGCCTCTAGTTTCAGGACAGCCGAGCCATGGAGCACAGTCTGGAGTCCCTGTAAGCTGGCTGACCAACAAGGAGGCCAGTGACAGTGCTGTGCCCCGGGAGACAGAGAAGGGAAGACCAATCTAGACACACCGGGGAGGGACCCGTGAGGAGGACAGGGGTGTGCCAGTGCCTGGGCAGGGCTGGGAGCTGTGGGCCACCAAGGGGGAGTGTTTCAGGGAGACAATTCGCGGGTACAGCAGACCACAGCTGTGGCGGGACGCGAGATGAGGTCTGACCTGTGTCCAGGTCATCTGGTGTCAAGAAGGAGGCCAGTGATGTCTGGAGAGGGGCAGCCCAGGGGGGTGAACGTGTTGGCAAACGAGCATGAGGTGGGAGCAGGTGGCACCCCGAATTGTGACCAGCAAGCCTCTGCAGACATTGTCACATGTTCCCTGGAGGGGACCCATCCCCCATGGAAACTGCTAATCTGGAGGCCGTCAAATAAGAGGTGGGAGAGGCGTGAGAAGGTTGGCAATCTGGTGATGAGGGTGTAGTTATGGGGGGAGCACGGAAGAGGTGCCAGGCACTGCTCTGTCTGGAAGGTGGGGGGCTCGGGACAGGTGAGTCCCCAGGGCAGGAGGATGGATTCAGGCAGGTGTGGGCAGGTGGGCAGTGGGTGCTGGTGACCAGGCGGCTCGGCACCCCCAGAGTCCCACCTCCTTTGGTCCTCGCCCCCCAGCACAGGCGAAACATGCGGCATGTGGGGGGACAGGGCTGCTCGTGCGCATGGAGGGATTCAGTGGGAGTGCACTGCGGGGAGAGGAGAGAGGGCGTCTTCGAGACAGCTCACTCAGCAGCACAAAGGAGCGGACGTCCTGAAAGCCCCAGGGCGCACCTAACCCCAGTCGGAAGCAAGCTGAGCAAACAGGCGGCCGCAGGGCAGGGCCGGTCCCTCTGTGGCTCAAGGGGCGCCGATGGGGGATCCCAGGCAGCAAGCGCAGGCGCCCCGGGTTCCAGTTCCCGTTTCCACCCGTGTCCAGGTGGGATGGAAGACCGTGTCCCCTGAAGGCTGTTGGTGCCTCAGGCCACCCTCTGTCGTTCCGCTCTTGACCTAACGGGGCAACGTCTCTCCGTGTCGGTGAAGAAGAGCGTCTCCTACCCAAGGAAGACTTCCCGCGGCCGAGGGGCAGAGTCGCAGGTCAGCGCTGAGAGGGGGAGCTTGGGTCCGTGAAGGGGAAAGTCAGTCCCAGCTCTGCAGGCTTCCGGAAGGCCACGGACAAATACCGTGCGAACCCTGGGCCATAGTTCACTAACCCACGTAACGGGGATAAAATTATTGACCTTGTAGGATTGTCGCCAGTGATCGGTGAAATAATTTAGCCCACGTGTGAGCCTTAACCCGGTGTTTGACTTGTAGAAAGGACTCAGAAAGTGATGGTTTGCAGGTCTGCATACGTTACAGGGCGGATTGGTTATATATGGGAAACCACGAAATCTGGCCAGGCGCTGGAATAAGTAGATTCCAGGAAGGATCCAGGAAGCATCCAGGAAGGACGGCAACTGGTATCGTTTGATATCAGTTGAAGAATCTGGGGAGACCCATGGTTCGAGGAGCGTCTGAGTGTCCAGGCACGTGCCATCGCTGTGTCCTGCCATGACGGGAGCAGAGCGAGACTCGGGGCTGAGAGCGGGGTCCTCTGGACTCAGACGGAGGCAGGCAGTGCTGTGGACTTGGCGAGAGGCTGTGTGTGCATTTTGGGGTCTTGTGGCTGCCTCTGGAAGAGTGGAGTGACAGTGGGGCCGTCCGTGCTGGTGGCATGAACGTGTTCCTACCGCAAAGATCCACTGCTGGGCACCCTACTCTCTCCGGGATTTATACAAGGTACAGTTCAACGCAGTCCAGCTTAGTGAATAATCCTAATTTGTACATCGGGAATGACAGACCCTGAATGTTCATGCGAACAGAGTCCCAACTCCCCCCTGCTTCTGCAAGGATGCCCTCCCCTCCATGACCCCGCTGACGTTTTCACCAGCTCAATCATTAAACGTCCCAGCAGCGAGAGTCTCCCACTCTTTTAGTGAAATGCTTGAGCAAACGGGAGGAAAATTATTCTAATATTCTAACGTCTTTCTCCCATTTAACTCCCATCTAAGCCATGTTGCATCACGCAACACGATACGTTCAACAACGCCCCTGCGTGTGCACGGGTGGGCCCAGTTACCAGCACCGTTCACGGCAGAGCAGCGTCCTTCTTGCCCGCCACGTGGAGGGTGTTGGTTTGGGTTTAGCTGGGGTGAAGATTGGTTTGTGTGCATGATTCCAGGCGGAAATCAGCGAGGAAGTGTTCAGACACCCCCAGACGGTGAAGTAACTCACTAGGCCTCATCTCTCCAGCATCCGTGTCTATCATGCGGGTTGTGGGATGTTAAATGCCTCCAGACCTTCCTCGTGAGAGCGCTGCTGTCCCTGCACATACACCGGTGCTGCAAGGTGGGGACGGCGTGGTGCCTGCTGTTGTGTTCTGGTTCTGTGGGGTTTGCTCGTGGTGGCAGCAGCGGGAGAATCAGAGAGTTGCACGGGATTCATGTCTTTGGTCACCGCATAGTTATTATCCCCAAATGCTGAAGGTTCTGGATAATAATAACCACCACGTGGTTATTATCCCCAAATGCCGAAGGTTCCAAAAGTTTGAGGCGGTTTGTTCTGGAAACGACAAGGGGGTGGTTCCTCCCTTTCACATCATCATGAACAAAAGCAGATTAGATGTTTCCGGATGCTTCTAACGCAGGACTTGTGCTGTCACGGGCAAGGCAAACAGCAGAGCGGCAGCCTGTGTTTGATCGCGGAGCCTCTGCGAAGCCATGTTGCCTAGGAAGCCCTGAGACACCTGCTTCCCCGGCTGTGCACCAACGAGACGCTCATGACCGCCCGCCCGCCTGGCCGCCCGCCGGGAGATGAGGCAGCGGGATGGAGGTCAGCCTCGTGCTCTGGGAGGTGCACAGACATGGGACTTCCCGTCCCTGTCCTTTCCAGCAGACGCGCCCTTCCCCGTGCACTGCCTCCCAGTGCCCCCTCCCACGCTCGCCCTGACCAGGAGGCCGGCTCTGTCCGAGGACGGGTGGGTCTCCCCGTGAGCACCCATTGCCCCCCAGCCCCTCTGAGCCACCCAGCTGCGGAGGCCACCTTCCCTCCCCAGCACCCTCCACGGCTCCTCCAGGCCCACCAGAAACCACAGCAGGAAAAGCGTTCGTGGCAGAACTGGGGTCAGTTATGTCGGGCTGTTAAAATACTTGGAATGGCAAGGCTGTCCACGGACGTGCACCCCTCAGGTAAACGATGCAAGACGGGGACGGGTGTGTCCCAGCAGTTTCAGAGTGGGGAGAATTGCAAAGCGACATAATATTTTCAGACTTCAGGTCTTTTCCCCCAGATGCAGTTCTGAGGTTTCTGAAGGAAAGGCGGGATTTGATGACTCTGCGCCACAGCTTTGACTGTGGGGACTCCGCGGATTCAGGGCATGATTGTGTACACGTAACAAGTGGAACCTGAAAGCCCTCCTCCCCCAAAAATACCCAAGAGAAAGAAGCAACTGAAGTCAGGTGCTGCCCTCCTCACAGGCGTCCGCGTGGAAAGTGCTGGGGTGGTTTCCTGACCTGCGTGTCCTGGTGCAGCCCAGCCTTTCCGGGAAGGCACTGTGACTGTGTTACGAGGGCCCAGGCGCGTCTGTGTGTGGGCGGGTAGCTGTGAAGCGGAGGGGTGAGAAGACAGCGTTACACGCATGTGCACATAAATCACCTTTACATCTTGAGGCTCAGACCAAGATTTGACTGCTCTATTTTTTGTGTCTCACTTCAGCTAGACTGCAGATTCTGAGACTGGAAATACTAGTGTAAGCATAGAATTCTACTCCACGTGGCCTGTCCCATGGATAGCCAGTGGTTCCTAGGGCCCCACAGCACCCATGCACCTCATAGGAGGGCACACGCATGCACACACACAGACGGGCACACACCTGCACATGCCCACACATATGCACACACACACACACATACACATGCATGTATGCACACAGGGGCACACCTGCACGTACACGCTCCACATTCACACAGGCCTGCACACCTGCACGCACCCACATGTGCATATATCCACATGTAAACATGCCTGCACATGGACCCCACATGCATGTATGTGTGCATGCACACACGTGCCCCCTCACGCACACATGCCTGTGCATGGACCCCACAGGCATGCATGCACACACACACACCCCCTCATGCACACATGCCTGCATGTGTGTACACTTGTGCACACACACGAGTGCCTACACACACACCAGCACTCATGCACACACATACGCATACATACTTGCACGCACGTGTGTACACACGCGCCTCCGTGTGCACAAGCATGCACACACACACTTGTGCACATGCCTACAAGCACACACACATGCACTCACACACGTGTCCCTGCGCACAGACATGCACTCATGCACACACACATGCGTGCACACATGCACTACCACCCCCTTCCCTCCACATCCCTCTAGGCGATCACCCTGCTGCACTGTCCTCTTAATCAAAGGCTAAGAGAACGAGAAAGCATCTGCCTACAGCAAACACAGAGATAGATTCCTGTGGAAACCAAACAAAAAGGCAATAGAAAGAGGAAGTAGGCGATATTAAATTTTTCATTAGATCCATTGCTCCAAATCTTTTAGGCTCTGAGCTCAACACACTGATGTCTGGCTGACCCATAATCCAGCTTAGTGGGAGGAACTTGGCAAAAACTCAAAATTGGGATGCCAACAGCTTTGAAAAATTGCCCAGAAAGCCAAGAAAATGGATGCATGTTTGTGGTGGGAAGAGAGATGATTAAGGAACCCTCCTAATTTGGATCTTATTTTGTTTCTTTGCTCTGAATCTGGGGCGTGAGTGGCTGCTGCCTCAGCTGAACTGGGATTCGGTGATTCCAGAACCATGGACACAGCTGCCTGGCTTGAGTGTGGAGGCAGCCCAGAGCCCAGGGCCGGGTTTGGCTTTTCTGCACCACATGCGTCCGCTGTGCTGGAGAGCGTCTCAGACCTTGGCCTCTCCTGCACAACCCTGCCCTCCCCCAGGGTGTGGCCCTGCAGTATGTGCATCCGCCATCTGTCCGTCTGTGTGTCATTTCTGTCTTCTGTTCACGCATGTACCCATCACCGAGCTCTGTATTCCTCAGACACCATCTGAGACATAGTGAGTACGGAATGAATGAAGGGAAACCTTAATAAAAATGAGTGAATGGATGAACAGAGGAGAGGTGAACAATTAAACCAAAAGGATCAGAACAACACAGAAGCTGCTCAGTACAGCTTGTAACTTGCAGGCAGGTGTTTCCAGAAGGACTGGGAAGGTGGCACGAGGCGAGGGTTCCACTAAAAAGATGGTGGGCGAGGATGAGGAGGTCTAGCCGGGCTCCAGAGCGGATGGGACCCCAGAGCAAAGAATCTGGACCCCGCTCCTGTGATCACGACCACCATCATCTGTTGTTCTTGAGAAGGAAAGGGCCACTGGTAACTTGGGGGACACGATTCCGTGTTCACAGAGCTTCACGTCGCCGGCATGTCGGAACCGGAGTTTGGTCCTGATGCCGGCCCCGGTAACAACAGGCGCGGATAGGATAGTGGCCGGACAGAAGCCGAGGCAGGTCCCGAGACCAGCCCAGCGGGAGGACAGCAGTCCGGGAGTCGGGGAGCCTCCCCCTCGCTCACCCACGCTAAGCCCTGTGACCTTCTCGAGTCACCACAGCGTGCTGGCATTTAACTTTAGGATCTGTAACACCTTTCTGCTTACATGCCTGAAAATTAAAAATTCTGTGATAAAATATTACTTTCATGTTCTAAATCAGATAACTAAACGGAGACCGTACAGAGCTGCCGTACTTCTCCCCTGGAGGAAAACGCACATCGGAAACCGTCAGGAACAGCCAAGAGGCTGACTTCGGATTCCGCCCCTTATTGATCCGCTAATGGAAATCGGGCTCCTACCCCTGAGGGGGGCTGAGCGCAGGCAGAGAGGGGGCCGAGCCGTGGCCCACCCCTCTCTGCCTTCATCCCGCCGCATGCTGCCAGCCATCCCTGGCTGGTGCAGGGAGATCAGGATTTGAAACAAACCCGAAAAGAGAGCTTAACGGCTTTATAACCAATAACATGATAATCCTCACTCTAGTAAAAGTGAGGAGTCCTAAATACCGCGGGGCCAGCGGCACAAATGAGGCACGAGGAGGCGCAGAGCTGTCCGAGAGGAACCTCGCATGAATGTGCGGCACACCGTCCCCTCCAGGCACGACGCATGAATGTTCCAAGAGGTAGAATGGAAATTCTCCAAAGGGGCCACAGAAAAACAGGCCAAAAATGCACTCGTTTCATAACTCAAGTGCACCAGCTCGAAGGAAGAAGAAACACACAATAGCTGAAAAGAGGGAAACCGGGGGGTCCTGGCCAGCGTGAGAGTCCAACTCGTCCAAGGAAACAGAGCGACAGGAGAGGAGCAAGTACATACAGAAGCGGGAAAGTCACGCCAGTCACAGAAGCAGACGGGCCTGGAGCTTGGAGCTTTGTGGGAGCCGAACTATCCTGATCCGCGGTGAGAAGGACGTCCTGTCCACCACCTGTGTTTCCGTGGACGCTGGTTTACATGAAGAACACATGCCAGCAGAGCCCCTCTCCCTGCCCCTGCGTGTCCCGGGGCTCAGACAGGGCTCAGCTCAGCTCAGACAGGGCTCAGACACGCCTCACATCCAGCTCCCCGGCCGGCTGAGGCTCCCAGACCCTGGCCCTTTGTGAGGACACAGGTTGGTGGTCAACAACGGTGAGCTGTGTGGCTGCCGGCTCCTTCCAACGTGAGCCTTAGAAAGGACAGACCTGGGTGCACTCCACGCAGACTTCCAGCAAAGGCGCCGTCGGCAGCCGTCTCAACGCGGTAATGACAGCGTAATTACCATGTGTAATTGCTCCAGGCGGCTGCGTGGTTTTCGAGCATTCCTTTGATTTTACTCAACCATCCTACGGGGTAGACATTTTTAACTAAGGATTATGCATGAAAAAAACCCGCAGAGAATTACAGAGATTGGAAAAAGATATCCAAGATCGTGCAGGTTGTTGGCAGCGAAGTCAGGATCCAGGCCCGCGCCTGCGGGGTTAAAGCCTCGTCCTTCACCATGGCATCCCGCTGCCACGTGGGACCCACAAACCGTGGGGGGTGAGGGGGGAGACACACGCGTCACACAACACAGCCCGCCATCACTCCCCACACGATTTCCACGCAGAGTGCGGACGAACGGCACGATTTATGGGACCCGCATGCACTTCCTACAGTCATCACAACGCAAGGTCCCCGGTCTCTACCTGCTGAGCACATCTGACCCGCAGGACCGAGTTCCCCGGAGGCAAGACTCTGCCGCTGTGACTATCACAGTCAAAATCACAGAAGACGGCAGAGCGAGACCCGGACACACTCATTCGACGCTTCCGAAGTGTGTTCTGCCAGATGAAACCTGCCGGTTTAGATCATGTTCTTGCGTCATCCTCGGGAACAGAAAAGGTCAAAGAACCATCTGGAAAGGGTGCGCCTTGGTGTCATACGTGTAACCAACATATACGTATGTGTTTACATACGTGCCGATACGTGAGCTCCGTCGGATGGCGTCGTCATGCAGGAAACGGTGTCCGCCACTGAGAAATGCCAAAAAGCCCGTCGGCCGGGAGCGCAGGAAGTAGTTCTTCTTCCACCTGCTTCCTGAGGACGTGACCTGTCAGGCAAAAGCAGTGGAGGTTAGACTCCCGCGGCGTCCGAGTCGAGCCGCTCGGCCACACAGCAGCCACGCTGAGGCAGGCGGCTCCTGGCTGTCTGCATGGAAACGTCAGAAGGGAGGCAAAGGCTTGGCGAGGGATGGAGGCTCTCGTCCCCGTTGGTCAGCGGGCAACCTACTTGTTGACATGTGTTGAAAAAGAGAAGGACCCATGTTCTTTCTTCTCTATATTGAGTTTTTTATTTGTTTTTAAAAACATAACATATGCTCACGGTGAAAATCCAGACAATTCATACAGATACTAAAAATCAAATTGAAAAATCACTCCCCACCCCACCAACCAGATATAAGTATTTATATCATTTTGGGTGTATGTCCTTCCAGATACATGTTCTATGCAAACACATATACACGAAGTTATTACAGAAGAGAAAACACGGGATGAGTGCCATTCAGTATTTGAATTTCCACCCCCAACACAGTACGTAAAAGGTCCCGAGTAAACGTACTATCGAGGGGGAACTGTGCACGAGCTCCTTTGTTGGGACACAAGCTAACTTCGTTCCAGTCGGATACATGTTCCGCCAATACTTCTCAGTACCGCAGGAAATGCTGGCGTGAATGCTCGGGGACAGATGCCCGTGTGAACTTACCCGTAACTCTCTTGGGAGACATCCCCAGGTGAGCCTTTGGGGTCAAAGGGAGCGTGGGCACTGCCATCAAGTAACATTTAGGCCTCTGCGAAGACATCGCCAGCTTGTAGAATGCAGCCCACGTGGCCATTGTGCTAATATCCCGGAACTTGTCTTTCAAGAGAATAAAGGAAAAGGAGAGTTACGAGCACACACAAGGCGGAAACACAGCTGGATTGTGGTCTTGCTAACTCACGGACTAAGGAAAGTCCCAAATGCTGTGGGACACATGTTGTCCAGGGCCAAGGACATAATGGACACCAGAGCAGCAGAGAAGTCACTGAGACGAGAGCAGCACACTGGGCTGGTGGGAGGGCCCCATGTGCCATCTGACGGTGTCGGGGGTCCTAGCGGGTGCTGGAGGGACAGGCACTCCCCAGGCTCGGTCTCAGACGGCTCCTCCCGGGTCTCTCAGACACAGGCATGCGCAGGTCCTAACCTGCAATCCCGACAGAGCAGGAGTATATCTACTTCTCCCCGGGAGATTCGTGCACAACACAGTCTTGGCGGGATTCGTGCCGAAATATAAACAAACTTACGCTCCCCGGCGTGGCACAGACCGGTGGGCACAGATCTTACAGTACAGTTTAGAGCAGCCATTGAATGATTTGAAAAGTCATCACTTGGGTTGGATTCGAATAAAGCATCCGCGGTCTTACTTCTCACGTCGGAGTCCGGACTGCGGTAAAATCACACAGCGGGTAAAGGATCAGCTCCGTGAGTTCATCTCTCTGACCCACTGCTTTGGGTTAAGAGGGACTGAGTTTCAGGGCGTGGGGTGGCTTAGTCGCTGAAGCATTCAGCTCTCGGCTTTGGCTCAGGTCATTATCTCAGGGTTTGGGATCGAGCCCCGTGTCAGGTTCTGTGCTCAGCGGAGAGTCTGCTTGGGACTGTCTCTCCTCTCCCTCTGCTCCTCCTGCTCATGCACTCTCTCTCTTTCTCTCAAATAAATAAATCTTAAAAAAAAAAAAAAAAAAAAAAAACATTAGAGGGACTGAGTTTCCAAAGGTCATCAGCAGGGTGTTTCCTGATCTGCCAGAAAGAACCCAGCATCCACCATTTCACTGCTGGGTTACTTTTTTTTAATGGGCTGGTCCTTTAGACACAAACTACGTGTTACCCGCTGCGTTTCACCTGCTGTGTTGTCCTCGCACTGGCTGGACTGGCAGGGATGTGAATGACTCCATCCGTCACTCGCTGGGGAAAGACTCAGGGAGCTCCTGCCATGTTGGGGGGCTCTGAACCCCCTGCTGGAGCTGGAGTTGTGGGGGGACGACACCTCGTGGAGCCATGTGCCTGTGGTTCGGATGGGGAACGGAGACCCGATGCCATCCTGTTTGGCGGTCACAGAGCTGGCGCTCAGATGGGGTCTCGTAGCTACTCTGGGTCCCTGGCCCCACACTGCCCGGGGAACACGCAGGCATCCCGACACAGCTGTGGTGTTAGCAAAGCCAGGAGGCAAAAGACCAGGAGAATCAGGGAGGGAAATAGTAAGTGTAGAAACGTAACTTCCAATCCATGCCAAGAGCAAGTGGGTCCCAGCGCCCCTGCCCCTGCCGAGAGCTGACTGACCAAACACGGGCCGGAACCCGCACTCACACTCAGCAGAACTGATGACACCAGCTTCCGTGACTGCTTTTCCCCAGACAGAATTACAGCATCCCAAGATTCTCTACCTCTCCTTGCTTTTAGCAAGAACACAAAGAAGACAAGAAAATTGGCTCTTTGATATTAATTTGCTTAAATGATCTGACGGAGAAAGATGAATTAGAACCATTTCCTGTCCCATTCACCATTTCAAAAAAAATACTGCCGTCTTCCAGGAAAGGACGGCAGAGAAAGCAAGGCTAACTTCAAAGGACAGTGTCTGAGTGACATTATCTGTCCCTCACTCAGAGCAGCAGCCTCAAACTTTGAATTTGAAATTTCCTAATGGAAATGATCCCTTCAGCGGGCGGGGAAGCCCGGCAGCCCCATTCGCTGGGATCACTGTGACCTGCTGCATCAACGGTTATCGGGTACAGCCGTCAGAGAGCTCTGCGGGCTGCCTCGGTCTTAAGGCCGCGGGAGCACCTTCTCCGGGAGGGTGGGGTGGAGGTGCTTTATTTGGAGTGAGGGCAGGGAACGGGCACAGCCTCGGGCCAGATAGCCCCGTGCACCCTGGAGTCAGTCCTTCTGGGGAAGTAGGACTTTGGTGCGGGACACACCTGGACACACCAGCTGCCCTTGGTTCTCAGCCTGTGGCCACGCCCGGCACAAGGGGACAGCTCCGGCAAAGCGGCGTGGGTGCAGAAACAGGCTCGCTCCTCTCTCCTGCGGGACCGGTGAGACTACGGCCAGCGCAGCGACTGTCTGCACGGCAGGGACACCGGCGTGGAGGTCGGCTTGGGTTTGGACTACCCAGTCGGAGGCTGGCCCAGACTCTCCCCCACGGCAGGGAACAGGCCTGGGCGCAGAGCACGTCAGTGCTGACGTGGGCAGGAACCAGGAGGAGGTACAGGGGTGAGGTCATGTCCTGGCGAGTCACGGAGAATCCGCTCATGAGCACCGCGTCATCTCCGCAGTTAGTGCCTGGCTGCCCCCTGATTCCTCCAGGGTCCGGATACCCCATCTGTGGGTCTCAGGTCACGTTCTCCTCGGGCCCCCGGTGACCCTGGCTGCAGGGGTGGGCGGGTGCGCCCAGCCTGCCCTTCCTCCACAGGAGCATCCGGGAACGTGGGATGCCGTCTTGCTTCCTCAAGCTCTCCAGCTTGCAGGGTCCACATCAACTCATGTCTTGGCTGTTTGGCGACCTTGGAAGAAGGTCCTCACTGTTTGTGACACGTGTTTTCACCACAGCAGCCAGAGAGCCTCGCAGGTGTGAGGGGCAGGTGCCGCTGTCCCTGGCAGCGGCAGCCGACGGGGTGTCCTACCTGACTCCACCGGCCCTGCGACCCTCTGGGTTCCCCAGGTGGCCGGCTCGCGGGCTGGCGTCCAGGACACCCACCAGACAGCCTCCAGTCGTGGGAGCATGCAGGTGGGTGGCTGGCCGTGCCCCTGCTCCCTGGAGAAGGCGGGTGCCTCCAGCCCACCCACAGGCTCAGAGCCCAGAGCTCCTCCCATGCCCCTCCTCCTCCTGAAGCTGCAAGTTCACCACCACTACCGTGTCTCTGACAAGCCTCCAGCTTTTACCGTTGCAGCTGTAATCTCCTCGGCCGGCAGCTCCTACCATACTCTTAAATCCCGCTCTAATGGGGGTAGCTATTAGCCACATGTGGCTACTCAAGTGGGACCGAAATTCAATAATAAAATTTAAAGTCCAGTTTCTCAGCCTGACCAGCCCCAGGGCACGTGCTCCATCGCCAGGAACAGCTGTGGCCGCCATAGAGGACGGGGCCGATCCAGAACATTCCCTGTGACTGCAGGAAGGTCGCTGGGTGGTGCTGGCCCAGCCTGGACGGTATCCCACCAAAGCGGGAACGTTACCTGCACTAAAAACACATATTCTGTACCACACGGTCATCAAGAGACATTAAAATTCCAAGCTCATTTCTTATGCATATAATTGAAAACAATTGAGAGTCAGTGGTTGTTAGAAAGAGCTGTGAGACACACATCCGCTGGGTTCCCTGTTTCCCAAAATGATAACTCCGTCCTTGTGAACATCCAACACACACATTTCTATATATCGCTGTATTTTTCCCGGTGGGCTTACACACCATATCAGCCGAGAGGACTGTAACTCAAACAGGCGTCTGGGATCAAAGAAGGGGAGGCGAGGCAGGAAGCCAGAAGGAGACGGAGGAACCACAACTATACTCGAGTTAAGGGTTTTCGCAATAACTCAGACGCCCTCGGCGGGTGAAGCCGGGGAACCTGATCGGCTGTGACTTCTCAGTCTTGATAAAACCCTGCCCTCCAAGCAAACCCATCCGTCTCCCCATAGTCACCCACTTCCCAGCGCTGATGCTCAAGGGCGTGTCACAAGCCATCACGCTCTGTTTGGCAGGCCTGCCCCAAACTCAGAGGACGGGCCTGTGGCTCCGCACACAGTAGCCAGGGCTCCCCACCATCCCAGGCAGGTGCCTCACAGTGAAGGACTCTCCAGCGGCTTAGAAACCAGCCCCGGAGTGGCCAGGCTCCCAGACTCAGGGGCAGGGAGAGCCCCAGGCAAGGATGGAGAAGAAAGGCTGCCTGGCTAAGCCATCATGCCAGAGTGGCCTCCAAGGGATGCCGGCTCAGGAGACAGGCTTGATGTCCATCCGACACACATGCAAAATCACACAACCACAGGCCTGTCATTGCGTATGCATGTCAAGGAATTTAGGTTAACGACAGACCGCTCAATGCTCAAGATGAAACAGGTGCGTTAGAACTGGTAAATGCTCCGGGAAACAGCCAGGCAAACTGTAGGGGAATCCGATTCAGGGACTCTTGGCTGAGCGCCCACCATGTAGGCAGCGCTGTGGTGGTAGTACGCGGACCAGCAGTGATCCTGTGTAAGGAGATGGGTGCCTAGCCCGCCTCATTTGCTTGAAAACACGGAAGCCCGCCATGTCTGTCCGGACGGTGCACTGTCCCAGCCCTCCCACATCTGCAGTCCTCGGGAGGGAGTGGGAAAGGGCCGTTTGCCCCAAGACAGGGTTGTTAAATCGTCAAATCTCGTGCTCTTGAACTGAAATCCCAACCCTGTACGTAACGTCACAGGACCCTCATCTCTCCTGAAGCAGAGCCCAGGCTGGACTTCACAGCTCCCCCAGGAAGGCAACAACCACGTTCAGTGGCCGGGAAGCGTGGCAGCTAGTGCAGGTGCGCGTGGGTAGACGGCCTCGCAGCCCCCGGGTGAGCGGCCGATCAGTGTTCATGTGTGTCCCGCCGGGCCTCTGCCCAAGCCCGTCACAGCGCGCCGGCCCCCCAGCGAGCCCCGCACCCCGTCCTCCAGAGGACTGACCGCACACGCGTGCCCACGCGTGTGGTCCGCTTCTTCCATGTGGAACGAAAGCCACGTGAGGAAAGAGATCCCTTCCCTTCCGTCCGCTGTTCCTTCGGAGCGCGAGGCTAGGCGCTCCGTAAATGCTCGCTGGGCTCGTAAGAAGAACGCATTCCTGTTAGTGGTCTGCGTGCGGAAATCGCTGGGCTCAGCGTTGGCCGGGAATTTAAATGCACCTCCCCAGGGCCTGCCCCGGCCCCCAGGCGACACACGCAAGCAAGTGGAACAAAACAAGCAAAAGAAAAAAAATACCTTGGAATTGAGAGTTCCCGGTAAAATGAGATTTGATTATCACCGACTTTACGACAGAAGGTTTCAGCTTCGATCCCAGTGACGGAGTGACTGCAGCGGGGAGCCATCGATCCGGGATTGGCGATAATTACCACAGAACCGTGAGGGGTTCAAGGTGCCATCGATCCTGCCCTTCTTCTCCCCAGATCTCCAGGTAGATAAATATGAAATTCAAAAGCGAACCTACTCTCACAGTTAGCTTCCGATGTCTCTTAAATTTCAGTTTTACTTTGAAAAGAATCATTTGTGGGTAATTGTCCTCAGTGGCTGAAAACTGTCCTCTGAAACAGCTCCTACACTCGCGGCTTTCGGGGTGGGAGCCCGGGAGCGACCCCCGTGGGACCACGTGAAAGGCCCCCAATGGAGGCACACGGCCACGCCTGCGGGTCCAGCTCGGCGGCGGGGCCCCTGCGATGCCCCTCGATGCCCCTGATTGGGGACCACATTGAAATTCTGCTCCCCATCGCACAGCTGTTCCAGTGTTTTCCAAAAGGGCTCTGGAGCTTAATTTGGATCTGAGCACTTTGGAGCCTGCACGGACCTAATGAGAAATGGCCCATCGGCGGTCTGGTGCCCCTGACACATCCTTTTCTCCAGCAAACAATCTAATACCTCTTCTGTGAGTCAATGAATTTATTAAAGACAAACAGTCCCATCTGCAAATCCTGCAGAATCCAGCACTTCGACTAAATGACATTTAGTCGAGTTGTGGCTCGGATGGCAAAGACAACAGTAGCGGCTCGGTCTTTAAGCCTCTGTCCCAGGGCGGATATCATTTCCAACATCCCACGCTCATCCTCTGACGGGTTTGTGCCTGCCGGATCCCAGAGGGCTGCTTCAGGATTAGTTAATAGTGAGAGAGCATCAGGCCAAATTTATGGGTTATGGTCTCCCATGATTGCATAAAAAATAAAATTAAAAGGAAGCCCCGAAAGAAGAGTTTATCAAGCGTGGTGACGGCGCCCGCTCTGACAGGGAGGTCATAAAAGCATATTAGCGACCCCCCGATGGGATGTGTTTACTGGTGGAGTCGAGGAGATGCATCATTGTATCCAGGAATGGCATTTTCCTTCAAGATACTGTTGCCATTAGCCCGAAAAACACACTCATCACCCGATGCACCGCACGCAATAAAAGGAGGAAACAAGCGCAATTACCGGGGTCTTTATAGACCTAGCTCCTCGAGGGACGCCCCGAAATGCCGGCTATTTATAGACTCTCTTCTAGAAATGCCGGCGCTCCCCAGGCTCTGTGGAGATAGGATCAGACGTCTACCGTGCCTGAAGGCGGAGGGGAGGGCACGGCCCTCGGAGGGGCTCGGGCCCACTACGGGTGGGCTTTGAGGACCTCTGGCACTTCTCACAACCCCTACAATCCACTTGGATTTCTCAGTGACCAGCACAAGGGTGGCCCCTTCTGAGAGCACCATGCATGTGCCATGTTCAGATTACCACACGTGCTTCTGTGTGGGTCTGGAAACAAGCATACGAGGGATGTGTGCCGCGTCCCCATCTTCCAGACAAGGGCCCCGGGAAGCAACGGTCACAGGTCTTATTCAAGCCGGGAGTCACACGGTCTCTGACTCGACCCACTCGTCTGCGCCAAGCCCTCGTCAAAAGTGGCGTGGATGGTGGGGACGCAGGTCGCTGGTCCCGGAGTTGGAAGGAAGCGTAATCACCAGCGTGGCATCTGGCACATTGCCTCCCCTCAAAGGGGCTCAACTGACCAGACGTCGGCAGCATCCTCAAGGGCAATGGCCTTGGGCTGCGATGCATAGCGGGTGGGCGTGCAGAGGTAGCACGAGCTTGTGTCCGCTGTCGGACTTGTCCCTGTGAAGTCAGGCAGCAGTACACAGCTCGCCCGAGGTCACATGACCTGTAAATTCTAGAGCCTGGAGCGAACGCTCCCAGATTGGAGAGTCTGCGTGCTCCGGCCCTTCTCGCCCTGGTTTGCCACGCACCCGGGCCGGGAGGGCTGCGTGTCCACCAGCGACGGCACCTGCCATCCCCCATTCCCAGCAGGCTACAGGCCTGGCACGGACAGTCGCTGCGTCAAAGTCCCCGCATTCCCCCACGTCCAGGCCAGCTCACCGTAGGGCCGGGAAAGAGCCCAGTGTGGCTGTGTCCCTGCAGCACACCAGCCGAGCCCCGAATGCAAAGTGCATTCCTGGATTCTAATCCTGACGCCGAAAACCCAGCGTTCATGGTGGTGAGAGACACTCCGACCCCACGTGGGGCACATGTCGGGTTAATATTCCTGGTCGAGGCCCCAAGAACAGAATCTGCCTGGGTCAGGAGAGCGAGCCCTGGCTGGGCGGCGGGGCAGAAGGTGCAGAGTCGAACCCAGTGCTGGCCTTCCAGAGACCCCAGAATGCTGCCACTCGCCACGCTCCCGGCCCCCCGATCACCAGCAGGGGCCCCTCCGGCGGGACCCATTGCGGTCACCGTCTCTCGCCTGCACCCTGTGCAAACAGTGGGCGCAGTCTGCAGCTGTTGGAAGGATTGGGCTTCAGAGGTCAGCGGAACCCCTGTCTCTCGTACTTGACGGCAACCTTCCCTCCTCCCAAGGTGGACCTTCTGCTTTTGTGAGATGGACCCAGCCGTGGGAGAGCCACGGGAGGCCACCAGGGGCCCCACAGGGGCTCCGAGAATGTTCTAGAAGGCCACACCTGAATGACTGTGGTTGGGATGAACAGAGGGGCCTGGGAAGGGCGGCTGGCCTCAGAGGACAGAGGGACTGGACCCAAACCTGACACTTGGGCCTCTGGGAGCTTCTGTGAAACATCCTAGCATTTCCCCCAAGAAATCATAAATCTGTGGCCAAAATTTCTCTATTTCAGAACAGTTGTCAGAGGTGAACTTGAAATGAGCCACTCAATGGAACTCACACTTTCATAAACAAATCCATGTGTCACTAATTTCTTCCTGACCAATAGCTCTACACCATTCATTTACTCATTATTTATTGTAGAAAGATTTTCTAAAGGACCCTCACAGCAGACAAGGACCATACCTAATAGTTTCAACATGCACGATTTTACCTGAAGACATGGCCATACAGATTATCAGACCAAGGCAGTAAAAGAAAAAATGGGGAACAATTAGAAAATTGTCAGACTGTGGACCGTGTCCTGATTTTGATACCAAGGATGAGAAGTCATGAAAAAGGATTAAATTTAAAATTTATTTATTACCTTTTTTTAACCATTCCACACCCATACAGGAGATAAAAGATGAGAGTGTGGGTTTGCTTAATAAAAGAAGTTATCTGTTGCAACAGACGGTAGGAAGCAGGCCGCAGGGCCCCGCGGTGCCGGGGGTGCTGGGCTCCACTGT
Source organism: Eira barbara (assembly GCA_020311275.1). Classification (NCBI taxonomy): domain Eukaryota; kingdom Metazoa; phylum Chordata; class Mammalia; order Carnivora; family Mustelidae; genus Eira; species Eira barbara. The sequence continues at coordinate 1,280,027 of JAHRIG010000494.1, read as the reverse complement.
GGGCCCGTGGGCTCTTCAGGGTGGGGGGGTGTGTGTGACAGAGGCTGTGGGGAGTGGGGAGACCACCTAATGCCCAACCCCCTGTGACTCTGCCACCCAACCCAGAAACTTCCCGGAGAGGAGAGGCAGCATTTGAGTTATTTGTTAATGAGGTTATTTAGAAAAAAGGAAGAAAGAAAGACAGGGGGAGAAAGGAAGGACGGGAGGGTGGGAGGGAGGGAAGGGAGGAGAGAAAGAAAGATGAAAGGAAGGAAAGACGGAGGGAGGGAGGGAGCAGAACTGACTTCCCCGCTCCTTGCATGTCCTTCCCTTCCTGGCTGTGGCCCTTGTCGGTTTCATGGTCACTGACGGACTTTCCGAAGCTACAGAGCGCGGTTAAGGTGAACTAGGCAGGCCCCGCGCCGTGCACGGCAGTGCCCTTGTGGTGTGTCCGCGCGTGCGTGGGTCTATGGATGTGGCTCCAGGACTCAGAGATCACAGAGTCCAGCGCAAGTTTAAAAAAATGTCGGGCACGACATGAGATGGTGACGTCCTAACATCTTCTGACCAAGCAGCCAAAATAAACAGAAAAATACTTGAAAGAGAATTCTAGTTATTGAAAAATGAAGCTTCCGTGTCCTTGTTTTTTCTCGGCTTGTCCCCGACTGCTGGGAGCAGTCCGGGGTCGGCCCACCGCTGTGGATGGGACTGCCCAGCCCTGCAGCTGGGCCCCTCAGGGTCCCATGACCAGCGCGCCCCAGCCCAAGAGCGCCACACGCGTGGGGAGGTCCGCCGCCCTGTCCGGCCACGGCCGCCCACACTACACAGCCCCAGCACCTGCCTCGGGGTCTGCACAGAAGACCTTCCAGATGGAAAGTGCGCGGTGTTTGAGAACGTCCACGAAATCCCTGCGGGTGCTGGGACATGTGCCCAGGGTGCAATGAACACCCGCCTTCTTGCTGGGCTGAGGCTCCTGGGGCTGCTGAGAGGAGGAGGGTGGAGGCAGGGAGAGCCTCTGAGGCAGCAGCCCCACGCCCCGGGGGACAGAGCCCTGCCAGCAAGGGCAGGGGCGGGGGGCCCAGGGAGATGGCGCCCAGGCCGAGGTGAGGAGAGCTCCCCAGATGTCAGGCGTCGGACGCCAGCGGGTGCGGCAGGGTCATCGTTCAAGCAGGTGGTGTCCGGGCCCGTGGGGCGACAAAGCCCACATTCCTGCATCGAGGTCCTGGTCACTGTCTCGTTACCCCAACCCTCTGAGCTGTCCTCCTGCGCCCGCAACCTGACGGAGCCACATTTCCCCGGGTCCCCAGTGACAAACGCGGTACAAACCCCAGAAGACGTGCACGGTTTCTCACCAGGGGGCTCGCGCGCTGGCGGCCGGTCTGGGGGTGAACTCTGTAAACGGGTTTCCGTTCTCCAGGTCGTACGGATGACACGCAGGAAATGGGAGCAGGCAGCGTGGGCCCCTAAGGTCACAGGAAACGTCTCATGTGCTCTTTGATAGACACCCCCCAACCCCGCTGCCGCGTGAAAGTGGCTGTTTCGTGGGCAGGCGCTGTGGGGGAGGGGCGGGTTAATCCACGAAGCCGTAGCCTGCGGCAGACTGTGCTCTCCCAGCCCTTTCTTCAGAGACCTGTTGTGCGCATTACAGACCCATTCAGGCTTTATCTTCCCGCCTTTGCTAACGTCTTTCCAAAAGTTATTTAAAACATAATTAAGATACTACACTTGCTTGCAGCAGGAAAATACAGGGAGCGAATCAATGGTAAGCGAGAAGACACAGCACCATCCGGCCCTGCCCTGACTGAGAGCCACCCAAAATACGGACGTCTGAACAACAGTTATTGAAAAATAATTCCTCCCTGCTGCATGAAGATTACTTTTATGCCGTAACCAGACACCGTGATCCCATCTCTTCTCCTATGGACGGAGCTTGTGAGGAAAAAATAAATGTCGCGTCCACGCAGGCTGAGACCTGGATGATTGGACCCACCAGCGGCATCCCCGGCAGGGCCCCTGAAGCGAAGGCTCCTCGGGCTTCCCGCGTGAGGGTGGGGGCTGGATGCGGGGCACGGAGTCCGCAGCCAGGGAGCTCCCAGGGCGCCGTGCCGGCGCTTACCTCCTTTACAGGGACAGATGAAGTCCGTGGGCTTACGCCTCCCGCGGCGGCCACGTCTGATTCTCAGCCCCAGGAGGGCCCACAGGAGGCCTGGAGAGGCCTCCGGCACTTAGAAGGAGGGCTGCGGTGGGCAGAGCCGCAGTTCCCGCCTCTGGAGCGGGAGAGGAGGGTGTGCGCGCACGCGTCCCTTCCCTTCTGCGCGGATCGCGGTTCAGTCTTCTGTCTGCTGTGGGTGCACGAGAGACAGGATGAAAAGGGCAGCGTGGGATGATCGGGAAGGGAAGTGTCTTCGGCGCCGCGGGCAGGACCAGTGGGTGCAAGGGAGGCAGCATGGAAGGGCCCAGCCGGACAGGGGGCAGCCGCGGGACCCCGCCGCCCCCAGACAGGGCCCAGCCAGTGGGCTGTAGTTGTGTTTGCCAAAGCAGCAGCTGCTGGGTGGGTGCCTGATGCCTCACACGCGGGGGCTCCCGGCACCCTCCCCTGCAGAGGGACCTGGCAGCCCGGCCCGGCCCCCGAGTCCTGGGATTGCCGGTTACGGTTTTCGTTTCAGGCCTGGCTAGGCTCTCCCTGATCGCAGCCCATACCGGCGGTCCGCCCGGCACCAGAGAGCTAGGGACCGTGCGGCCGGGCAGAGTTCTCCAAAAGAAGAGAATAAAATCTTAATCCTGCCCTCTGCCCAGCTGACTAACAAATCACACAGCTTTGTCCTTAGGTGAGACGCTGAATTTCTGGCCTACAGGTTCTTGTCAGTGGAGAAAACCTTGAATTCTGTTTTCTAATCCTGCTGAAATGCCCAGTGGGGAGAAATTATATTTATGGAGGATTGTCTGAAGGACATGCAGTCCATAAATCCCCCGGCTGGTTTACATTTTACCCTTGGACCCAAACAGACTGCCAGAGAACGATATATTTGAGCTGTCTTCATTGGGGCCCTCTGTGGGATTGCTTCTTTGTAAATCGTCGTGCACTACTTTTTGTTTTTAATTGAATTACGGGGAGTTGCAGACACAGATACACGAGTCGGTTTGGGTGTGTGGGTGCCGGTGCGCATGTGTGCATCAGAGAAGGCCATTCTAACGTTTGGGCGAGGATCCGAGGATCGGTAAGGGCCGTTGATTTTAAAATGCAGATCTGGAGCTCCACCTCCGGGATCCTGTCCTGGGAGGACCCCAGGGCCCTTCATTTTATCAAACTCTTAGTGATAATGATAGGAGTATTCTATGGAGCACATTTTGAAGAAGATTGTCCTGGAGGGGCACCGGTGAAGTGCGGCCTTTGGCTTGGGTCATGGGATAGAGTCCTGGGATCGAGCCCCACATCGGGCTCCCTGCTCGGCGGGGATCCTGCTTCCTCCCTCTGCCTCTGCTCCCCACTTGCATTCACTATCTCTCTCTCTGTGTGTCAAATAAATAAGTTCTTTTAAAAATTTTTTAAAAACAAAAAATTTTTTAAAAAGAAGAGTGCCCTTGAGAACCTGGAGAAAACTCTGGATACTTAACTCTAGAAAAAAATCTTATACAAATTCTGTGGATAATTCCAAGAGAATCAGAAGGATTACCACAGATACCAAATTAAAAACCCCTTTTTGTTGCATAAATGTTTATGCTGACCAACCAGGCCATTTGTCGCCTGTTTAAAAAAGCACAGGAGAGGCTCTGTCTCCAGGATTCAGGGTCAGCAAACCCAGTGCCTTTCCACGACGCGTGGTTTATATGTATAATTATTGTGAATCTTGTCGGAGATCGTAACTTCCCTGCACTGGTGATGAAGACGTGCTTACCTAAACGTGCAAACCCACCTCTACCAGCGGGACAGGATTACGGCATCCCTGCAGTACGCCTGGCGTGCTCGTTTTGTTGGCTTAACCAAAATTTCTTTGCCACAACTCGTCCAAAAATTGTGTTTGCCCTTTTCTGCTGTAAGCGTTTACAAATGAGGAAGGATGAGGAAACCTCATTTATTTCCTATTTTTGAATCGACAAGTTAATATTTAAGCGAATCCAGAATTATCAAGATGGGGTTGGGGAATCTCCCTTGTTTGTGACATGTGACCTTTCCTGATAGCTCTGAAAAACAGAATTCGGACGGGAATGCTAAGTCTGTGTTCTGTAATTCTCTCAATAGAGACGAACATATACGACTTTGATTTATGTAACACATGGCGAGGTTAAAGACTCTCCAGAGCGCGGGCAGAGAACCAAAGCAGCAGGAGGTACCAGGCAGACAAGTGGACATGAAGGAAGCCAATGGGGCATGTGAGCACAGAGGGTGCCAGGGACTGTGGGGATGGACTCCGAGCTGGACTCAGGAAGAAACAAAAATCTAGCATTCTGAGGTAAAGAATACTAGAGAATATGACACAAAACCAAATGTTCCGTGCAGGCCACATGTAAGCCTGCGGATCGTCCCTTTCAGTGTCTGCGGCACGGGACTGCGGAGGCCCTTCTTCACAGAGACAGAGGCCCTGGTGAACGGAGAGTAAACACCATCGTCTCCCACAGTGAGGAAGAACAGCTTCTGAGTTTTGATATTAAAATACTGGCATTATGTGATTTCCTGAGTTAATGTTACCCTGGAGTGTTTATTTTGGTTTGGATGGGTAATGACCTTGTGATATTATGGAGGGTCAGATCCACATAATCAAACTTATTCACCAGGTAAATTCTGGAAGAATCACAGGGGAGGGATTCGTTCATTTTCAGTGTAGTGTTTGTGTGTTCTATGAGAAACTCTCTTATGGGATATTGTGAAAACCGCCCAGGAGAATTTGATTTTTTTCTCATTAATAATAATCTCCAGGATTTATTTTCTTGCATTTGTCTTTTTCTTTTGAAATCAGGGCTATGGTGTCCCATGGGTTTTTCTCAGTGATTCCTTCTAACAACATTGAGACACTTGTTGAAGAGTTCAAGTCAGATTCCTTTTCTGGATCTACTCTATAAATCTTACCCTTTTATTATGAAAGTTTTAATTATGTGTTAGCACTGTATTAAAAGCTAACATTGGGGGTGGCATCACACCCGCATAAACACTGTTTGGGCTGTGGTGTGTAGAGATTTGCTCCTTCCACCGTGCAGCTGGGTGAACTGGCAGATCAAGACGTAATGATTCTGCTGTGTTGAGTCAGTGAGAAACTCTGTTTAAATTCGTTTTCCCAGAAGCACCATTACTGAATTTTAGTAGCAACATATTTAAAAACGGATGCTTGATTAAAGACTTTTCTTAAAGGAGATGAGACTGGGGAGAAGGAACCCAGAGTTTACATTGTGGTGTGGGGGCCCTCGGGCCACATACAGCATCCCCCTGCCCCCCGGGACTTACTGAGTGAGCAGGCATGACTGAGACTGCAAAGTCCAGACTACCGGGAAACGGTGTGTTTACCGGAACATTCCATTAACAACAGAAGCTGTTTGTACAGACATAAAACTATGTTTATAAGAAACTACCTAAAGGCATTTCTAATATGCAATTGTACGTGTGTGCATGTGTGTATCTATGTGTGCACGCATGCATGTGTAAGTGTGTGTGTGTGTGTGTGTGTGTGCAGGTCAGGGCTGTGTGTTAAGGAGGAGATAAAATGGAAAAAGAAACAGGGAAATACAGGGGCGCCTAGGTGGCTCAGTGGGTTAAAGCCTCTGCCTTTGGCTCGGGTCATGATCTCAGGGTCCTGGGATCGAGTCCCACATCGGGCTCTCTGCTCAGCAGGGAGCCTGCTTCCCCCCACCTCTGCCTGCCTCTCTGCCTACTTGTGATCTCTGTCTGTTATAATAAATAAAATCTTAAAAAAAAAAAAAAGAAACAGGGAAATACATTCCCAATATCTATCAACATTTTTCAAAACAACTTTTCTGCTGCTAACTTCTGTTCCACATGTGTATTTACATATATAAATTGGTTATTTATATATGTGATAATATATGTTTATCATATATATGATTATATGCATGCACATATATTCATCTGGATTCATTAACATTTGTTAACTGGCATGTAAACTGAAAATAAAAACAATATTAGAAGTGTCTACAATAGGGGCACCTGGGTGGCTCAGTGGTTAAGCCTCTGCCTTCAGCTCAGGTCATGATCTCAGGGTCCTGGGATCGAGTCCTGTGTTGGGCTCCCTGCTCAGTGGGGAGCCTGCTTCTCCCTCTCCCACTCCCCCTGCCTGTGTTCCCTCTCCCACTGTGTCTCTCTCTGTCAAATAAATAAATACAAATCTTAAAAAAAAAAAAAAGGGTCTCTAATAATCTAGAAATGGAGTCTCTATCATTCTTGCCCAAAGTGCTTCTGCCTCCATGTGGCCCCACGGTAGCCTTCCATAGGCCCTCATGCTCCTCTATCTGAAACTCCTACCAAAGCACACACACTAGATATCCCAGACACATTGTCATAGTCAAGTAGAGATTAATGAATTCGCTCCTTTTAGAAGTTCTGCCACTGGTTTTTTAAATTACGAATTACGACAGACACATAGTCAAGCACAACGTGTACGTCAAGGGTGTGTATCCCTTCTGTAACCAGCCCAGCCGAGAGGTCAGAGTCTGTCCATACCCCAGGCTTCCTATGTTCCCTTCTCCCCACAACTCTCCCCCTGCACCCTGGATGAGCCTACTATCTTTTCTGATTACCATTATCTTTTTTAATTATAGTTTTACCACTTACATATCTCTATCCTATCTAGTTTGGTTTTCGTTGTGTCTGTGGTTCATGTAAATTTGTGTGTCTAAGTTCTGTTTCACTCTTCCACACGACGTTATTTTCGTGGAAACCAGCCACGTTGCTGCATGTAGCTCTTACTTGTTTTCATGGTTGTGTCACGTTACATTAAAGGTGGAATTCTGTGTGTGTCCTGGACACAAGCCACCGCCATACAGTTCTCCGTTCTAATGGAGGGGGGCACTGGGATTTCTTCACGATCTGTTGTCACAGACAGTAGTGTTTCTGTACCTGAGGCACCTCTCGCTCATACTGCCACCTGCAGAATTACTTAGGCATAGATATGTGTCCCTTCTGACTTCGTGGACAACCACAGTCTTCCGAAGTATCTACCACAAGCAGGGAAGGAGACCTCCCGTCGTCCCACAGACACACAACCTCACGAGACACAAAAGTCGCAGGAGACTTTTTGATGTTTCTCGATGGGGCACTGCTAATATTTCCTTACCTCTAGAAATTAGCTACACTCTCCCATCCTCCGCAGACACCTTCTCTCCCGTGCCACGGATTCCACGTCCTCCAAGGCGCCTTCCCCCCCTCGCCAACCGACATCAGCCCCTCCTGCATGTCTATGGAACGTACACTCCATTGCTGCTTCATTTGGTCGGGTTGCACAGATTTGGGTTTTTCTACTCATGTATTTCAAGTGTGTTGGGAACTTCCTCATCTGACTTATAAACTACTGAAAGGCAAAAGTGATGTTTATACTTTTTTATTTCACACAGGACAAGTTACTTTTAAAAGATGATTCCAGGGGTGCCTGGGTGGCTCAGTGGGTTAAAGCCTCTGCCTTCGGCTCAGGTCATGATCCCAGAGTCCTGGGATCGAGCCCCCCATCGAGCTCTCTGCTGGGCTGGGAGCCTGCTTCCCCCTCTCTCTCTGCCTGCCTCTCTGCCTCCTTGTGATCTCTGTCTGTGAAATAAATAAATAAAATCTTTTTAATAAATAAATAAAAGATGATTCCAGGTTGAAGAAAGATTAAGGAATAGTGTCTAAAAGCATAACTGGTGATGACATATGTGTGTACATATATATAATGATGTATATAATATATGTAAGTTACATAATTTTATATAACATATAATATTTAACTTATGAGTACTTTGGTAATGAATATTTGTAAGAGAAAGGGAATAATAACCACTTAATAGAACAGAGAGAACTAATGGATTAGAAAACAATTTGTAAATGGACTTCTATTTTACATAAGCTTGTTCTAAAATCCATCTCAAATAAAAGAGTGAATTTTCTGCATATTTCTGCAAACTTATCTAGAAGTTTCTTCGAGTCTTTAAAGTGGAGAACAGCAATAAATGTGCAATATCCCATAATCTGGTGGCACTATAGACAAGTAGGTAGGAGCATGAATTTCCTAATTGAAAAGATTCCAGTTCATACTCAGAGTCTGCCAGTTAAGAGCTATGCTTCCTTGTGTAAGCTATTTAACCTTAATGAGCTTGGTTTACTGCTTGCAATATGGGCATTTCGATCAGGATACTATGTGCAATCCACAACTTCTGAGACAAGTGTTGATATTATTATTATTATTATTATTATTATCCCATTTCATGCATGAGAGAGAAAACTTGGGCTCGTAGAGCATAAGAGACAGGCTTAGACCAAAAGCTAGTGATTGCTAGAGGTCGGACTGGACTTAAAAGTTCTCTGAGTCTGTACTCCCAGTCTTTGCCATAGGGTCATGGTGTCATACATAGCTATTCTAAAACTCCTTAATATTTGTTTCTACTTCATATCTTAACCAAACCAGCCAAAATACACAATAATGTGCCCTACCCATTCCTCATAGCCCAGTGTTTACTGTTCTCCATAAATAGAAATGCACTTACATGATAGTGATGCTGCTGCTGATACTGGTGACGCTGACGATAATGGTGATAGTGATTGTGATGATAACAGTGATGATGATGGTGATAATGGTGACAATGATGATGGTGGTGATGGTGATAATGATGGTGGTGGTGGTGATGACAGTGATGATGGTGATGGTGTTGATGATGGTGGTGCTGATGGTGATGGTGATGATGATAGTGATAGTGATGGTGGTGATATTGATGATGGTAACAATGATGATGATGATGGTGATGGTGGTGATGACCATGATGGTGACATGACAATGATGGTGGTGATGATGATGGTAATGATAGTGAGATGGTGGTGATGGTGATGGTGATGGTGATGATGATGATGGTGATGACAGCGATGGTGGTGATGATGGTGATGATGATGATGGTGATGATGATGGTAACGATGATGATGATGATGGTGACGATGATGATGATGATGGTGGTGATGGTGATGATAGTGATGATGGTGATGATGATAGTGATGATGGTGATAGTGGTAATGATGGTGATGGTGGTGATGGTGATGGTGGTGACGGTGATGATGATGATAGTGATGATGGTGATGATGGTGGTGATGGTAATGATGATGATGGTGACGATGGTGGTGATGGTGGTGATGGTGATGATGATAGTGATGATGGTGATAGTGGTAATGATGGTGATGGTGGTGATGGTGATGGTGGTGATGGTGATGGTGATGATGGTGATAGTGGTAATGATGATGATGGTG